>OY986041.1:138713692-139051192 GCA_963920215.1 Nineta flava
TCAGACGGTTGATTGGTCCATTTGAGCAACAGCGTTCAGTCCGAGGCATTTCGCGAACAGATAGAACTTGCGCGGTTAGATACGAATCTGCGGCGATTGTAGAGTCACCCTGAAAGTATTGATGAAATTTTTTAATTGATTGTATCAAGCGATTATTAGGCGATTATATTAGTTATGTCAAATGAGAGACAGTTTTACTATTTTGATGCAATTTTACAATGTAACTAAGTGCACTGTTTGTGTATGTGGAAAATCTCCTTTCTTGTGATTGGTATACTTTGATCATGTGACTGCCGCAATTGATAAAGACAAAAAAGATTAAAAAAGAAGGGAATTATAGGTGTTAAAAATGTATGCGATCGTTGACTTTCATATGAACTTCAACGTGTGAACCGCTATGTAATTTTTGTTATATCAACTGTTTTATACGATTGAAAACTTGTACGTATAAAACGGGACTATTTTAGACTATTTTATACATACGACGCACTATTTTAATATACATCCTATTTTCCTTCTTGCATTACAGAAACATTTCCTCGATTTTCTTTTATAGATGAACATATAAATCTGAAGAATAATAAACATCAAATAAATTGATTTCTACGATGCGAGGCGTCGCGATGCGGTTGCGTCTATCGCCACCACCATATGTCCTTTTGTAAAAACACATTTATTCTCTCTACAACATAGTTAAAATAAATATATAAAAACTATTTCATATGTACACTCCTGTTCATAAAAATTTGCACCACCAGTAAGAAACATTCTAAGCATACACTGATAGAAGTAATTCCTTGTAGTAAGAATCTGGACATCTATAGTTTTGACTTGAGAAAATTATCTTAACTAGCCATAAACTAACTCTTGACTCAAGAATCTCAAAATTCCTAAACTGAAATGATGATACCTTGGGACCAAGATGCTAAAATTTCGGACATAAATAAACATTTGTTTAATCCAAACAAATGAAACTTTTTAAAGAAGTAATGATATAATACTTCAGTTAAATATATTTCAGTTAAAGAAGCTGCATAAACTATCTGCGTTTTTTTATTTATTTTTAATAAGAAAAATACTGTATTTTAAAAGAATTTCATTTTCTTGACTAAAGAATCACAAGAGTATTTCGCAAAGAAAGACTCTCTTAGACCAAGACTATCGAACTCTAAAGAATTTTAAACACCCTTCAGGAATTTTAATTTGTTCGCTCAACTAAACACATGTTTTTGTATCGACTGCGTAGTCTTGAATGAAAACAAGGATTTCTTTATCTTTGAGGAAAGAAATTCATTCTATCAGTGTATGTACACTTACATACAATAACATTAAGAATGTTTCCATTGGTTCAATTTTTTTTGAACGGGAGTGTACATTTATGTTAAAATTTAAATGTTAGTTTTGTATGAAACAACACTAACACTATACTCATTTCCTGTACATGAAAATATTTATTCCTCTTCTGTTTGTTTTAATATACGTTTATCTCTCTCTGTATATATATATCTGTTACTTAAACCAGAGGCGGGCACAGACAGCTCGTCTGAGCCTTACGGGCTCTCCATAAGCTGGGTGAGAGTAAGTAAAGAAGGTATGTTTTGAAGCAAGACGGAACGATGTTTCAATACAGGTTGTTCTACCGATTATTGCCCAATAATTATATAGTATCGTCTATTGTATAGTCAATATTTTATTTTTTTTGAAAAACAAATTATGCGAAAAATAATTTCCACTACTACAAAAAGTACTTTTCACTTTTTCAATTCAAAGTAGACTAACTCGAAGAACTCAAATTCCCACTTTATGTAAAATTTAACTTAATTCATCAAATTCCCATGACACTATACTGAGCATACTCCATACGAAGAAAAAATAATTAAATCAGGTAAATAATTCTTTATTAGTTCTCGGATATGAATAGTAAAATATTTAGACAAATTATTTGGAATTTCCAAAAATATATTTCTATTTAAATTATCCTTTGCAAAAATTTCCCTCTTTTATTACAATAATCCAGCGGTAAACTTAAAGGTTCAAAAGATTTATATATATTTTTATTTTATTCATACACAAATATGATATATACTAAAAAGGTACATTTTATGACCCAAATTACCAGCCCAAAATTCCAGAGTATGTATTGAATGATTGCTTGTATTAATTACTTTGTATAATAGTGACCATAAAAAAGATTTGGTATTATTATATGTTTTTCAGAAAATGTTTTAATTAAAAAAAGAAAATATTAATAATTGGTAGGTTACCCTGTATTAACTCTATCTCTCTTCCCTACCTCTCACTCAGAGCTTGGCCGAGTCAACTCCTGCCCACCTCTGACTTAAACTATTATTTGTGAGTCTGTCTGTCTGTTGGATGATTGAGTTTGTTTGTAAAGAGTCTGTCTGTCAATCTGTCGTAGCCAATTCACAATTATGTATTGTTTATTGTTAAAATAAATAAAAACATTAAGAGCTGTGTCATTGATTAAATAAAAATAATAAATAATTATTAAATTAATTTTATACGGTACCTGAAAATTAATACTAAAATTCGTTATGTAGGAGCTGCGTCAATTTATTTCAAGCTACTTTACATGCAATTGTATATGTAACTTTATACCTGTAAGTGCAGTGTTTGCGTATGTATGATATCTCCTGTCTTGTGATTGGTGTACTTTGATCATGTGAGTGACACGTTTGACGAGGCACGAAATCTTAAACTAGACGGTAATTATATCTGTTAAATAGAAGAAAGATGCAGTTATCGTGTCCGTGCCTGATTTTTTTAATAAGTACGTATTTCGACTACAAGGTAGTCATCATCAGTATGAATTAGCTAATCGTAAGTATCTCTGGTATATGGAATCAGAGATATGTTGGTCGTTGCTTGATTATCTTAATAATCTTTATTTTATTACGCTTGACGATTGAAATCTTACAGTATTTCGTCACACAAGCAGATGTTCGATTGGTCACCAGCGTTTCGAGCAAATGGCCGTTTTCCCGTCTAAAACAGGCGATAGATTACTTTGATGTGAATTTCATCGTGTGAACAGCTATGTAATTTTTGGTATATCAACTGTTTTTACTGCAATAGGGAATATGCATGAAAATTTTTGTTCACTTGAATTGAAGCATGTTTACTTGACAAATATCAAGGTAAAATTACTTTTTAAATAACTTTAAAAATAAGCGAGATATGAATGATTGAAATTCCCGATTAGACAAAGAGGGTGATAGCCCTCTTGATATGTTATGTGACGTCATATTACACTTTCACCATTTAAAATACACGTAAAACTCCGTTTTTAGTATTTTTGCAAGAAAGAGACAGATAATAATCTTTAAAAGCTTATAGCTACCTTGATATTTGTCAGATTTTAATTTCGTTTTTAAATATTATTACAGTATTAACAATATTTTCATATTCTGAAAATAAATGTGAAAAAAAATTTGCATGCATATTCCCTATTGGAAACTTTCATCAAGTTTTGAAACGTGTAAAAAACCTGGTCTTTGATTATAACTTTTATTGGCAAATAATAGATCATTGATAAAAATCTTTTATGAAATATATTTTAAGATACCGGGAAGTTACAGGGAATCCTCTAAGCAAAAATTATGCAAATTCTAGTCTTCGGGAATGCTTACTAGTAAATCTTTGTACAAGGACACTGACACTGTCGATTAAACTACCGCTATCATAACTTGGGGATCTCGATGAGAACTCCATACACATGTGTCAGGTATAGAATGCTGGGTCCGAAACCTTGGGTCCTAGACCTATGTGACGTCTGGCCTCGACAAAATCCTGTAGCTTCATCTGCTTAAAATAGCACCTCTTACCCGGAGATGTCTCGCCTTCCGGTGACAGGTTGTTCTCAAGGAAGGCACAAAAGACCCCTTAATCTTGGTGCTAGGGACCCGTTTGCGGTACCCCTCTTTCTAATTATTATTAAATCTTTGTACAATCTATTCACCGAATGCTTTTTAATATCAAGAGTACGTACTACGAAACTTTTGATTGATTTTGTTTGCATGTTTAAATCAATTATTAATCTAAATGTATAAGAAACACACTGTATATTTTTAATTTACTACTCCTTTAATTTACTAGCCACAAAAGTAGAGATCAATTTTCACTATTTTATAATTGGGATTTGTTCCTTATTCATTCTGTTTTTGGGAAAATGTTTCGAATAAATGTTATAAGTATCTTTATAATCAACAACTTTCATGTGAAACATTTTTTCGAAAAGCGAATGTATAAGGCACAAATTAATAAATAAAAATTTTGTAAAAATGAACGATACTCTTGTGGGGCCATATTTACTACCTGTAACTAAATAAAGAAATACCTTTTATAAATAATTAATAATAAATAAATAATAATTTAAATTGAATGCGCCATCTATTTTAAGTATTTTAAACCTAACAACAAACATCTATGGTAGTAGTTGATCAAACGGCCTATAGACTGCGCCGTTCGTAGTCCATAACAGTTGTGATTACTATTTTATCTATTTTTTAAACATATTTTTTTATACTTTTTAAGGTTGATCGGACACTAGGTATAGGTAAAATCGACAATGTATATATAAATATATGAATTTTTGATATGTTATTAATTAAAGATGATTAAAAGGGACCATAACCTAAAACAGCGCTTGTTAGTCAAAATAAAATCAAACAGTTATTGGGCAACCCTAAGGATAAAATTAGTAATGGAAAACAATGGGGGCATATATGGTGTCTGTTGTCAAAACTGTTCGAAAATTTATGTTGGTCAAAGTCGTCGCCAAATCGGAATTCGAATCAAAGAACATCTGGCTCATGTGAAATTTGGGAGAAACGAAAAATCGTGTATAGCTGCGTACGTTATTGAGAACAACCACAAAATTAATAAATCGAATCTAAAACTCCTGAAATCGTTACAAAACTTCACAGAATTAGATGCATACGAAAGTATCTACATACACAAATTGAGAAAACAGATAATGAATTTAGGCAATTCCAAATTCTGATTTAATAGAATTAAACTATTTAAAAAAAAATCGAATACCTGAATATCAAGGTTAGCGTCGATACCCTCACTTTAGTGACAAAACAAACGCCGCATAGTCACCAAAGAATACCGCCAATAAATAGGTGGGGCTCTTCACACAACTAATCCGTTAGTCAGTCAACTTAAACAATCCGCAGGTCAGATTATACCCTCAATCAGATCGTATAAAAGGACAGAATTTTTTTAATGTCATTGTGAGACACGCACCAAATTAGCAACAAGCAACATATCTCTGAATCCATATCCCAGAGATAGTTACGATTAGCTAATTCATACTGATGATGGCTACATTGTAGCCGAAATATGTATTTATAAAATTCAAACAAATGTTCTAGGAATTGATTTTTTTGAAAAAATACTGGCGAAGGGTTTTTTTATGTAATTAATCATTAAAAATTTGAACATGTTCTGAATAGCAAATGTTGAATGAACTGATACATTTTCGATAATGTTGCTCCACCTTCTATAGAATAAAAAGTAAAAATTCTTGCTTAATGTTGCTCCACCTTCTATTTTTATAAATTAAATTACGTTAAAATTGACAAAAAAATAGCCTGACGAAGAGTTTTGTAAATATCTTAATTAAAAAGATAAAAAATTCACGAAAACTTTCGTCCGCCATATACTTGAATAGAGTCAAAAGACGATTATTTATTATTTTTAGTAATTAAATAATTACATGCATCCGATTACTAGTGATGTTAGACGATATCTTTAAGTTTAAATAATTAATTTACAGATTAAAATTTTTAATTTCTGTTAAAAAGAGTGTTTCTGTTTATTATGAAATGTAGTGTACTGTCCGGTCAACCTTAATAACTCTTGTTTGTAATTATGATTTGTATAAAATACAAAACACGTGCTTGTGGATTCACCTGCATGTAACGAATAGTTTTCTTTATTGTAATAAATATTTATCACTTACATACTTTGTTTTGCACCGGGGAATATTTATAAAAATTTTCCTCTATCAAGACCAAACAGTAGCAAAATATTTGTTAATTTTATTATGAATAATTTATAGAAGGATATTTGAAATGGTTCCATTTTAATCAGCTGACCCTACCCGACAGACATTGTCCTCTCCAAAAATCCCCAAATCCGAGCAACTTTTCCAATTTTCCCTAAAAACCTTTTTCGGACTATTACGAACATATTTTTTAATTAGCCTAATCGGTCCAGCTGTTCAAAAGGGATGCGCATACCAACGAACAGTATTTAGTTTTTATTTATATAAAAAACTTTTTCTCACTGGCTAAATATAAGAACGCAAGATAATTAATAACAAAGTAATCATTCTCTCTCACTCTCTCTCATTAGAAGCATGTAAAACTTGATGCCTGTCCAACTATTATCTGTATTAAAAATTTACTCGACAGAATTTAAAAAAAAAACTAGGATAGTAAAGATAAATATTTATTAAATAAATATTTTTTTTAAATCGCATTTTACCGTTTTGTTTTCGAAATATAATAATTTAAAATTTTGTTCTCTTTCAAAATTACATTAATGTGTATATATAAATATATATGTGTGACTGATTGTGTAAGTCAATGTTGCAATTACCTTAAAAATAGAATGTATTGATTGATGTATTTAGATATTTAAAAAAAAAAAAAAATACAGACGAATTGAGAACCATCCTCCTTTTTTGAAGTCGGGTTAAAAATGGTTTAGATAATATAACTAACAGCGAGATAACGAGTACAATAATTTGGGTGTTTAAATCGTCAAGTTTAATGTAAACGATACTTTTGAACAACAATAGGGAATATGCATGAAAATTTTTGTTCACATTTATTTTCAGAATATGAAAATACTGTTAATACTGTAATAATATTTAAAAACAAAATTAAAATCCGACAAATATCAAGGAAGCTATAAGCTTTTAAAGATTATTATCTGTCTCTTTATTGCAAAAATACTAAAAACGGAGTTTTACGTGTACTTTAAATGGTGAAAGTGTAATATGACGTCACATAACATATCAAGAGAGCTATCACCCTCTTTGTCTAATCGGGAATTTCTATCATTCATATCTCGCTTATTTTTAAAGTTATTTAAAAAGTAATTTTACCTTGATATTTGTCAAGTAAACATGCTTCAACTCAAGTGAACAAAAATTTTCATGCATATTCCCTATTATCCTTACTTATTATTGTTTTAGAGCTAAAAACTGACTTGAAGCTCGTGAATGGGCAAAATCAATTCATCTTTTATTACCTCTTTACAAATTAATGAAATAAAGGTGAGGGGCCTGTTCCAGAAAATAAAAATTCTCTAACATTTCCAGGTTATTTTCAAGTCGTTTGTCGACACACCCGTTCAATTTGACCTAAATTTTCTATAATATTATATTTCAAACTGCTGGTAACCTGGAAAAAAAATTTCAAATGAAAGGTATGATAAAAGATGTTTACATAATAATTGACCTAACACAAGTCATAAATCTATGACAGATTAATGTCACCTATTTACTAACCGACATACACTAAAAAAAAAAAACAGAGTCAATGTCAAATTTATACCAACTAAGAGCATCATGTGGATGATGTGAGGTGGCATGGGCGGGAACGTCCGTCGGTGACGGTGTACGACGTACACAGAGAGATACGGGACAAACCAGAACACATAGAATACAAGATGAATGAAATTGAGGTCGATGTTCGTCGCATACACTCCAATACATACATACATACATACTCACATACATGTGTATACCTCTTCAAGTACGCGCGGAGGTATTATAGGCTACAACATCCATCGCCTATCTCCCTCCCTTTCTTGCTCTTTGTATTACACAACATACGCGTCCATACACTCGTGATTCTGTGAGCTAAAACTAGGCTATACTATATAGGCTTTTATATATATATATATATATAGCAACGTGAACGCATATTGAACGCTCTGCTTTGCCTGGTTGGCGCTGTGAATCCACTTTACTTCGACATCGTATAACACAAACATTGTATTTGTATCTACACACATAGTGCTCTAACTAAAATAGGCCTTGGATGTTTATGGTATGTTTTAAAACGTGTTTAGCAAACCTTTAGGAGGTCGGTATTCTGGACCATATAATTGACTAGCTTATAACCGCGGCTTCGCTCGCCGCATTTCGTTGTTATGAATTCGGCTTCCGTCGTTTTAAGATTAAAAACCTCAATGTAATTTCCCATCGCTTCCACTACTTAAAAAACGTATCGTCACTTCCAACAAATTTGTTTTTAAACGATTATTTCCAAATTCTATTTCTTGTTGCGAGATCAAATATACCCGTTTTTTAAGTCTAATCATAAGCGTTTAAACAAAAACAGTTTCATCAAAATCGGTCCAGTAGTTTTTGCGTGATGCTCCAACAAACTCATATTTATAGATTTGTGTCGTATTCCTTCGGTTTTCGAAAAAATGCTTCGGATAAAATTTGTTCCTTATAACTATACTAACAACTTTTATTCGAAACATTTTCTCGGAAACCGACTGAATAAGGAACAAATTCTAGATTGATGTGGACAAGCAAGTTCTACAACTGTACCAAAATTCAGTTCGATACTATTAGTACTTTCGAAAATGAGCAGCTGAGATTGACGGACGGACAGACGGACAAAATCCCAACATAAAAATACATTTTGTACCATTCAGGTACAGAACCCTAAAAATAAGAATTTTTCTGACAATAACCCCACAAACTATAGAATTATCACAATGCAAAAAGTAAAAAAAAAAACCAACACAATAATATGAAACATAATAAGAACTACCCGTTACCTCCACCAAATTTATATGTAAAAAAAAAAAACTTTTCCTGTACATTATCGTGGAAAGGAGCTGATAATCCACAAACGACAGAACATATTTTTATCAAATATTCACTGCTAAAATCGGTCCTCACGTTTGAAAGCTACCATACCTCAAACAGACACACATAGGTTTCAAACTTATATACCACCCCTCTTTTTTCGTCGGGGGTTTATATAGGAATAATTATATTGCAACACTAAAATTATACCGTTTGATATCCTATAAAAACAAAACTATGCTGTCGCCTCTATGATTGTTTATGCAATCTTGCATCACAATTTGGACCAATAATTTTTGAGAAAAATGTTGGAAAGCAGAAAAATTCGCCACTTTTCTTAACATCTTTCGTCTGGAATGGAATGATTAGTTTATACATTACGTGATTTATGAGCCGTTGAATCCAATCGCTATTAATAAGAGACGCCGCCGTGCAAACCCTGTTGGCTGGTAACCCGTTCAAATAATTTATATCTATATATCTGTTCTGTGTATACGCTAGCTGTGTGCTCTGTTGATGTTAATCTGGGTCATGGACATAGCGGCCTAGAGTGTAGTAGGTATATATATATATATATATATATATATATATATATATATATATATATATATATATATATATATATATATATATATATATATATATATATATATATATATATATATATATATATATATTGTGTATATAATATGTACAGGCTTCTTTTAGAATCAGGTCATCATACGTTTATTATTATGAAATGAGATCAATTCGATATTTATTTATATAAATATAAATAATATTGAATTTACCATTTAATGATTGGTGGAGGTATTATATATAGGTGTACAATTCAAGTGTTGAGCTCTGTTGGACCAGCCAGCGAGCCATCATCGATTTATTTATTATATGTCCCGCGTAAACATTATCACTAATGCATAAATAAATAATTAATGCATTATTATTAATTCATACATTCAATAATTGTTTTTTGTGTTTGTTTTGTAAACTAGCATTTATTTATACCCACTGTTAGTATGGTTGCCTTTCGGTTATATTATACCAACGGAAGTGACTAGCGTTTACTTTATTTGACATTTAAGTAATATTTCTGAACATTGATACCATTTTTTGACATCAAATATTTGAAATGGTAGTGAAAGATCATATGCATAGCACTACCATAACATCTAAGGTAGCTCAGTTGGTAAAGCATTGGTCTAGAATGCCAGAGATCGTGGGTTCGATCCCCATCCCTAGATGTGTATAATTTTTCATACCAAGCATTTGATGTCAGAAAATGGTATCAACAGTTCGGGCACTTTACTTAAATGTCAAATAAAGGAAATGCTAGTCGCTTCCGTTGGTATAATATACCCGAAAGGCAACCATACTATCAATGGAAATAAATAGACACTAACAATTTAAAAATATTGCATTTGTTCTGGGTATTTAAAAAACACGAGAATAATCGACCGTCTCATTGTTTAGTTATAACAACGCACAGTGAAGCATTTTATAAATAAATATACGTATCGGCATGCTGAACAGATACAACTAGACAACACTATACGCCACTCTACGTTGTACTATTCGAATAAATGTATGTAAACAAACAGTATATCAACTGGTGGAATATAAACGACCTTTCCGGATTGCAACTTTTAAAAATGTTAGGTAGTATTTGTATGTACGTATAGACAAGTATCGTATATGTAACGTGTCTACTAACGGTACAGTCTTGGACTAAAATTATGGCTTATTATACAATATGTTCCTCCACTTTTACTATACGCATAGACTCCACAAAGTTTTGACAATATTGTATCATGACAACGACCTTATTAAACATGACAGGTAAATCAAACTAGTATACCACAGAATGCTGGGTCTTAAAAAGGTCTCCAGAAAAGTCTGCGATAGCATATATCTATTTTCTAAGAATGACCCACAGTAACCATTTTTTTATCTTTAAAAATTGATTCAAAACTAATAATGAGTTAGTAGCAACACTATTTTGACCGACATAGTATTAATCCTTATCCAATTAAATCCATGCATGTATTGTTGTAGGAGTCCCTAGTTGAATATTATTAAACATTGTATGTGTGCATGTATGTATGTATATGCATGTATGTATGTATGTATGTATGTTCGGGTCAAATTTTGCAAGCTGGATTATAACCACTTCCTCTTATCCTACGGAGTTGAATTTTTACACGTTGGTTCAGTTCCAATGACAATGCATTTTTATGGTAAGCATGACAATACTCGACAAGGAGAAAGAGAGGTTTAGAGGAAGGGGGAAACACAAAATTTGGTATATCGCTCTTAATATTGAAAAAAATCGAAAAATACATAAAAAGTAAAGTTGTAGAAAATTTGTTTTACTAGATAAAGTTTGTTTTAAAAAATGTTTTATTAATAGAAACTTATTTAGATTATCAACCCATTAAATATTAACCCTTCTAGACAGACAATAACAATTATTCCAAATCATTGATCAATTTTTGACTACTTTAAAAATGAATGAACAACCTCCTCCTCCTATGTACATTAGTTGGTTGGTAATCAATGACGACCAACTGATCATCACTGAAAACTAATTTGCATATTGTGAAGTTAGTTGTTACAAACAAAATCGAACCTTAGTTAATATAATATTCATTATGTCATTACTTTATTATTGGTAATAGTAATTCAATTATTTCTATATACATAGGCACAAGTATTACAGAAATCAATAACATGTTAAGGACGTTCATGCATGAGGTTTGATTATAGATACAAATTTACGTTTTTAGCGAATTTCCTGAAAGGAAATAGAGCTATTGGTCCCGTACCGAATTCAAAATTTCGCAAAAATTTCCTCAAATGTCCATCGATCCTACCTTGTAGATGTCAAAAATCACCATCTGTAAAATTTATATATATATATATCTATGGACATATATATATATATATATATATATATATATATATATATATATATATATATATATATATATATATATGTGTCTGTAATCTCTCTAGCGGTCACAGTTTTCATTTTATCGGAATGAAATTTGGTATTTGAAGCGCTTTTAGTATTCAAAAGGTCAAGTTCGTTAATGGGTAAAATCGGACCAGGGGAAAGGGGGGTTTAGAGGAAGGGGGAAACACAAAATTTGACATATCTCCCTTAATAATCGAAAAATCGAAAATTTTATAAGGTGTATAGTTGTAGGTATTAAGTTTTACTGTAATTTTGTTTCTTATCATTTTTTTTGTAACCCTAATATTTACAAAAATATTGACGGTTTAAGATTGAAAATTAAATTCCTCAATATCACTGTACACATTAGAGTTTGAGCAAAAATGATAAGGTGATGAATTGTAGCAAACATGATTTTCTACAACTTTGTTTTTTACGTATTTTTCGATTGTTCTAATATTAAGAGAGATATTTTATATTTTGTGTTTTCTTCTATCTTTATGCCCCCCTTTCCCCTTGACGTATGTTATTTATTAATAAAATTGGCCATGCAAATACTAAAATCAGATACGACATTTCATTTTGATCAGACTAACATTGTGACCGCTAGAGAGTAATTTATTTATTCCAAGGAAATTCGCTAAGTTGAAGCAGCTCCTGCGTAACGAATTTTTTTTAATGAATTGAATAGCTCAATTCAGTAGTTATCATCCCTCAAAAATTTAAAACCTGTCGTCGATCATTTCAAAGAGTGATTATCGATTAAAAAGCAAACTTTTAATACAGCTCTCTTATGGAGAACAGAATTTTTTTGTACTTAAAAATTAGAATAACTAGATTATTAAAGTAGACACCATAATAAATAATGTTTATAAATATTCTTTGAAATATGCAGATTATATAATTGCATTAAAAAAATGGTGTTGACGAACGTTTGAATTAATTATTTAATAAATTGTCAGGTTTCTTTTTGCCAGCATATTTTGAAAACTGGCGACAGCGCACAATAAAAAAATATACACATACACACTGTGAACGTCATAACAAAACATAGTTTATTGTCAGATCTGTCAAATCAAGTCAAATCAATTTGTAATTTACATTGACAATAAATACTTTAAAAATATTTCGGACGAACAAAATTGGTTATAAATTAATTTTATTAAAGATAGTACTCATTCATGACTCTAGCGGAGCGCAGGAACGTCCTTAATTACCTTGTTAGTTCATACGTATAAACCTTTCCCCTCAGAATATTATGCAGAAATAATCTCATTACGACGGAGTATGTATTGATATTGCACAAATTGTATTAAGTTAGCAAATGTTTGATAAACTCAAAAGCTTGAAAAATTTACATTCCAAAGGATTGTAACGAGTGTCAAAGCTTTCTGGAAATATTAGGCAAATTTAGGATGTAGAAAAATCCGGGTATGCCGTCAGACTCCAAATGTTTCAATAAAAATAAATCTTTTTAATTTGATATAGCTTTATATTGTTTAAAGATAATTGAATTTACTGAGCGATGTTCCACAAATCGGGTTTTCCTTCAGAATAACCATGAATGATTTTTTGCCCATTTACGATTTTTGGCTATATCTGGTAAACCGTTCACCTAATTGTCAAATAAATACGATATTTGTTATTTTTGGGTCCATTTTATCTAATATTGTGAATTATATCGAAATCGTGAACAAAAAATATTTTTCGATTTTATACGATTTTTTTAAGGTATACCCCTTAGAAAAAATCGAAAAATTCACAAAAAATTTATGATCATTGATTTGAATGAAAATTAGTATATTGGGTAAATTGGACCCAAAGAACACAAAAATCCAGTTGGTTTGACGTTTCAATGACTAGTTTTCGAGATATTCCATCTTCATATGATTTTAAGCCTTCTTTTATACGATTTCAGACGATATCTTTTAAACCGCTTATCACATCATCAAATGAAGACGATTTTTGTGTTTTTTGGGTCCAATTTACCTTATTTAGTCAGTTTTATCCAAATCGTGAACAAAAAATATTTTGCGATTTTTTAAGATATACCCCTTAAAAAAATCGTAACAAACTTTTAGTCATCGATTTGAATAAAAATCAGTTTACAAGGTGAATTGGACCCAAAAAACATAAAAATTCAATTGGTTTGACTACTAGATGAAAAGTTTTCGAGATATACCCTCTTGATATGATTACAAGCCTCCAAGCGGAATTGAGAAACAACTTTTAAGTCTTTTTTTGAACTGTTGAGTTTGAAATCACAACCAATTTTAATCAAGATGAATATCCTATTTGAAAAACCTCATACATTTCAAGGGATATATACATTCATGGAAGTTAAAAACCAACAAACTTTGTAGCTCTTTAAAGCATTAAAAAAACCGTTTTTCATCAGTTACAAGGTTTTTTACTTTTTAAAAATACACGTAGAACTTATAGAGAAGGTAGAACTACTAGAAAAGTAGTAGGTGCACCTAGAACTTACATAGTTAGTTCGACGTGACAGAAGAAAAGACCTTGGGAACTAATATGATGATGATATATATATATATATATATATAAGATATATAATATTTTGTACCTTGGCATTATCGATCGTTAACTAATGTTAGAGTCGACACATACTAGAGAATAGTTATATTATGTACGACTATGTTTCCACCACTGTGTATTATAAATACACTTACGTGTACAGAGTGTCCCTCGACCAGAAATGATATACCAAAATGCTTAGAATTATTAAAACAAAATTCACGAGCGACATTAAGAAAATTAATATTTGAGCTAAAATGTCATTTTTGACATTTATGAGCAACCCCTAAAATTTTTTAATCGAGTTAATTTTATGAAGGGTTTCTAAATCGTGAAACACTTATTTTCATATAAAATCTCTTCAAAATCTCTTGGGATGTTAGGGAGGAATATCGAAAACGCTACGAAACAAGTGAAAAGTATAAAATGTTCTTCATTTAATGCTAAAGCTGATATGAAAATTTCAAAACGAGTTACTAAGCCGTTTAAAAGTGATTGCAATTTTTCAAAAAAGCTTAAATTTATCGTAGAGCGGTGTCCTTATGGAGATTTGTGCATTCAATAGATTCAATTCATTGCAATTACCATTAACAAAAGCTACAAAACGTCCAAAATTTTCAAATTAAATAACTTGTACTCTATAGAAACAATTTTGCACAATTTTATTAACAACATTCACTAAACGGTTGTTGCATTCACTAACGATATATGTTTTTTTTTTTTAAATTTAAATTAAAGGTACATTCACTGCCAAAAGTTTTTCATATTATTTGTTAATTCCTATTGAAAGCAGTTTTTGCCTATCTCTTTGATTGTATCTCCCTTGAGCATCCTTAATATAATATATAATATTGTAATCAAACATCACACTTTAAATATATTGTATTGTGAAGACGGACGGACTATTTAAGCAAATCAAAACTTGAATTGGATGGAAGTTTAGCTTTCACACCCTTGGTATGGAAAGGCACAGTTCACAGTGCTGGGTAATTTTTTTTCGAGACCTTCCTGTATATAGTGATTGTGATCATCTAAACCACAATGTAAGAGTCCATCATTATCGATGTAAAACCACAAAAGGAAGTAAATAATTTGATACATAATATTGTATTTATTTGTACAATTGTGGAGAGTACTACATATATTTATAGCAAGCGTACGAGCATAGCAAAACATTAATCATTGTATCGAATCCTATATATTTATATATATATATAAATATATATTAGTAACCTTGATACCGGATCAATTTTAAGATTAATGGATACATTTAAAATAAAATTTCTCATATTCGCCCCCTTTACCTAGATCAGTTTTTTGTATTATAAATACGTATTTCGACTACAATGTAGTCATCATCAGTATAAATTAGCTAGTCGTACTTTACTCTTTGACAATTAGAGATAGTTATAAAGTCGAGATCAACAGACTAAAATAAAAATAAATAGAAAATTAACTATATTAAAATATATACTAGATTTAAAATATAAATATCACGTGATACTGTCACCAAATTAGTAACAAGTAACATATCCTGCGACAATATAAGAGTAATTGTAATAAGAGTAAAATTAACAGGAACAAATGTGAATGAAGGAAATTTTAACAAGATTATATAAATATATAATTATAAATTTATTATATTTTAAATCTAGTATATATTTTAATCTAGTTAATTTTCTATTTATTTTTATTTTAGTCTGTTGATCTCGACTTTATAACTATCTCTAATTGTCAAAGAGTAAAGTACGACTAGCTAATTTATACTGATGATGACTACATTGTAGTCGAAATACGTATTTATAATACAAAAAACTGATCTAGGTAAAGGGGACGAATTTGAGAAATTTTATTTCAAAAACCTAGAGTTCTTACTAATTATCATTCGATAATATAATGGATACATTTATTATTGTTTATTTATATTTATCTAGAAAATTCGTCATCCTTTTTTTATTAAATGTACAAGATCGAGTTTAAGATATAGGGTTTTCCTGAATCGTAAATTCGATCCTGCTTGGTATTGATTCGGTGATGCATACAGATTTATTAACCAATCTACATTTTACATAATTTTGAATATATCTAAAATATCAATAAATCTCTTTTGAGTATATCTAAAAATTTTGACTAACTAATAACTATACCGTGTGTGTTGGCAAGCTTTTCCAATAGAGAATCAATGTTAAATATTATTTATTACTGACTGTCCGTATGGTTACTGTATGAAGTCAGTCAGTACACATGTAATGAGAGTCATCACATGTACGTACAGTCATCAACCATACACATGTATGCGTATGGTTGTTTGTTTGTCATTTAAGAGTGGGGATTTTGTGACGCACCTACTAAAGTTAAGAATTCAATGAACATATTTAACCATTACATGTGTGTACTAACTGACTTCATACAGTAACCACACGGACAACTAGTAATAAACAATATTTAACATTGATTCTCTATTGGAAAAGCTTGCCAACACACACGGTATATACCTATCACAATAGAGCATGTCACAAGCGAGAATTTCCGATATCATTCTATAACGATTTGGTACACTGATAGAAGGAATTTCTTGCCTCAAGAAAATATATTTTCTTCAAAAGATTTGCATCAATAAAGAAACCCTTATTTTCATTCAAGACTACGGCAGTCGAACCAAAAACATCTGTTTAGTGTTTAGTGAAGAAACTAAAATTCTGGAACGGTGTTTAAAATTCTTTAAAGTAAATTCTTTAGTCAAGTTCTTTTGTGATTCTTTAGTCAAGAAAATGAAATGAAATTCTTGTAAAAAAAAGTATTCAAAGTATATCGAACCCACTTCCTGGCGTAGTTGAGTCGAATATATTATTTTTTACAGTGTAATCACCCTTTAATAGCAAGACCACCCTGTTTCGACTGTATAACGGATCGCTGCTCCTAATATTGAGGGATCTACTGAATTTAGTATGTTCAAAATGGCATCGCTTTATCTTATTTTGTAAGGTTACCATGAAACGTAAATCTAACCGAACGAATCCCAATTGAAATGATTGTTATTGAATATCATCCACAAAATTTGGAATATACTATTTAGTCATTATATTATCGAATGATAATTAGTGAGTACTCTAGGTTTTAGAAATAAAATTTCAAATTCGCCCCCTTTACCTAGATCAGTTTTTTGTATTATAAATACGTATTTCGACTACAATGTAGTCATCATCAGTATAAATTAGCTAGTCGTACTTTACTCTTTGACAATTAGAGATAGTTATAAAGTCGAGATCAACAGACAAAAATAAAAATAAATAGAAAATTAACTAGATTAAAATATACTAGATTTAGAATATAATAAATTTTAAATTATATTGAAATTGCTCTTGATTAAAATTTCCTTCATTCACATTTATTCCTGAATTTTACTCTTATTAAAATTACTCTTATATTGTCGCAGGATACTAATTTGGTGACAGTTATATCTATTTCTAATTGTCAAAGAGTAAAGTACGACTAGCTAATTTATACTGATGATGACTACTTTGTAGTCGAAATACGTATTTATAATACAAAAAACTGATCTAGGTAAAGGGGACAAATTTGAAATTTTATTACTATTTAGTATTTATGTAAAATAATTGATAAATTACAGAAAGTGTTTATATAATCAAATTAAGTAACATAACCTCAAGCTAAATTAATTAGTTGTATATATTAATTAATATTAGAATATTATTCAATTACTTTTATTCTATACACATTCATAGAAACAAGTTTATGAATAAACTTTAAGTAATGTCAATTTAGTTAAAGACACTACACCACTAATGTTAACTAACTTAAGTTAGTCCGGCCTTCTTTTCAGTACAGTCAAATCAGCAGTTATATAAAAGTTTATCAATTAAATATTTTTATATTGAAAAATTCCTAAAAGAAAACTTTGCTAATTTTTTTAATGTACTCTCAATAATTACATTGCAAATTTTGCCCCAATTCCTAGAACATTTCGCCCTAGATTTCGCTCTAGCCTTTTTAAATTTTTTTTAAATGAAAATTTGAGCATAATTTCCCTTACCATAATTTCTTACAGACGTCAGAAAATGGCTATAACTTTAGAACAGTTTGGAATTTTTAACATTTGATAGTTTTTTACGGAGTCGTGCGGAAAATTTACTTAGGCCCTCTTCTTATCGTTATTTCGCTATCTTCTATAGTTTTCTCCAAATAATTCGCACAAATAATAAACGCATATACACATATATACACTCCCGTTCATGAAAATTGAACCAGTTATTTTAACTTACCAGTCATTGAACTGGCTCAAGCCTGTTAGTCATATAGCATATAGCATTTTATATAGAGAGATTTGATCAGTAGAGCTACTGAGCATGCGTAAAACATCCGCAAATGTACAAAAGAACTAGCAAAACACAAAAATACTTCAAAATCATAAATTTCAAACATTAATCTTCCGATTTGTTGAGTAATACGGTCAAATATTTGTTCTACGTGTTCTAAATAGATAGATTGTCGAGGCTGCCCTGGACGGGCTACACTTCGACCATAAGGTCCTTTGTGATGCATAAGCATGTGAGGATGTGAGTGGAGTGGACGGACTTTTTGTGTATAGACTAGGAATTGGTAGGATATACGGCTGCGGTCGACTATGATAGGAACTATGCCGATATTTATCTGGAGTTCGTGAAGGAAACTGCAGAAAACCTTCTCAAGCATAGCCGGTTACTTCGTTCTTGTCCATACGCCGACAGTTTAGTCAATTAATCGCCCCCCGTTTTTTGTCTTAATAATTGACAAACTGCCGACGTCGGGATTCGAACCCATAACCTCACAGTTTCTAAGTACTACATACTGCGCAGACATAACGCCTTAGACCGCTCGGCCACTTGGACTGGTTACGTGTTCTATGTTGAGTTTTAAAAACGTAATTATTTAAATTATAACTCTGTTAAAACCTTTTTTTTTCCAGCAGTGTCAATAAAAATTTTTGAAATAATCATAAAATCTATTATCATTTAATCCGTAAATTTATCTGTGGCCGGACTACCTTGACTAAATGATAAAGTTAAAGTAGTTACGTTGTGGTGATTCAGTGAAAGTTATATAACATAAACGTACTTAAATACCTAGTTTACAAGAGGAGGAGTTTACAATGTATTATATTATGTTTACATTACACTGTGTAACAACTAACATACATAATTTATATTCTAATAAATAGTTGGTATACCAACGACATATTATTTATTTTTATTAATAAAATTTATTTTAATTAGCTTGAAAATTTATGCAAAAATCTTGTTTTATTTTTTTTTAAATATTGTTACTAAAATTAATAATCTCTGTCTATAAATAGCTAAATTTGGTATGTGATTAAAAAAAATGGATTTTGTTGCCTTCAAAATTGGTGAATTGACTAATTTTTGAACATTATAAAAACTACAAAGTTGTCATCGTCAGTTTGCATTAGCTAATAGGGAATATGCATGAAAATTTTTGTTCACTTGAATTGAAGCATGTTTACTTGACAAATATCAAGGTGAAATTACTTTTTAAATAACTTTAAAAATAAGCGAGATATGAATGATTGAAATTCCCGATTAGACAAAGAGAGTGATAGCCCTCTTGATATGTTATGTGACGTCATATTATACTTTCACTATTTAAAATACACGTAAAACTCCGTTTTTAGTATTTTTGCAAGAAAGAGGCAGATAATAATCTTTAAAAGCTTATAGCTTCCTTGATATTTGTCGGATTTTAATTTCGTTTTTAAATATTATTACAGTATTAACAGTATTTTCATATTCTGAAAATAAATGTGAAAAAAAATTTTCATGCATATTCCCTATTGTAATTATTCTCCGGGGAGATGTTACTTGTTGCTAATTTATTTGGTGACGGTCTGCAAGAAGTTTTAATAATTAAAAGTATGTTTTTATGTATTTCAAAAAAGTTGCATGGTCATCAAACTAGATAAAACTAAATAAAACTAGATAAAAATAAATATAACTAAAAATAAAACTAGATAAAAATAAATAAAACTAAAAATAAAACTAGATTTAGAACATTTTTCGATCTACAAATTTGATTATCTCAGAAACAAAAAACAAGATAAATTTGAAATTTGGTCCAGGTATTTATAAGACTTTGATAAATATTATGACAGTTTTTCAAAACACTGGCATATCTGGTAGTCGAGATATAGAGTTTTGTATTCATGTTTTTACCGACGAGTCCATTTAACCTATGTAAAAATCTCTTAAAAATCGTAACTTTAATATTTGTTTACTCAAAAACTAAAAACAGGATCAACTTCAAACTTTTAGACCGGATATTCTTTATTATTGAAATAATAATCTGTAAAAATTTTGATGAACCTGTCATTAAATTGAATTTTCTTCACAACAACCTTAAGAGTTCCAAATTATTTAATACACTTGGTATTATAAAAGTATTCTTGATAGATGAAGGTCACTGGAGTGTTTTATATCAAGTGTTTTTTTGTTAATATGAAATTCTTTAGGACAGACCAACAGATAGACAGACTGGCGGACTGACGGACAGACACAATCGAACAGAACAGATTGAACTAACACTTAAGTAATTAATGTGTCGGTTTAATAATTTATAAAAATAATAAAAAATATATTAGTTAGATAAATTATATAAAACGCGGCCGCGCTGCCATGTTCTTTTATTTGGTTGGTGCGCGCTTGAATGTAGGCATACAAAATTAATTTTTTTTAAGTGTTTTGGATGAAACCAACCAATAATCAACCATTCACTTTTCAAGGACATCGCGTTTCATTATTATTTTATTCTAAATTAAAAACAAAGTCAATTTGATTCGTTCATTGTCATGAATTTATTTACAGAAGAAAAAAAAATATAATGAATATTACAAATTTTTATATTCATTCAAAAATTATCAATTCATAAGTCAATTGACCTTAGCGAGTTTTTTTTTTAAACAAGTATTTCATGCAAAAATTTGCATGCCACGTCTCAAAAATACCTTTTAAACAATGTCAAAATGTAATAAGTCAGACTGAATTAATTGACAGATTTTGCTCATTTTCAAATTCTACACAGGATAAAAATAACGTTTTCTAATAAATCCCGAAGTTTCAGAATTTTTGACCGTTTAGAACGCGGGATAATTAATAACAATGTAATCATTCTCTCTCACTCTCTCTCATTAGAAGCATGTACAACTTCATGCCTGCCCAACTATTATGTTGTATTAGAAAAAATCCTCGACAGAATTAAAAAAAAAACTAGGAGAGTAAAGATAAATATTTATTAGATAAATTTGAAAAAAAATCGTGTATTACCGTTTTCTTTTCGAAATATAAAAGTTTAAAATTATTCCTTTTCTTCAACATAACATTATATGTGAACAGTGTTTTTGTCTATGTGTTGTATATGTGTGTTTATGTATTGGTGCGATAATAAAATCCAACCCGTTTCTTGTACTGATTGTACAACACAGTGCTGGAACGTCCTTAAATGCATAAAAACTTTTATTCTAAGCATTTTCACAAAAAGCCAAAAGGATAAAGCGCATTGTACAATTTTGAAAAAAGTTTACACTTTTCACAGATCATCGGACGGACGAAATGAATAACAAAAAGTCATGAAAATTTAACAGAAATCGTTTTATTTTTAATTAAGAAGGATGCACAAGGTTCTATCTGTATGCTGAACTCCTAAATCGGATTTATAGTCAGTTTAATGTATGTGATGAAGATTAGATTTTATTTAATAGAAATATGTTTAAAAAAAAAGATTTAATACTTCCGCTTATTATTATTCTTATTTTTTCATTTTCAATTTCTATTGTGTGTAAATTTATTTTAATAATAATTATTTAAAAAAAAAAAAAATTAATTATAATTTTCTCAAAGTTGAACTCACAAAACACAAAACTCAACAAACACTAGAAAACATCGAGTATTGTAGCGAATAATGATCGAACAATCGCGACTGTAAACAAATGTAATATTCTACACAAAAAAATGTACAGATCATACATTGTAATGTGGACAAACACATATCTCCGTCTTGAATACATACACAATATTATACATTATAGAACGAAAGATGAATGATTATTTTGGTAAATAGCAACATCGACAGCTAGAACATTATAGTTGAACACAGTTGAAATTAGGTACAGGAATGTTTTCATCATGGCTACTACATGTTTCTGATAAAACAAGAATATTTGAATTACAAGCCACCTTATCAATGATATCATTTTTCAGGGGTCGTAAACTTTGTATATTAAATTTACACTCTCGTTCAATAAAATTGAACCAACCTGAAATGTGAATTTTCTTACTTACTTATTTCATAAAACTCCTCACTTTTGTAACTCTCTTGTATATTATTTATTTATAAACAAAGATAATTAGTATATTTTTTAAATGTGAAAAAGAAATTGAAGTTTTATATTTGTTATTTAGGTAAATAAGTCAGTGATAGAGTAAGAATATGTAATGTAAAGTGTTTATCTCCCTTTTACATATACAAATAAAATAAAATGTTGTATCTGTCAAAAACATTTACTACAAGAATAATCAAAATTGTGATAGACTGATTCGGTTCAATTTTATTGAACGGGATTGTATATAACTTTTTACGTGCGTACATAAGTCCACACACACTTTATTCGGGTATAAGATAACCGCATATGTTCTAAAAACCTCATATGTTCTCTAGCTATAAAATAAATAGTTCTTTTTAATTTTTTTTCCTAATATTAAGGATAATCCCTCTATAAAAGGGTCAAACTTTGGCAAAATGTCGGAAGTCGAAAAATAAAGGCCTAGGATATATGTTGATAATGTTGGTTTTGAACTACGTTATAATGTTTGAACTGTACGTATGCATGCTTGATAAAACAATGATTATTCAACTCTATATGAAGGTTAGAATTATGTTTTATTAATGATCAAACATTAAAAATTAATGTTTAAAGTACTGATGACAGGCAACTTTAACAGACAGACAGACAGACAGACTGACTGAGGTACACGTGGACACAAATGTTGATGTTAATTTTTAAAATTTTATACTTGATTTTTGTCCCTTATTAATTCGGTTTCGAAGAAAAATTTTCGAATAAAACTTGTTACCATATTTATAATGAACAACTTTTATTCGAACTTTTTTTTCGAACAACGAATTAATACAGCACAAATCTATTAAATTAACAAAAATAACATCAACATTTGTGGCCAATTGAACCTATATCCACCTAACTACGATATAATAAAAAATTTATTTATTAAAAAAATGTCTATCAAAAAATTAATTGTCAATTTTTTTTAAAGTAGTCCGGCCACAGATAAATTTACGGTTATATGATAAATAGATTTTATGGTCATCAATATTTAGTACATTATTTTATTAACAATGGTGGTAAAAAAATGCTTCTTACCGAAAGTTTGAATAATTTTAGTTTTTAAAACTCAACATTCGACATTTAAAATTCAACATTTAAAACTCAACTCGTAACCCTTCCCTTATAGGTCCATATATTTGATTGTATTAAAGTAGGCACCATAATAAATAATGTTTACAAATATTCTTTGAAATATGCAGTTTATATAATTGCTCTAAAAAAATGTTGGTGCCGAACGTTTGAATTAATTATTTAATAAAATTAAAACTGTTAGGTTTGTTTTTGCCACTATGAAAACTGGCGACAGCGCACAGTAAAAAAATATACATATACAAATAAATTACGATTATTAAAGTTTTTTTTTTTTTAAGAATTTTAAAATATAAAAAATGTTTTATTTAATTGCTGATTTGACAATAATCAGTGGATGGGACGTGACGGCCGGACTATCTTAACAAATTTAATATTCATAATTTTTTTTTCATTTATTTTTCCTTTTTTTTTTTGTTTTCTGTTTCATTTATCAAAATTTTTATGAAAGTTTAAAAGGTCACACCATGCTAAACAGACATGTGTACAAAATAGTATGGAGAAAATAAGCTTTATAAACAAAAATTGATATTTTTTTCTACCTAACTATATAATCCAGTAAAATTATCTACAGTGGTGTTATCTTTTTAATAAAATAACACCACATAAGCCGTGAGCCCGATAGGATTTTCCATCGGGGTAACATATCAAGAACCATCCGATTTTTCTCTAATGTAAAAAACCTAAATAGCCAACTTTCTAATGTTTTTAACTTCAAAAATGGCACACTTTCCCTGCAAACTTCCGTCCATTATCTTACCCCTTTAAGGGAAGAGATAAGTTTCCAAAAATGCTGATACACTAATTTCCATATTTCTAGCTTCAAAAATGACGAACTTCCATACAAACTTTTCTCCTCTATTTAACCTCCTTAGGGGACGAATTTTTAAAAACCCTCTATTAGTACTTACGTACGTCATATAAAGAACTCCTGTGCAAAATTTCATGCCGCTAGACCCATCTGTTTAAGCTGTGCGGTGTCTGTTAGTGAGTTTGTAGATTTTTATTAAGTAGATATTAATAATATGTTGTAATAAATACCTTGATAACTTTATAGATTGTAGTTCATAGCACAGAAACTGGGTACAAATAAAGGATAAAATCGCGCAGACAGTAGTTTTTTTAAATTTCCACTTACATATAAAAAGCCAAGTTTTCTCATTCGACAAGATCTCAGTTAAATTTTCTGTGGCCTCCAAAAGCACAAAATTTTTGGAATTTTTAAAAAATATCTCGATGTTTGCTGATTTAACAGATTTGTAAGTTAGTGTCAATTTTAAATTATTCACTACTGCAAATGTTTTTACCTGGTTTTCAGCCGAATCCATTGGGTTTTTGAAGGAATATCGTATCAAAAATTGTTCCTTCTAAAAATGCAAACTACTTATGTTGAAAACACTTTTTCGAAAATCGAATGATTTGGGTACAACAAAGTGACTAAAAATATTGAACAACAATTAAGGTCTAAATAAGTGTACCGATGGTAGCCAAAAAGTTGCGCAGATTTAAAAAAATGATATACGAGATTATGCCATATTCAAACCTTTTTCCCAAAAAATGCGAATGGAAAAGTTACACAATGTGAAAACATCGCAATATTCCCGATCGTATCAAATAAAATTTTTCCAATAATTATGGTCTAAAGACATATTATTTCCATATGTTGTATATTATAAATGTCGTTAAACTAGGCCAATAATTATATTTATCTATGATGATGTTAAAGACCTTGTAAACACATAAAAAATTCATAATATTCATAATAAGAACATAAAAATGGCGTCAATATATTATTTAGTACAAAATGTTATACACACAATAAAATAGAATTGAATTGAATTTTATATATTTTATTATTACAGGTAGTTTAACTCTGTATAAAGTTTGAGGTAAATGTCAAATGTTTTCTAAAGTTCACACAATCAATAATAATATAATACTCCTTGTGTTGTTTGTAAGGCCTATGGAATTATATTCTAATTAGTCCAGCATCTAACGGCTCAATATCACTTTTAATACTGAGATCAAAATAGTTCCATAACTAATAGGGAATATGCATGAAAATTTGTTTTCACATTTATTTTCAGAATATGAAAATACTGTTAATACCGTAATAATATTTAAAAACGAAATAAAAATCCGACAAATATCAAGGAAGCTATAAGCTTTTAAAGATTATTATCTGTCTCTTTCTTGCAAAAATACTAAAAACGGAGTTTTACGTGTACTTTAAATGGTGAAAGTGTAATATGACGTCACATAACATATCAAGAGGGCTGTCACCCTCTTTTTCTAATCGGGAATTCCAATCATTCATATCTCGCTTATTTTTAAAGTTATTTACAAAGTAATTTTACCTTGATATTTGTCAAGCAAAGATGCTTCAATTCAAGTGAACAAAAATTTTCATGCATATTCCCTATTCACTAATCAAATGTCGTATAATCTGATCTGTATTTTGTTGATATTTGTACAACAATAACATAGAAACATCTGTCTGATTTGTCCGTTATGTTATTTAAGATGCTTGATGGCAATGTTTGTCTACGATTTTATTTTCAACCATTTTCAAATATTAACAATATATCATAAAAAGCCTGTGAGAAGCAAAACTGACTTGTCC
Organism: Nineta flava; assembly: GCA_963920215.1. Classification (NCBI taxonomy): domain Eukaryota; kingdom Metazoa; phylum Arthropoda; class Insecta; order Neuroptera; family Chrysopidae; genus Nineta; species Nineta flava. The sequence goes on from OY986041.1 coordinate 138,740,169, forward strand.
ATTTTGTTAGGTAAGATGCTGTCCTGATATAATGTTGAAACACTTATCTCACATAGTTTTAAAGATGGCAAACATTGTATAATAATTATATAAATATTATGGTAATATATGTTTAACCGTTTTATATAAATAGTTTTAATTCTGCAATGTTAATATAGTTTATATAAAATGCTTCACATTTTAGGCGTACAGATACAAAAAAATTCCGGGAATCAGGTCAGGCATTATGTGAAAACATTTCCTATATACAATAGCAATAAATATATTCATATAAAATGTTAAATTCCCATTTAAAACACGAATGCCCATGATTACCGACTGTTATATAGCTGCCGATCGTTACTATGAAAACGTGACGATCTGAAATTTCTAATTCACTTCTCTCACATAAAATAATACTTGTATAGTCTCGTTAGAGATGTTTTCACATTAAAAACATTCACGTATTCATATATATTTATTTGTGTATACTTTAGCATCAACAATACGATGTTTGTCCAAATTCCATTTAGGTTACGTAAGACAAACTGTAGAAGACTAGTGTATACTTTATAGACCAATGTCATTGGATTTTTAATTAAATACTGATCTGATATGAAAAAATTAACTCGTCAACCAGGAATCGAACATCGGGCCTCTGGATATCTAGTCCAGCGTGCTTACCGCTACACCAAAGACGATTCTGACATAACAGCCAACTTTTTCATATCATTCTTATTTTTTATTTTGACAGTATTACTTCTGTTGAAGTTATTATTCAAAATAAGAATGATATGAAAAAGTTGGCTGTTACGTCCGAATCGTTTTTGGTATAGCGGTAAGCACGCTGGACTAGATATCCAGAGGCCTGAGGTTCGATTCCTGTTTGACGAGTTAATTTTTTCATATCAGTATTTACATTCACGTATGTTTCAGGGTTATTTGATAAATGTATTGGCTTGCAGACAGACTAATTCTTGTTGTGTTCTAAGCGGCTGGTCTAAACCAACCACCAACAATGAAGTGAGTGGGTTATAATAGTACCTACCATGGTTATATAGTATTGGGTAACAATAGCTAGAGCTAGCTAGCTAGTTAGTTACTAGCGCACCACAGTAGTTTTACCTAGAAGAGGAGGTATATAATTATTACAATTTCACAATCCACATGTATAGAATTATATTTATTTATAATGTCAGTGTAGGCGATTGAACTTGATATAAAAGTTCTTTTAACTTTTGTATGTTGTGTTGTTTGTGATGTGAGAGATAGATGTCCTTGACAAAATTTTTAGGATTAATATTTTATATACATACAATATAATTATTTACTACATACCGAGTGTTTCAGAAGAAATTGGGTGGGAATTTACGAAAGCGATAGTTCAGCCAGCATGAAATCACTTTTCAATAGATTTTGCTCATTTTTTTTCACAGGATAAAAATAACGTTTTCTAATAAATACCGAAGTTTCAGAATTGTTGACCGTTTAGAATGCATGATAAATAAGAACAAAGTAATCATTCTCTCTCATTAGAAGCATGTAAAACTTCACGCCCGTCCAACTGTTATCTGTTGTATTTAAAAAAAAACTCGACAGAATTTAAAAAAAAATAGAGGAGAATAAAGATAAATATTTCAAGTATTTCTGTTTTTTCTGCACGATTTCTTCAGTCTATACACTCCCGTTCAATAAAATTGAACCGAATCAGTCTCTCACAATTTTGATTATTCTTGTAGTAAATGTTTTAGACAGATACAACACTTTATTTTATTTTTATACGTAAAATGGAGATATAACACTTAACATGTATTTACATTACATATTCTTACTCTATCACTGACTTGTTTACATAAATAATAAATATAAAACTTCCATTTCTTTTGTCACATTTAAAAAATATACTACTTATCTTTGTTTATAAATAAATAATATACAGAGAGTTACAAAAGTGAGGAGTTTTATGAAATGTAAGAAAATTAACATTTCAGGTTGGTTTAATTTTTATTTTGAACGGGATTGTACATCTCGAAAATAAATCATATTTCGAACAAAGTTTATATGCAATTCAAACTTGTCCCAACTTTATCGGCTTCTTAAATATTAACCAATCCTCCTGAAACACCCTGTATGTGTGTGTGTATGTGTGTGTGTGTGTGTAATTTTAATGTATAATATAAGTGAACTGACAAATTATTATCAAACTTGATGTATTATATATTTTTTTTGTATAAAATAATATAGAAAATTCATTTTAGACATAAACTTATTAAATTACTGGGTGTTCACTTTCGAACTAGTCTAGCCTTGTATCTATGGCTCGGCACACACTTTCCGGTATACCGGAGAGGGTTACCTGTACAGGTCACCTGTATTGGAAAACCGGAGCGCGTAGGTGCCGACCGCTGCAGGCCAAACTGTACAGGCGTAGCGACCTACGCAGGCGACCAAAGAAGAATCGAAATCCTGCGCAGGCATGTAGACTGTGTGAGTCACTCCGGCATGCCTGTACAGTTTTTATGTTAGTTGTGTCTAGTTCCTCGTCTGAGTTAAAATTTTCCGGTTTATCGTAACGTGTGGGTGCTCTAGCCAGCACAAGTATACTTTTCCGGTTAACCTGTGCAGGTTTACCTGACAGGTATACAGGAACGTGTGTGCCGCGCACAAAGTACCCAAATAAGCTATGAAACGTAGTGTGAGACTCACATCTGACGTTACGTTTCAATTTTATAGTTTTAATAGTTTTCAAAAATATGTAATCCTAAAATTCGACATTTTGGGGACTGACTCACTGATTCACTCTTCATCTTCAATATTTTAGAATACTTCCATTTATCCTAGAAAGTTGATATTTGGTAGAATGCTAGGTCTTTTGACTGAAACCAGTCAAAAAAGGAAAACCGGATATTTTTTACTCGGAAAATGAGATCTTATAAGTTAAAATTACCATGTTAATCTTATGGAAAATGTTTTCTACATGGTAGTTTCAATTTAATATATGTAAATTTAATATAAATTTTGGCTGTGTGTCTGAATAATCGAATGCTGACTTTCAAAATAAAATTGAACAACTTTGGTTCTTTCTTCTGTGCTAAATCTTTCTGTCATAAGTTTTTCAAAGTTAATTCTGAAAAAAAAAATTAGTAAACAAAAAATTTATTCACTAATTAAATCATAACGTTACTTATGTGCCACCCTATATGTAAACATACTATACCTATCTGTATTTTTTGCTTATTTTAGCTACATGTATATAAATTTAACTTTTGTGTTAAGCTCCAAAACATGCTTTATATTAAGCTTTTTGAGATATAGTATACACTGATAGAAGGAATTTGTTTCCTCAAGAAGATATATTTTCTTCAAAATATTTGCTTCAATAAAGAAACCTTTGTTTTCATTCAAGACTACGCAGTCGAATCAAAAACATGTGTTTAGTTGAGCGAAGAAACTAAAATTCTGGAACGGTGTTTAAAAATTCTTTAAAGTAGAGTTCGTTCGTCTCGGCCTAAGAGAATCTTTCTTGGCCAAATTCTCTTGTGATTCTTTAGTCAAGAAAATGAAATTCTTGTAAAAAAACAGTATTTTTCTTATTAAAAATAAATAAAAAATTCAAGAAGAGAAAGTTTATGCAGCTTCTTTAACTGAAGTATATATATTTAACTGGAATATATTTAACTGAAGTATATCATTACGGCTTTAAAAAGTTTCATTTGTTTGGATTAAACAAATGTTTATTTTGGTCCGAAATTTAAGCATCTTGGTCCAAAAAAATCATCATTTCCGTTTAAGAATTTCGAGATTCTTGAGTCAAGAGTCAGTTGATCTTTAGTTAAGATAATTTTCTCAAGTCAAAACTATAGATGTCAAGATACTTATTTTCTTATACCAAATATAATATTATCTTTTCTATACAGTTCGTTTTCAAAAGCATTTCTAATAGAGAATCAATGTTTAATAAATAAATAAAATATTAACTATAAAACTATACAATGCACATACATACAAATATCTGGATAGTGTATAGGTATACTGTATGCGTATGATTGTTTGTTTGTCATTAAAGAGTGGGGATTTTGTGATGCACACACTAAAGTTAATAATTCAATGAACATATTTAACGCACTCTCATTATATGTGTACTGACTGACTTCACACAGTAACCACACGGCCAGCCAGTAATAAATAATATTTAACATTGATTCTCTATTGGAAAAGCTTCCTACCACACACGGTATATGAGAGTCAGAAATTGTTTGGTTAAAAACCTTTTTCTTAGTACAAGGATTTACTTCTATCAGTGTACTTTAATGTAAACATATATATTTTATATTGATGTCAAATTGTATGATAGATTAACATACTAACTTCATTATATTTTATATATATATATATATATATATATATATATATATATATATATATATATGTATATATATATATATATATATATATATATATATATAATATATATATATATATATATATATATATATATATATATATATATATATATATATATATATAAAACAAAATATCATTTTCACATATAATGTTTTGTAAATCGATATTTACCTACCTACCAAAATTCGATAATAAACTTCACGCAATAGCTATGTGCGTAACAACCAACAGCGTAATGTGTGTGTTGTTTGTATATGAAAATTGATTGTTTTTTTTACTAACCATCATCATCATATCAAGATCATCACTCAAGAGAGAAAAGTATTATGGAAATATTGATAAAGATAATCATCGTATATTTTCTTCAAAATTGTCTCGTTTTTTTCTTCTTTTAATAATAAAATCCCTTGTGAGTGAAATGTATTCGGATACATTAATTTTATTTGTCGTATCACGTTATTGTGTTTGTTAAGTATATCCGATTCGAGTCCTTTTCCCTTAGATATTAGGTCGTTGACATAATTTCAAGGACAACTGAAAAAAAAAACTATTGGGATCAATGGTTTTTTTTTGTGTGTGTCCATTTTACTGTTTATCATGCTTTTATAAACTAGTTTCGAAGTTGATTGTCCCCCTGAATTTGAATATATAAATACAATTCTAACGCCTATTGAATCCATTTGTTTTTTTGAAAAAATGTTTCGAATAAAAATTATTTGTAAAAAAATTACAACATTTGTTCTGAACATTTTTTCCGGCAAGCCAATGGATTCGGTGCAAATCCATGTGTAATATTTTGAATAACTAACAACCTACTCTTTATTCTCGAAACATGTAAAACAAATTTGAAAATTTAAGATGAAAATTCAAATCTCTAGCCTGTATTTTGAATAAATCGACACCATGTTTGTTAAAATCGGATAATATTTGACTAGATGTAGTAAAAATGTCTTTTTTTGTGTGGATTTTGATGACGCCTTCAAGGTAAAAAAATCAGTTTTTTTTCTATATTTAAGCAAACATTCATTCGATTTTAATTAAATGACTATTTTTGAGGAGGAGACGCCTATTCATGTTTGAAATCGTAAGAGATAGAACAACAATGATCCTTTTTTTTTAATTTAAACAACTTTGTTTGAAAGTTTTTTCTTAGACTGTATAGTTTTGCCATAATTTCAACTCAAACATCTGTAATTACTTTTGTTGAATTGTTGAACTGCTTTAAATATTTAATAATACATTTTTGAGTGTTTAAAAACTAACATAAATAGTTCACACTTGGATAATGAACTCAGTATATATCGGATATTAGCTCAGTTAGTTAGTAATTTTCGTTCGAATCCCGACATCGGCAGTTTGTTAATAGGGAATATGCATGAAAATTTTTTTTCACATTTATTTTCAGAATATGAAAATACTGTTAATACTGTAATAATATTTAAAAACAAAATTAAAATCCGACAAATATCAAGGAAGCTATAAGCTTTTAAAGATTATTATCTGTCTCTTTCTTGCAAAAATACTAAAAACGGAGTTTTACGTGTATTTTAAATGGTGAAAGTGTAATATGACGTCACATAACATATCAAGAGGGCTATCACCCTCTTTGTCTAATCGGGAATTTCAATCATTCATATCTCGCTTATTTTTAAAGTTATTTACAAAGTAATTTTACCTTGATATTTGTCAAGTAAACATACTTCAATTCAAGTGAAAAAAAATTTTCATGCATATTCCCTATTATTAGGAAAGAAAAAGGGGCCGGTTAATTGACTAAACTGTCGGCTTATGGACAAGAACGAATTAACCGGCTATGCTTGAGAAGGTTTTCTATAGTTTCCTTCAGGAACTCCAGATGAATATCGGCATAGTTCCTATCATAGTCGGCATATCCTACCAATTCCTAGTCTATACACAAAAATTCCATCCACTCTAGTCACATCCACACATCCCTAGACATCACAATGGACCTTATGGTCAAAGTGTAGCCCGTCCAAGACACCCACTATAATCTATCTATCTATCTGGTTATTTTCACTTGTTTGGTTTGTATTTTAAATATTTATATCTTCACTTTTAAGTATTACGTGTTAATTATTATGTGGTTTTTATCTATGTTATGTGAATGAATGAATGTCTTACCATATGTGTCCGTATGTCTGTATGTCCGTCTATAGACTCTATAGATCTCTCATATTATATGATACAATGTATGTAAGAAGGTAAGGTCGAGGTAACAAAAAGAGAAAGGGAAATTTTATAACATAATACACAACACTCATTTGATACAAAAACATATAATAATACATTTTATATATTTAATATATCATATGATAGATATCACATATTATGTATTTTATAAAAAAAAAAGTTAAATACAAAAATATTTCAAAATATTCAACAGAAAATTATTTATTTAACTTCAAAAAAATTTAATAATAATAATATTTAAAAAAAAAAAACAAAAAAAAACTTTGTAATGTTTTCAAGGTACAATTTTTAATAAAAAATTTATTAACAATTAAAATATTTTGGATTTATATATATATATATATATGTATGTATATACAGGTTGATCTGAAATTCATTCAAGAAAACTAGACCACGGTGTAGAGCTGGAAAAAATAAACATAAAAGTTTAATAAAGTTTTTCGATTTAACGCTTAATTTTTGAGATATAATTAATTAAACATTAATAAATTCAACCATTTTGTGGGTGTCGCTACACTTATTGAGAACTCTGATTGTCGCTACTCTAGCATGGTCGCCCTACTCCACTGCTGTGGCCCCACCTCCGTACACTATGCGCTCTGTGATTGGTGGAGTAGTGTAGCAACACCCAAAAATGCAAATGTGATTAGTTGAATTTATTATTAATGTTTAATTAATTATGTCTCAAAATCAAAGCGTCAAAACGAAAAACTTAATTAAACTTTTTTGTTTGTTTTTTCCAGCTCTACACCGTGGTATAGTTTTTTTGAATTAATTTCAGAATATGTATATATATATATATATATATATGTATATATATATAAATATATATATATATATATATATATATATATATATATATATATACATATATACATATATATACATATATATATACGTATATATATACATACATATATATATATATACATATATATATATATATATATATACAGGATGTTACTTAAATAAGTATACAAATGGCCACAAAAATAGTGTACATTTTTCAAAAATTTTATTATTGAGTCGTGCCCTATTCATGCGGTTTTTCGAAAAAATGGTTCAGCTGATATTTGTTCCTTATAAATATACTAACAACTTTTATTCCAAACATTTTTCCATAAACCGAATGAATAAAGGCACAAATCAATTATTAAATTTTGTAGAAAAAAAAAATTTGACTACTTCATATATTTTCCGTTCACACCGTTTCCACTATCTCAAATATTTAACGTTCCCATCGCTTCCATTACTTCAAATATTAATCGCAACTTCCACCAAATTTTGTATTTCAGGGAATATTTTCGAATTCTATTCTCGTAGCGAGATAAAATACATTTTACCGGTTTTTAAAACTAATCATAAGCTTTTAAACAACCAAAAAAAAGTTTCATCAAAATCGGTCCAGTAGTTTTGTTTCGTCAAGCACGAACAAATAAACATTTTCAAATAAACATTTTTATAATGGTAGAGATTTTTTTTATCACCTTCCTGATGGTAAAAAAAAAGATAAAAGACGAGCAAAAGTTGGTTTTGTCGAATATGCATTTTCGATTTCTCCGTTAACATATTCGTTACCTAGGCAAAAAAAAAAAACTTATAAAAATCTCTTCAAACGACTTTGCCTCCAAAAAAAATCTATTTGAATGGGTTTAGGGTGTTTGCTGATATAAAGGATTTTGTGGAATTTTAAAGTAATATTTGGACGTATCGAGTTATTCTGAAACAAAATCTATCTACTTAACTTTGTTCAAAACACCTTAAAAAAATTACCCACAATTAGTGAGAAAATATTTGAAAAATGTTTAGGAAAATCGAAAAACTACTGCAGAGAAAAATTAAACATTCCTAAAGCTATTTTCCTTTTGTCGTTAATTTTAATAAATAATAATTCCTCGTTGGAAAAACTATACTATTCACAAATTTTCATAAACTGTATATAACTTTGACCTTATTTGTTAAATTTTCTAACCAGGATTTTCCTATCTTTAGGCGTCTTCAACAAACACTAAAAATTATTATTTTTTTATAGAAGTAGAAAACTTTTACCATTAATCTTGTAAAAAAAATGATTTACTCGTTTGGAGGAAGATCGGCTAATATTACATATTAAATGTATAACCTTGACCCAATTTTGTCAAATACTCTAAAATTTTCCTATTTTTATTTTATTTTCCTAACCCAAAAAGTATCATTAATTGTAGTAATTTTTGTAAAATTATATAAAAACATTCAATCAATTCTTCGACAAATAATTTAGAAAACCATCAAAAAAAGGACAGAAATGGTTTAAAAAATCGCTAATATTTGATATAAAATGAATGTAACCTTGACCCTATTTTGTTTTCCCTCAATCAAAAACATTAAAAAGTATCATTAATTGTAGTAAATTTCCCTGCAAGTCGTACATATTCGAAAATCTTCAAAAAATGGACAAAAATGCGTGGTGACCTTGACCTATGTTCCTTTAGTTTCTAGATTGTATTCAAACCAAAAAAAAAAAAATACATTTAAACGTGTCATTGATTTAAATAAATTCTAATGGAAGTATTTAAAAACATTCAACCCAATCTAAAAAAAAAACCACTCTCAATTCTTTAAAAACAAAAACACCACCTTCATAAGTGAAATTTTCTCTGCCTTGCTCCAGCACACATTTACTGGCTCGCTCGCTGCGGTGATGAACACGATAAGAATACTCTCTTGTCCGACCAAGACCTACGTATGCTATCATACATACATACACACACACACACTACACACATTGACATAACATATCTAAACAGCAGAGCAGCACAAGGCAAACATAGTATCCATAACGCGTCGTCGTTGACGGTCGAATCACACGACGGAATCAGAATCAGTCGTCGTATAGCGTCGAGAACAAGTTCAACTACTACACAACCTAGCTGCTTGCTTGCTCGCTTGGTGGTGGTGGTGGTCGCACTCAGTAACCAACCGTCAGTCATTCAACATCACAACACGATCGGAGAACGACAAACATCGCATCGCATCGCGTTCTATTCAAATATCTCGTCGTCACAAAACAAAAAACCATCCACCTACACAACTCTCTCTGTCCAAACAGTGATAACATTTTAATCAGCTATCAAGTGCAACAACAAAAAAAAAAAAAAAGATTAAATAATCGATGACATATTTTTGTGTTTTTCTGGGCCTCTTAAAAAAAAAAAAACAAAACCATATTATCGTGAAGAATTTTGTTGTTTAAAAGTGTTGTGTGAAGGAAAATTGAATTTTCATTTGTGTGTTTTTCATATAGTGGTGCTCTAGTGTGAGTTTACAAACATATTAGTGTACACATGTGCGCGATTGGCCGCGCGGTGCTCTGTGCTGGCTGCAACGTAAGGCGGGCGAGCTGTTGAACAAGTTCGTTCATTCGTGTTTTAGCCTTGAAAATATACTTTTAATCATTTGCTGCGAGTCATTCAACTATGTCTAAAGGACAAATTGCGTTCTTTTTATAATAATAAATAAATAAATAATTATATTTAATTTTTTCTATTCACGGCATAATTTTCATTGTGTGTGTGTGTGCGGTGGAAAACATTCTGGAAAATGTACAAAGAAAAAATGTGTGCGCGCTATGTTTGAATTCGAAAGTGTAGTAGTAGAGTAGAAATGTAAAAGTGTTGATTTTCTGTGATCTGTGTGTTACGTACGAATCAAGTGTTAAAATGAAACGACGTTGGGCCCAAACAAATCCACGTAATACAAACAACACAAATACGTTGTTACATCATCGTATTAATGAGGAGAGTTGTTCGGAAGTAACTTCTTCATCGGTGGGTCCACCATCAATCATTATGAGTCCATCTCCATCGGCGGAATTGGTTGATTTGGAGTTTTGGGATTTGGATGTACATCCACAATATACAAACAATAATAGTGGTGTGATGTTTAATAATAATAATAATAATAATAGTCGAACTATGGGTGGATGTGGGACAAATAATAATATTATGAATATGAACTTACTGAATAGCTTAACGAATGGTTTAACCACAACAAATAATATTCCATTGTTGACAACAATTAAATCTGATAATGATTCGATATCAGGTAATTTTTTGAAAAATATATTTTTTCCTAGAATTTTCGGATATAGCGAAGACGTTGTTTATGTGTCAGACGTACAGGCGTCAAAAAACAGAAGACTTTTTACACACAAGTTGTGTTTTATTGATTTTGTTTTAATTTCACTTTCTTATTTTGAAATTGTGTTATGTAAACACACACACACGGTCCTGATTTTTCTCTTCTCAACGGCAGACGTACACGCGAGTGTTTGTTGTATCATCTGTCTGACTTCTCATTTCTTCGAAATATTCAAAATTATACAAAAAACATTTTAATATTTTATAATAAAATTTGTTTTTGTTTAAATGAGAGCGAAAGTATTATTTATCGAAGTATAATGGCAACTTCTTTTAGACCAGAAAAAATTACAAATTTTCCATTTTATTTATTCAGAATTTCATTAATTTAGCTCACATGTAGGATGTCGATTTCCCAGTTGTATTTGAAAAGTTTTGATAAATTATAGGCCTACAATTTTGGGTAGTACAAGGTAATTAAAAACGGAGACCCCTTTCAATTGGGAAGAAGGTAGAAAATCAAACAGTAATCGAAATACTATTTTACAAAGGAAAATTTTCGAAATAAATTTTCCATTTTATCTGTATAGATGTCATTTGTCTAAAATGACTTGAATTTAATGATTTTTTTACGCTCCTACTATCGCCAAAGATAAAGATTTTCCATAAATGTAGATTACGCCATTGAATTCGAAAAGTATTCCTACATTATTGTAAGTGTACAACCTGGAGTAATTCTAGAAAACTCAAAAAAAAGTGAGGCTAATATAGTGAATATAAGTGAAACGTATCGAAAGACTAATGGCAACTTATTCCAGTCTTGAATGTTCAAAACTTTTGCGATTTCAATAAATTTTCCATCTTACCCGTATAGATATCATTGGTCTGAAGAAATTTAGTTCAGATCCAGGTTTATACAGCAATCCTCTAGCAAGACATCGCGATTTTCGTCTAAAAATAGAAAAACAAATAATTTAGATTCGCAATATTTCGCTACATTGTAGATATTTAACTTAATTCCTACTCAATTAGGGTAATCTACAGTACAATAGCCTTAGCCAAAAATTGAGGTGATTAAAAATTTGCCCAAAAAAATACTTCGTGTTAATACCACCATAACCATAAAAACTGAATTTAAACAAAAAAATTCGTCTGCCTCTGATTGCAACAAAAGATATTTAAAATAATGGAATTTTATGACTTTGTGAGTATGATGTAATCAAATTTTAGACCCTGAAAAAATTTAAGACTTGATTTATTATCACCTAGCTTATAAAATATAAAAATGCATTATTGTTTATTTTTTCAACCAGCTATAAAATTTATTATTTTTCATTTTTTTTATTTATAAAATGTAATTTTTTTTTTATCGAACTGTCTTGTCTTAACAATAGAGCATGGGATTACTTAAGTCACATATTTGTGTATTTAATATAGATTAAGTTAAGTTGTGTGTATCTTTGCAACAGATTGCAATAATAACAATGTAATTACTTAGTCCAAGCGAATCTCACAAGTCATAACTAGTAATATGTAGTTTTGCTGCTTGACAGGACGTGTATGTACATGTCGTTATTCAAGGTTATATTCAAGTTTGCAACTAAATAGCAACTTAACTCTGGGTAGCAACCTTAAATTGGAAGAATTATATCATATCAGTGAATCCATTCAAATAACTACTCCCGATTTTTTCTTCCGTACAATTTGGGAACAAGAATAACAATTTAAGGTCGTCCCTAGACTGTAACATCTTGCAGCAGTTTAAATGTATAAAGAACAACTTCTTTCATTTCGTCAACAAAAACAAGTTTCCCCTCTGAAGTGGATACATTTTAATGCAGACAGTACACTCCCAGTGAGACATGACATGCGCGAGAGTGTACTCACAGCGCGCTCGATCTCACTTGTGTCGAATTGCCTCGTCTCGGGAGTGTTCCTTTTCGAGCTGATTTTTGCTCACAAGTCAAAGAAAGCGTGCGGAAAGTGCGATTGTGCTGAGTATACTCTCGTCTACGCTCGCGACATAACGTGAATTTTAACCAATCCGTGCCGTCTACAACTATCTCAACCATTGATTGAACAAGAACTGCATTGCCGGCAGAACACGAAAGTGTACACAGCTTCAACCACGGCTCCTCGCCAAACGACAGTTTCGTTGAGTGCTCTCGCCGAGAGTGTACCTATTTTCGTTCTATCTTGTATCGATTACAGCAAAGCTGAGTGGATAGTCTCATTGGCATCACGTGGTACCTTTCATGATACATCCCAAGTCCTCGATGGATGACTTAAACAGAAAGATTTCCGATCGCGAAACTGCACCGTTTTAAAATACTTACTATGATTGAAATGGAAAATTAAATAATTCCTTATTTGCTACAATAGTGTCTAAATTGAGTGGACTAAAATCCATGAAGCTATCACAGTATTCCTTTTTTCAGGATATCAGTTGCCATCAGCCATATAAGAATTTCGATTTTAATATCATAAAGAATGTCTTATTTGTACTATCGCATAAAAATAACCAATATTGTCTTATTTTAACTGGATTAAAATCTGTAAAGTTATCAAAGTATTTACAAAATTTTTACTTAATAAGAATCAATTTCAATTATAAATTTGTCATAATTAACGTAAATTATAGCTTTGGTGTGAATTATCAAATAAAAAAAAAACCAATAATGTCAAAAAATTAATTGGACCAAAGTCTATAAAGCTATCACAGTATTTATAATTTTTTTACTTAGGTATCTCGTGATATTTCAGAATTATTTTTTTACTATTTGATACAAAAATTATCACCTTACCAGATCGCTGACACGATTGTAGTACCCAGTTACTGGACTATGAACTACAATCTATAAAGTTATCAAGGTATATGTGTGTGTTATTATTACACACATATATATATATATATATATATATATATATATATGTGTGTGTGTGTGTATGTACACTCCCATTCAATAAAATTGAACAGACCTGAACCGAATTAGTCTCTCACAATTTTGATTATTCTTGTTGTAACAGATACAACATTTTATTTAATGTTTAAACGTAAGAGTAAGATATAACACTTAACATGTGTTAGCATTACATATATTTTTTAAATTCTCACTCTGTCACTGACAACACCGTATATACAAATAAAAAATATAAATTCAGTTTATAGTTCCATTTCTTTTTTACACACTTAAAAAATATACTACTTATCTTTGTTTAGAAATAAATAAAATTATACATTATACAGAGAGGTACAAAAGTGACGAGTTTTATGACATGTAAGATAATCAAACATTTCAAGTCTGTTCATTTTTTTGTGAACGCGAGTTTATGTATGTATGTATGTATTTATATTAATATGATATAAATATAAATACACAATAAATATATATTTAAAAAAAATAGATATCATGTAGATATTTATTTTTTTTATTAATATTAATGACCATGAACTCAAATAATAAATTACTAGTTCTCTTATTAAAAAATATAAAATATAATATACAGTGTTTAATTTTTAATATGTTCTGTGAGTGTTTCTCAATAGACAACAGAGAGATATCAACAACAAAAAAAAAAAAACATCACAGAACTCTTAAATAAAGCTTTAAAACTGAAGTGTTTTTTTTTTTGTATGTGTTGTCTTATTCTATTCAAGTTGTGTGTATGTTTTTATTAAAATAACTTAAATGGGAAAACCCGTTGAAAAATAAACCATACCATACTTGTTATACCCTTCTATATCTGTATATACAAGGTGGCGCAAAAGTACCGTCACCCGTTTTAAATTAAAAAAAGTATATAAGTAAATTTATATTTTGCAACTCCATACTATAAAGTGTGTTTCTTGGGAGGTTTCTTTTCAACTATTTACGAAAAATGATGTCCCCTTTCGCGCTGAAAACTATGAGCTTTCTTCAGCACATCTTCCATGACCTTTCTTCAAGTTTCTTGAGATATCCCCAAAATCTCTCGCCTAATATTCTATGCTGTTCCAAGCATTGTGGCTTGTTTACATAAACCCTTTTTTTCAGATAATCCAAAAGAAAATAATCTGCAATATTGTATGGTTAGAAGGAGCTTATCTGACATTACAATATCGTCGATACTTTCTCTGAGTAGAAATAAAGCTTCTTTCGGTTTCCAAATAAAATGTTACGATATTTATCCTTTCTGCAGGCTGGTATCGCTCTATATCGAAATTTCTAAGTATTTACTATCATCTAAACAAAGAAAACTCAATAAATATTAATTCCAGAAAGAATTATTAAAATTAATAATCGTGAAGGTACTTTTGCGCCTGCCTAAATATAATCGTTGGTGCGTTATGCATAGCTATAACAAAACAACTGGGAAACAAAACAACATTAGCGGAAGCGACGGGAAAAGTTAAAAACATTGAATAATTCAGTAGACACTGTCGACTCCGAAAATGGCTTTTCTGTTTCAAGGCCGACGAAATAGCGTGGCTTTCCACGGAATTCAGCTAGTATAATATATACCAGGGTCTTATACGTTTAGTTCTGACTTTGTAACGTTTGAAAATATTGATCGCAGAAAACAACTTTTGGTATACATGATCATAAAATAACCTAATTAGTTCATGGCCGTGGACACGATAACTCAAAAACGAAAAGAAATAACGAGCTGAAATGTGTGTAATTGTGAATGGGCAAAATTGGACCGGACCTCCTCCCGCTAGGGAACGATATAACCACCTTCCAAACCGTAAGAGCGACCAATCCAGCAACTCAGTTATTTGTTATTTTCACAGTTTTTATCTAAATTTTCTTTCCAATTTTCTGGGAAAAGAAAACGGACAAATCACTATAACATCTGTGGCCGAAATGGTATTTTACGATAAATCTTTGAAATAGAAATGAAACGTCGTTGGACTCAAATAAATCTATGTACACTCCCGTTCAAAAAAAAATGAACAGACCTGAAATGTTAATTTTCTTACATTTCATAAAACTCCTCACTTTTGTAACTCTCTGTATATTATTTATTTATAAACAAAGATAAGTCGTATATTTTTTAAATGTGAAAAAAGAAGTGCAAGTTTTATATTTTTTATTTATGTAAACAAAAACATTTACTACAAGAATTATCAAAATTGTGCGAGACTCATTCGGTTCAGGTCTGTTCATCTTTTTTGAACGGGATTGTACAAAAAAGTTATTACATCATTTTAACTTTTTATGTCGTAGGTTTATGAAATGTTTTCGATAATTGCACATTGTACATCGGACATACAAGACAATTATATATATGATATTTAATCTATATAATATATTAAATATGAACAAAAAATTGATAAATAAAAGGGAGAACTTGATG
The DNA here is from genome assembly GCA_963920215.1 of Nineta flava. Classification (NCBI taxonomy): domain Eukaryota; kingdom Metazoa; phylum Arthropoda; class Insecta; order Neuroptera; family Chrysopidae; genus Nineta; species Nineta flava. The sequence goes on from OY986041.1 coordinate 138,756,221, forward strand.
AATGATGTTATTTTTTTTTGTAATTTTTATTTTAATTTATTTTTTCACTTTCATGGAAATTAGATAATTGAAAATAAGAGAAAAAAACAACTCTAACACTTAATTTTATTATGTTCAATAACGAACGTTCTATTGTTTCATAATGTTACACTTGATTTTGTAACTTTGTAAAATTATGATATACTATTGGAAAAAAATCGATCAAGCGCAGTGATGGGTTCCGTAGTAACTACAACTATATGTATCTAGATTTTACCAACTTTTTATAGAGCCAATTTCATGTCATAAGTTGATCGATTGTTACACGTAAACTATCCATAAGAAATTTCCTTCCCATTTCGATATTTGAACAGCTATAGTGAAAAATTTGTGGAAAATTTTGGCTTCCAGAAATGGTAATTTTTCGTACGGAGAAATAAAAAATAGTTGTAGATTTTTTTTTTATAATCTTTTACAGATAAGATTAAATAATGAACTCTGTCAGAGATATTTACAAAGTAATCAATTCATCCAAGGTTTTCTTTTTTTTTGTAAAGAATTTTGACTTGAAGAGTGAGAACAAATACTTCCTGAAAGGTCTTAGCAATAAATTAATTGATATTGCCCTTGCAGTACAAATTCCAAGCAAAAAAAAAACAACTTTTCGACGGTCTTCTCAAAGGACGAATTTAATTGAATTTTAATACTCTAGACAATTCTATTATGGGGCGCCGAATAATTTGGACACTTTGGACACTTCAGTGTTAGGTCAGGATATTTTAATTTCGGTTAGGGGAAATGATACAAATATTTTCTGAATCTAAATGTTTCTATAATAATTTAATATTTTTTAACTCCTCTTAAAAATAATTGAATTGATTAAGGTCATCTCTTCTTGACCTAAGACTACTATAAATAGTCGTTTTATTATAAAGATTATTAAAGATAAACAAAGAGAAATAGAAATTGGGGAGGCAATTTTAGGAAATATAGTTTTGTGTTCTTTGTCAATATTGTAGCGGCTGTCCTGGATAGGAGGACATACTTAGACCATAAGGTCCATTATGATACCGAAAGAGACTTACACATCCTTGCTACTAAACCATTTGGAGTTGTTTTCAAGTACAGCAATTGGACTTTGACGCCAGTAGACTTTAGCTCAGAGAAGTCATCAAAGGATGGCTGACCCAAGAGGGTGAGCCTTTTTTGAATAAGAGCTAGGCTGTAACAGAATACTCCTTACTGTGGTAGTTTCTGCAATAGTGGTGACTCCCTCGCAGTCCCAGACTTTCGACATGTCTACCGCTCAACCAGTGAACTGGAAAGGCTGCTATAACATTGCCTGTATAAGATCTTTGTAGTGAGATTATATATCCGGAACACCGCGAGAGTTGTGGCTCCCTGGCAATCCCAGACGTTTCGACTGTCTACTGTCCAGCCAGTGCTTCGTGATAGCTGCTATAACGGTGCTTATTTAAGATCTTTATAGTGAGCTGGACTTGCCTAGTATCATCACAAGTACGTTCCTCCCGCCACACTATATTAGCCTTGCCTAATATGGTTTCCTTCAGGAGTAGCCTGCAGTTCGCAAAGGAAACACCTTTATGTTTTGTGATACTCGAAACCACAGTTCCCCGGAATTTATCTAGGGCTCAGCAGCAGCCATATCATGTGCACATTGAACCTAGTTACTAAATTTATTTACAGAAAATCCTTAAACCAGGGTTGCTTTCCTGGTGAGATATACCAAACTATTAAACGAATCCGTAAACCAGAGTTGCTCTCGTGATGAGATATAACAAACTATCAAACTTTTCACAATTACGAGGCTTTAAAAATTGATTAGGACATATTTTCCATACGGAATTGCTTAACCCTATTTCGAAAGCCATACAATGTAGTTGTTATATTGGTATACAAACTATACATCTTCCAAAATACCTAAAACTTATACAAACGTAATACCCACATCTAATATAACGTCATCATTTTAAATAATAACAAATAAGTTTAACCTTGAATTTAGACCACAAAGTTTAAGTAACTAAAAACCACAATCTACACCACTCATACATACATACATATATACATACATACATACATACATATAATACTATTTAGTTACTACACGTCAGATAACTCTTTAAAACATAATACTCTTTACCTTTTGAGTGTATAAAGTGTTATTTACTACAACTGATTACACTTCACTTCACCTCACTATCTCCCCAGCCTCCCCCCACCCCGTCAGTTCTCTCTAAAAACTAAAAACCACAGCCAACACACACTCATACATATCTCATCAACATATAATACCTGTCATAATATATTTATCTCTAAGTAAAAAGAGTAAAGTGGGAAGATTAAGTGGAGACATCCCAAAGAAAAGAACTAAATTAAAAACCTTCAAAACATCTGGATAAAACTCAATTTTTAACTTACACATGTGAATATTTCTAATTTGTGTGAAGCCCGGTGTTACCAGTCCAAGTGGCCGAGCGGTCTAAGGCCTTATGTCTGCGCAGTATGCATACTTGGAAACTAGGAGGTTATGAGTTCGAATCCCGACATCGGCAGTTTGTCAATTATTAGGAAAAAAAAGGGGGCGGTTAATTGTCTAAACTGTCGGCGTATGGACAAGAAAGAAGTATCCGGCTATGCTACCCGCCAAGTAGTCGAGCGGTTTAAGGCGTTATGTCTGCGCAGTATGCATACTTGGAAACTAGGAGGTTATGAGTTCGAATCCCGACATCGGCAGTTTGTCAATTATTAGGAAAAAAAAGGGGGCGGTTAATTGACTAAACTGTTGGCGTATCCGACAAGAACGAAGTATTCGGCTATGCTTGAGAAGGTTTTCTGCAGTTTCTTTCACGAACTACAGATGAATATCGGCATAGTCGGCTGCAGCCGCATATCCTACCAATTCCTAGTCTACTCACAAATTCCTTCCACTCCACTCACATCCTAAGACATCACAATGGACCTTATGGTCGAAGTGTAGCCCGTCCAGGGCAGCCTTTACAATCTACCTCATCTATCCGGCTATGCTTGAGAAGGTTTTCTACAGTTTCCTTCACGAACTACAGATGAATATCGGCATAGTTCCTATCATAGCACGGATTCAGCACAAATCAACTGTAAAATTCTTGGGAAAAAAAAAGAACACTACTATTATTGCAAGTCGATAGTGTTGCACATTTTACGATAAAACCAGTATTAAAGACCCACATGTTGTTGTTGTTGTTGTTGCCAACAGCTGCTGGACTAAATTGATGTTTGTTTATTTATTGGTAGTAAGTAATGATGAAATCGAATGGGTAACAAATTCTGATGACCGTGAAATCAAATAGATTCAAACCACCACATCCATTATTTAATACAACAAACACACACAGAGAGAGAGAGAGAGAGATAAATAGCGCTGTCTATCGCACTTTCTCACTTCTGTATGTGTAATGTAATGATGATAATGATTTCTAGTTGTTGAATCATTCTCTCTACCAAACTAAAACACCAATGAACTAACTAACAACAACTGAATTGAACACACAAATATTACATTTAATTGATAGTAATTAAAGCTATATTCGAGTTGATGCTGGTTGATTCAATAAATAAACGATTCATTCACATTTGAAGGTCGATTTTGTAAAAAAAAATTATTTATATACGAGTTAAGTAAGGTGTAGTTAGTTCTCCGGCATGAAATCACTTTTCGACAGATTTTACTTTGTTTTTCACAGGATAAAAATAACGTTTTCTAATAAATGCCGAAGTTTCTCATTCTCTCATCATTCCATCACATTCCTTCTCATTCTCTCTCATTAGAAGCATGTAAAACTTTATGCCCACCCAACTATTATCTGTTGTATTAAAAAAAAAAACTCGACAAAATTTAAAAAAAAAAGGACAGTAAAGATAAATATTTATTAAATAATTTTTAAAAAAATCGCGTTTTACCGTTTTGTTTTCGAAATATGATAATTAAAAAAATTTTTTTTTTTTCACAATTACATTAATTTGTACATTAATATATGATGTTAGTATATATTTGTGTGTTGTGTACGTGTGTATATGTACACTCCCGTTCAATAAAATTAAACAGACCTGAAATGTTAATTTTCTTACATTTCATAAAACTGCTCACTTTTGTAACTCTCTGTATAATTATTTATTTATAAACAAAGATAAGTAGTATATATTTTAAGTGTGAAAAAAGAAATGGAAGTATAGTAAAAAACATTTACTACAAGAATAATCAAAATTGAGAGAGATTGATTCGGTTCAGAATTGTTGAATTTTATTGAACGGGAGTGTATATGTTCTATAATAAAAGCAAACCCGTTTTTTGTCCTGATTATACAAGACAATGCTGGACCTACCTTAAAAGGTTATATTTGAAGTCATTAATTTCGAAAAATTCCAATAGTTTTGCTCAAGCAAAAGTGTCATGGAATCAAAAACAATTTGCGTATGTCCCCATTAATGCAATCTCGAACAAAGTTTTGAGATTCCGGATAAATTTTTGTCTCGATCAAGGAAAATGATTAATCAGAATCTATAAATTGAAGTTAAGGGGTTATTTATTATATCTTCGTATAATTAGTCGAATTTGTCATAAATTTACATGGCATAGTATTTAAAAAGAAATTTGCATATGTCCTTTAATCCATTCTACTATAGATTTGCGATTCTGGACACATGGGGGGAAATTTTAGTCTTGATCAGGGACAATGATAAACCTTCAGAACCTAATAAAATGTTTCTTTATTCTTAACGTTTTTAGTATGATAAATCTTTTAAATAGATAAATAGATATACCTCAGGATTTGTTAAAGTATCGCACTTCGACCGTAAGGCCCATTAGGCTCTCTTTTCTACTTCAGCCAGGTGTGGTATGCTTCTCTCATATTTTGCCAGGAGCTTGCTTATCAGGCTGTCTTGCAAGTTCATATATTCGGGGAGGAAGGTACCGAATATAGTATACCTGCTGTATTATTCCAGAGATTCGCAGTTGAAGATGATGTGGCTGAATATTTCTTCCCCTCGCCGCATAGTTTGCACTATAAATAGCTGCGAATTGATTTGCCATCTCTTCTATGTAATTGTCAATTTTTTTTGACTTTTTAAAAACGGATTTCAGGTGATATCTCGTAAACCGCTCACGAAATCGTTAAATGAACACGATTTTTCTGTTTAGTGGGTCCAATATACATTATATTGTGAGTTTCATTCAAATCAGGAACAAAAATTATTTTTCGATATTATGCGATTTTTTTAAGGTAGACCCCTTACAAAAAATCGAAAAATTCACAATAAATTTTGATTCGTCGATTTGAATGAAAATGAGTATATTGGGTAAATTGGACCCAAAAAACAGAAAAATCCAGTTGGTTTGACGATTTGATGAATAGTTTTTGAGATATTCCATCTTCATACAATTTTAAGCCTTTTTTTATACGATTTTAGATGATATCTCGTAAACCGTTCATCAAATAGTCTAATGAACACGATTTTTATAGTTTTTGGGTCCAATTTATCTTATGTAATGAGTTATATCCAAATCTTGAACAAAAATATTTTTCGATTTTATGCGATTTTTTTAAGGTATACCCCTTAGAAAAAATCGAAAAATTCACAATAAATTTTGAGTCATCGATTTGACTGAAAATGAATATATTTGGTAAAATGGACCCAAAAAACACAAAAATCCAGTTGGTTTGACGATTTGAAGAATAGTTTTCGAGATATTCCATCTTCATACGATTTTAAGCCACCTTTTATACGATTTCAGATGATATCTTTTAAACCGCTCCCCAAATCGTCAAATGAACACGATTTTTGTATTTTTTAGGTCTAATTTACCGTATATAGTGATTTGCAACCAAATCGTAAACAAATCAAATTTTTCGATTTTAGGTATGTTTTTCAAAGGTCCTGCAAAAAATTGCGTATAATTATAAAAAAATTGTTAGTAATCAACTTGAATGAAAATTAGTTTATACGATAAAATAGACCCAAAAATCACAAAAATATTGATTTGACGATTTAACGAATAGTTATCGCATGACGATGTGTAATCACCCCTTAATACTACTTTAAATTGTATTGGATAATATAAAATACTAGTCATTAATTTGGGTGGATCACATCATTTTGGTCGGGTAGCCGTAAGGTACAATTAATTTTTATTGAAATTCGTTCGATTACTCATCACAATGTCTGTCGATGTATGTTGTATAATGTCGAACCGCCCAAGGTGATGAATAATTGCAGTTTTCTCATAAATGCAGAACAAAAGATAGAATTACTTTATCTTCGTAGAATTTTTCCTTGTCAATCGTATTCGAAAAACCACAAGAATGTTGGCATTATTATTTGATTACCGCTAATTTCACTTGAAAGGTGGTTAAATGGATGTAAAAAGATTAACGAAAAATTACTATTAATCACATGACCTTCTTTAAAAATTTCCCGCAAATGAGATAGATTTCAACGAATTTGCAACTCATCAATAATTCAAAATATATTAAAGGCGAGACAACGCACAGCCTAAATCGGTAGGTCCAGAAGCATGAAATTTTGCACGAAGTTCTTTATATAATGTTAAGGAGCATTAAAAAAGGATTTTTGAAAATTCATCCCCTAAGGGAGTTAATAATAATAGTAATCAGAAAGAGGGGTACCGCAAACGGGTCCCTAGCACCTGGACCAAGGGGTCATCTGTGCCCACCTCCTAAGGGAGTTAAGAATAAAGGATGGAATTTTGTATGGAAGTTTGTCATTTTTGAAGTTTAGAAATATGGAAATTGATGTTTAGTCTTCTGTTTAGAAATAAAAGTCAGTTGTATCAGCTTTGTTGGAAATTCATCTCCTAAGGGGGTAAAATAAGTGACTAAAGTTTGTATGGGAAGTGCGTCATTTTTGAAGTGAAAAACCGGAAAGTTGGTATTTAGGCTTATTTGAGAAAAGTTAGATGGTTCCTGATTAGAAATCCCCATAGAGAAACCAGCTAGTTAGAAACCTCTAAAGTAGACCCATTTTTTAAAACAAAAAAACTATTGAGCAAAATTAGTTTGAATAGCGCGTCAAAAATGCATCCCAAAAAATCGCATTACTCTTAAAAAGTGATTTTTGATGTCAATTGAAGTAATTTATTAACTAACTAGCTTATAAATGTCCCTCCGGTTCCCGTTATTTTAAGATTGAAATCCTCAATGTTATTTCCCACCGCTTCCAGCACATCAAATATTTATCTGCACTTCCACCAAATTTTTATTTCAGCGAATATTTACGAATTCTATCTCTCGCAGCGGGATCAAATATATATCATCAAAATCGGTCCAGTATTTTTTGCAGGATGCTCAAACACGCAATTACAATTTTATAAAAGTAGAGATTTTTTTAAGGAATCGCTTTGGAATTTTGTTGCGATGCTGCAAATAGGATCTACACTCTTGATTATTACAAATAGTTATTCTAAGACGCCATCCCTATATCTAACACCCGGCTTTGCCCGTGTATTCATTTTTTATAAAGAATATATTACTTATATACAATTTTTTTTTTCAATTTCAAAATTGTTTCAATTTCACATGTGGCCATCCACAAAATGACCTTCAAATTTGTAGAAAACATTTGCTATATTTAAAAAACAACAAAAGTATTTTTTTGTTTTATTGACGTTCGTAAATTCGCTTGACGATGAAATGAAAATCGTTTAATTATATCCACTAAAAAAAAAAAAAACTACTATAACGTTTGCGTTATAATATTTTAGACAGATGTCAGACATATTTAATGAGTTAAAGACACACAAAAAATATATAAAAAAAACACACACAACATTATTAAGGATGTACCAGCATTGTGTACACATACATACACATATTATCGGCACTTACACATACTATCAAATATTTCCGGTACCGTAATCTGGCAACGTTGCTCTGTGTACATACCTATTTATTATTATTGCATATGTCAACAGCATATATTCCCACTCTTTACTTGATGCAACTTGAGAGCGATTGGCGCACAACGTTGCGCAGACCACTATTTACCATAAACGGAATGTATTATAATTGGGCAAAATTAATATTTCAAACTATTATATTTCGAAAACAAAACGGTTACACACGATTTAAAAAAAAAAAAATTATTTAAGAAATATTAAGGAATCCTCTCCTAGTTTTTGTTTTCTTAAATTCTGTCGAGTATTAGCGAATTTCCTCCAAAGGAAATGCAGCTATTGTTTTTGCACCAATGTCGGAATTTCGTAAAAATTTCTTCAAATGTCCATCGATCATACCTATTAGATGTTAAAAATCACTATCACCAAAATTTGTATATATGTATATATATATTTATATATATATTTATATATATATACATATATATATATATATATATATATATATATATATATATGTATATATATATATATATATATATATATATATATATATATATACAACATATACTTTTTTTAAATGTCTGTGGACTCTCTACCGGTCACAGTATTATTCTGATTGGAATGAAATTGGGTACTAGGGTCGCTTTTAGTATTCTAAAGGTCAAGTTCGTTTATGGGTAAAATCGGACGAGGGGAAATGGGGTTTAGAGGAAGGGGAAAAAACAAAATTTGACTATCTCCCTTAATATTTGAAAAATCGAAAAATTTATCAGAAGTTAAGTTGTAGGTACTAGGTTTTACTGCAATTTTGTTTCTTATCATTTTTCTGTTACACTAATATTTACAGAAATATTTACAATTAAAGATTGAAAGTTAAAATTCTAAATATCTCTGTTCACATTCGAGTTTGAGAAAAATGATCAAGTAATGAATTGTAGCAAACTTGATTTTCTACAACTTTACTCCTTATACATTTTTCGATTATTCTAATATTAAGAGAGATATTAAATATTTTATGTTTGACACAAATACGTGAAATATATTTTATTGTAAACAATTTTGATTGTCGTTTCCATAGTAACTATAAACTATAATCGTTATACATCGATTTATTTTGGCTATTAATAAATTTAATTTTTAGCGAATTTCCTCCAAAGGAAATGCAGCTATTGTTGCAAATACTAAAGTCATATCAGATATTATATTTCATTTTGATCACACTAAAATTATGACCACTAGAGAGTGATTTATGTGTTCTAAAGAAATTCGCTAAGTTGACGCAGCTCCTGCGAAACGAATTTGTTTTCTAATACAACAGATAATAGTTGGACGGGCATGAAGTTTTACATGCTTCTAATGAGAGAGAGAGAATAATAACTTTGATATTATCTCGCGTTCTAAACGGTCAAAAATTCTGATCTATTAGAAAACATTATTTTTAGCAAGTAAAAAAAAAAGAGAAAAATTTGTCGAAAGTGATAGTATGCTGGAACATCCTTAAAGACACAAGAAATAAATATAAAAAAAAACACACAACATTATTCAGTGATATAATCTGGTATATCTTCTCCGCGCGGCGCAGTAGGAAACAGATGTCTTCCTTTCTTGAAACAAGCAAAAAAAACTAAAGTTCCTCTCCTTGAATCAATCAAAAACAAAACATCTCTAAATCTGTTCGTTTTGTTTGAAATAATTAATTCTGTCGTTTGAAACAAATCATCTTGTGATGTAACTTTGGTCTGTAACTGTTTTTCTGATTGTCAATATATTATTTTCCACAGGTGAATTCACAAATCACAATCCCGTTCAATAAAATTGAACCAACCTGAAATTTTCTTACATTTTTATAAAACTCCTCACTTTTGTAACTCTCTGTATATTATTTATTTATAAACAAAGATAAGTAGGATATTTTTTAAATGTGAAAAAAGAAATGGAAGTTTTTTATTTTTTTATTTATGTACTCAGTGATAGGACGAAGAATATGTAATATAAATACATGTTAAGTGTTATATCTTCATTTTACGTATAAAAATTAAATAAAATGTTGTATCTGTCAAAAACATTTACTACAAGAATAACCAAAATTGTGACAGACTGATTCGGTTCAGGTTGGTTCAATTTTATTGAACGGGAGTGTACATTCACGTCAGGATCATTCAGTAGTGAGTAGACTTAAATCAGTGTCTCTGTTTGTTTGTATCTATGTATTTATTTATTTATAAGTCGTCAATCCGTTGTCTCACAGACGGACGGGACGACAGGTGTTTCAAACCCATCTCGTTGTAGAATAATAGAAATATTATTAATTGTAGAAAAACTTCGACGATTCTTTCATTTAAGGATGTACGAGCACTAGATATAATCTATTTATAAAATTAAATTCATAAAAGTCCACAATAAAGTTTATTATTTTTTGTCGTAAGTTCAATGGAGACAATTCATAATTTTCGGTATGACGGTCCTAAAAAAAAGATATTTTAAGAATAAAACTAAGATTTCGGGTAATTAAGCTACCGCGGACAGAAATTCAGTTTAAGTAATCCAAAATCTCAGTTTTTTGCTTAAATATCTTTTTTTTAGGTCCGTCATACCGGAGAATTTTATTGGATCAATTTCTTTATTAATATTTCTATTTTCTATTGTGTAGTTTTTTTTTATTCGTCTTATTTTATTCCAAGTGGAAATTATCAAAATATGTCGACGGTCACGGGTTTCACCATAAGAGCGATGCATTAAAACTCGAATTTAAATATTAAATATTTAATTCGAGACCCTCACAACCTTCCTTGAAAATTCTACTATATGTAAAAAAAAATCAAACCTTAATCTTTTTTAAGCTCCAGTGCTCCTTACAGAACAATGCTCCTTACGTACATCCTTAAGAACAATTTGGAAATTTGACCTTCTGATAGTTTTTCTGAATTGGTAAAGAAAATGTACCGAAGGTCACCAAGGTACCGAAGGCTCTTATCATTATTTCACTACTATACCAATGGTAATTCCCATTGTGCCTACGAAGACATAAATATGATAGAACAAGCGTATACTATATAGACCAACATGTCATTGAATTTTATGAAGCTCTGTATTTCACGTTCAGGGTGCTACACCACGGATGATATAGCTGGATGTGTCAATTTTTTCCATATCATTGACGGTATTATTTTGAAGTCAATATTAACTTATCACATAGATAGATAGATAGATAGATTGTAGAGGCTGCCCTGGACGGGATACACTTCGACCATAAGGTCCATTGTGATGCCTAAGGATGTGAGTGGAGTGGAAGGAATTTTGTGTATAGACTAGGAATTGGTAAGATAAGCGGCTGCAGCCGACTATGATAGGAACTATGCTGATATTCATCTGGAGTTCATGAAGGAAACTGCAGAAAACTTTCTCAAGCATAGCCGGTTACTTCGTTCTTGTCCATACGCCGACAGTTTAGTCAATTAACCACCGCTTTTTTTATTCTTAATAATTGACAAACTGCCGATATCGGGATTCGAACCCACAACCTCCCAGTTTCCAAGTAGGCATTTTGCGCAGACATACACGCCTTAGACCGCTCGGCTACTTGGACTGGTTACATCCTGTAGTATGTACATAATTAGATATGTTATTCGAGTCATGTCATTGTACATTTATATGCAATTTTTATAATTTTAGCCTTGAAAAAAATTATAATTACCTCTAAAAAAAAAAAATAAAATAAAAAAAAATTGTTTTAAAATTTAAAAAAAGAATTCACACAACATTCATATAATTATTATTATATGGCTGCGCGCGGGGTCTTTTTTTTTATTTTTTATGTATATTTAGAATCGTGATTTGTCACGATATTACATTTTTTTTCGAAACAAAAACAAAATACTTGCACATATATATACATATGTACAGGATGAGTCAAAAGTCTCATGTAGTTCTTTTGAAAGATAGAGAATAAAATTCTAAGATGAAAAGTCCTTGCACATTTTTGTACCTGACCCACGGTTAATTAGATATTAATTAAATAAAGTAACCAATAAGAGAAATGGTCTAAGATCCGGCATTAGAAAACCTTCCCTCATCTGTTAATTGAATGAAATAATTTTTAAAAGGCAGATAACAATATTATAAAAGTAGGAGTGCAATGTCTGCCACCGTAGTCCTGCTGCCTATATCATATTAATTAATTAATTAATATGATATAGTGTCTTTGTTTGTTGCTCGAACAAATATATTTATCTCTCTCTCTGCGTAGAACACATTTTTTGAAAATTTTATTACTTAAAAATTTTTTTATATAGGCTGCAAATAATTTAATTATATTATTTATTATATAAAATATATTTTATAATATCACTGTAATAAAATTTTCAAAAAATGTGTTCTACGCAGAGAGAGACAAATATATTTGTTCGAGTAACAGACAAAGACACTATATCATAATTAATTAATTAATTAATATGATATAGGCAGCAGCACTACGGTGGCAGACATTGCACTCCTACATTTATAATATTGTTATCTGCCTTTTAAAAATTATTTCATTCAATTAACAGATGAGGGAAGGTTTGCACTAATGCCGGATCTTAGACCAAAACGTGTTAACGGTAAAAGAAATGGTGTGGAATTAACCGCAGCGGCAGCAAAGATACTTGAAGGGAGCGAGCTCTCCCTACCACTACCGTAGAGCGAGTCAATCTTATGTGTTTCCGGTATAGATTTTTTTGAGTTTTGAAAAATTTTGGAAAAAAATTTATCTTTTTTCTTCCAAAAAATCTAATTAACTGAATTTATTAGAATTTTTATTAGATTTCTTATGATTTCAACTACGCTCTACGGTAGTGATAGGGACCACCATTTTTGATTCCGTTAACGCGGTTCTCTAATTGGTTACTTTAATTAATATGTAATTAACGGTGGGTCAGGTGCAAAAATGTCCAAGAACTTTTCATCTTAGAATTTCATCCCCTATTCACACTTTCGAAAAACTCCCTGACTTTTGACCACCCTGTATATATATATATATAAAATATATTTTGAAGTTATTTTAAGGTATTTTATTTAACCTTTGAAAATGATGACACGTGCAAACGTCATAATGAAAGTCTTTCATAATGGAATGCCAAGGGCGAATTAATTCTGTTGATTTTTAATATGTACGTAAGGTAGTAGTTGTTGTCTAGCAGTAACTGTGTTAAAAAGTTTCGGCTCAGAGCTCACCCTTAACTATGTTAATAAAGTGAAAGTGTAGACCAAATTTATTTATACAAAAGTAACGCTTATTTGATACCTCTTTTGGCGTGCTATGAGAATTCGATCAGAGTGTATTTTCAGCATGTAAAAATCGCTGATGTAGCACTGGCTCGATCGATGTAACACTGATTTAAATCCTGTTCTATTGCACAGTGTTTGGGAAACATTCAATAAAAAATGTGTGTCATACAGTATATAGGCAAAATGGATACATATATACTATATATTATATGCTTAAGCAAAAAAGACAATAGTCTGTCACATAAGCAGCATGACTACACTCTGCATTCTTTGGTATTATGATGCGTCCACACATGCGCGCTGTGCGGTGCGTGCGCCGCTCGTGCGCATCGGATTCATCATATTTAGACGGTGCGCGCGTTCGGCGCACAATGATCCATCTGAAGTCGGTTTTTTCAACGAACTCTTTGTATTTTCGCAATTCATATTTGGACGTGTTCGTGAGAGGTTTGTTGTTTTTAGCGCGCATGTGTTTTAGTTCAACTTGAACATTTTTCAAGCTGAACTAAAATGTAAACATTTTAATTAATATTTTTAGATTATTTTAAGGTTTAAATAATAACGGATTTTTGTGATTGATTCAACTTCACTGCCATATGAATATATGTTCGTGAGTTTCCTATGGATCGCTGGACGTTCGTTGAAATCAACAATTCCAACGAACCAAAGGCGAGCGGCGCGCACACCGCTCGTGGTTTATAGCGCGTATATGTTGGCGCACCTTTAAATGACAATATTATACATTATAGAGAGATGAATGATCGGTATTATTTCTGGTAAATAGCTACACCGACAGCTAGAACATTCGAACATTTAAATTAGACTCCACAGTTGAAATTAGGTACAAGAATATCTTCATCAGTATTACTTCATGTTTCTGATAAAAGAAGAATATTCGAATTAAGAGCCACATTATCAATGATATCATTTTGATGGACTCGCTATACTTTGTATAAATGAATATATTGATAAACCTGGTCTGGTGTTAAATAAATTTCTCTTACACTGATTTGAATGTAAATAATGGATTTAATGCCAGTCTTTCAAACTCTAATTTTAAACGAAAGAAGTGACGTTGGTTCTGTTCTACCATGATAAAGTGTAGAATCCTTGGTTTTAGATACAATATATAATTTTTCTATTGTAGTTTTTCACTACTGATATCATTTTATTTAAACTTTTGTGTCTTAATAGTAGTGATGACCTTATTTAATATTATTTAAAAAAATTATTTAAAAAGAAGTATATCTTCTTACGTGCGTACATAAATTACACACACACTTTAAAAAAAGATGATTTGTGCCATATTCATTCGGTTTTTGGAAATATGTTTCGAACAAAAGTTGTTAGTATATTTATAATGAACAACTTTTATCCGAAACATTTTTTCGAAAAACGAATCAATAAGGCCCAAATTAGTTATAACAGTTTGATAAATGTGTACTATTTTTGTGGCCCATTCTACTTGATAAATGATATAACGTTGTATCAATTTAATACTAATTATTACTGTTCTGTTATCAACTCACATTGATCTCATGGTCATTAATATTTATTTGGAACAATGAATGCGGCACCACAAAACGAACACATCACAATAGTAATCATTTACTTTCTACACAAGAATGAAGAAACAATTATAATATATTTTTACATAATTTGTTTGACTCTGTGCGTCGTCGCGCAGGTCACCGCTCGTTTTATATCAGAGGTGGGCACAGACAGCTCGCCTGAGCCTTACGGGCTCTCCATAAGCTGGGTGAGAGTAAGTAAAGAAGGTATGTTTTGAAGCAAGACGGAACGATGTTTCAATACAGGTTGTCTTACCGATTATTGCCCAATAATTATATAGTATAGTCTATAGTATAGTCAATATTTTATTTTTTTTGAAAAACAAATTATGCGAAAAATAATTTCCACTAATACAAAAAGTACTTTTCACTTTTTCAATTCAAAGTAGACTAACTCGAAGAACTCAAATTCCCACTTTATGTAAAATTTAACTTAATTCATCAAATTCCCATGACACTATACTGAGCATACTCCATACGAAGAAAAAATAATTAAATCAGGTAAATAATTCTTTATTAGTTCTCGGATATGAATAGTAAAATATTTAGACAAATTATTTGGAATTTCCAAAACTATATTTCTATTTAAATTATCCTTTGCAAAAATTTCCCTCTTTTATTACAATGGTCCAGCGGTAAACTTAAAGGTTCAAAAGATTTATATATATTTTTTATATATTTTTATTTTATTCATACACAAATATGATATATACTAAAAAGGTACATTTTATGACCCAAATTACCAGCCCAAAATTCCAGAGTATGTATTGAATGATTGTATGTATTATTTACTTTGTATAATAGTGACCATAAAAAAGATTTGGTATTATTATATTTTTTTCAGAAAATGTTTTAATTAAAAAAAGAAAATATTAATAAATGGTAGGTTACCCTGTATTAACTCTATCTCTCTTCCCTACCTCTCACTCAGAGCTTGGCCGAGTTAACTACTGCCCACCTCTGTTTTATATAAATTTGTGTTTGAAAAGATACACAACTTTTAAATACATTTTAATTTGATTCACAAATTGATAAAATTCCGACAATTAAATTTTCATGGTAAAAAGAATTTATTTTCAAGTTCATTTACCATGACGAACGGACACAGATTTCTTAATTTATATTATGTAAAAAAAAATATATATATATACCGTATGTGTTGGAAAGCATTGCTAATAGAGAATCAATGTTAAATATTATTTACTATAATAACTATACACAATATGCTTAATAAAGAAATAAAAATAGTGGGGGTACTCTTTAGTGTGTCTGTTTTGTATGCTTGCTGGACTGTTTTGTACTGCATTAACATGTAATGAGAGTGGATCAAATATGTTCATTGTTGTCTTCTTAAGTTTAGCATTACTTCTAACAATTGAAAATAAATGATAGAATTCTATTAACGGTATAAGATAAAACATCAATCCACACAAATTAAGAGAAAAATAAAACCCCAAAAAGAAAAATAGAATTTCGACCAAAAAAAAAAGAGTTAAACCAACGGTTCGAACATTCCTCCATTATTTGCTAAACAATATCCGAGTCGATTGTGGAAATCTACCCGGGTACTTTCTAGGAGAAATATTTGCACAATTGTCAACAATTCTTTGCCTTAATTGTTGCAAATTTTCAGGCCTATTCCGCGAATAGATCTGTGTTTTGAGAAAACCCCACAGATCTATCTACCCCCTTAGTAGACAGATCTGGCGATCTGGCTGGCCACTTGAAGGTTCCAAAAGCACTCATAAGACGTCCCTGGAATTTTTTTTCCAAAAACAGCCTTAGTATAATGGTATTATGTGCAGGACAACCATTTTGTTGGAATCATACAGATTCCAGGTCAAAATTAGGAAAAGCTCTAACAGTTGGCAAAATATTATTTCAAACTCAAATATTTTTGAGAATCTAAATATCCGTCAATGAAGACTGGTCCTATAATATGGTCACCCAATATTCCAGTACAGACATTCAGTTTCAGTATGTATGTGTATGTATGTATGGTTTTATAGTAAATATTTTTTTTATGTATTTAACATTGATTCTCTATTACAAATGCTTTTGAAAACGGTCTGTATATAAAATATAATAAAATAATTCTAATTTTGTTTTAAAATCATTTTCATTTCAAACCATCCGTACAAAAGATTTTATAAAACAATAAAAAAATCTAAAAATATTTAGAAAAAAAAGAGGTGTAAAATACTCACACGACCTCTATATACATAGTTTAACATGTATCATTGAATTGAAGATTGGAATAGAATACATGCACACATTCAATGGTATTTCTTCAATGGTAAACTTCATTTACTGCCTTTTATTAATTTTGAGGCGAATAGATTATTCCGATCATTCTCCAATCAATCCTAAATATAAAAGCTGTAAATTCATTTTGTAATGTAAAAAATGCGATAGTTTTCAAACTGTACTGCTTTTATCTATGGAAAAATATATAAGTACTGCTTTTTTACTCTTTATTACCTGTTATGATTATAGTTTGTCCAAATAATAATATTAGACGTCAGTGGATGTTTAATGTAATTTCTTAATCTTAACGATTAATCTTCATTTTCTAATCATAACATAGTTTGTACACTTTGTAAACTTTGTAAACTTTGACATATTTACATATTTCTAACATCAATTTCCTTATTAAACCTGCTTGAATTTGGTGGTCGCCAGTAGCCTACTTGACGTTGAAGAGGTAGTACTTTTGGACACAAGGACAGAGAACAGTAGAGGGGATAATTAATTACTAGCGGCCATTACTGTCTAGTACTAGTAGCCACCACTACTGGTCCCGTGTGCAGGAGGCTTAAATTAAAATGATTTCAAAGAAAAATTACCGAACATATTTTATTTATTTGTAGAATCTATTCCTGAGGGCACTCTGTATTTAAAATGGTCAAAATATCCTGATGTATTAATTTTCGTCGATCCCTTGCGATTATTTCTTAGTCAGTTCTGATGACGTAGACTGTAAATCAGAGGTGGGCACAGACAGCTCGTCTGAGCCTTACGGGCTCTCCATAAGCTGGGTGAGAGTAAGTAAAGAAGGTATGTTTTGAAGCAAGACGGAACGATGTTTCAATACAGGTTGTCCCTACCAATTATTGCCCAATAATTTATTCAATAATTTATTACTTTTATTTTTTTTGAAAAACAAATTATGCGAAAAATAATTTCCACTACTACAAAAAGTACTTTTCACTTTTTCAATTCAAAGTAGACTAACTCGAAGAACTCAAATTCCCACTTTATGTAAAATTTAACTTAATTCATCAAATTCCCATGACACTATACTGAGCATACTCCATACGAAGAAAAAATAATTAAATCAGGTAAATAATTCTTTATTAGTTCTCGGATATGAATAGTGAAATATTTAGACAAATTATTTGGAATTTCCAAAACTATAGTTCTATTTAAATTATCCTTTGCAAAAATTTCCCTCTTTTATTACAATGGTCCAGCGGTAAACTTAAAGGTTCAAATGATTTATATATATATTTTTTATATATTTTTATTTTATTCATACACAAATATGATATATACTAAAAAGGTACATTTTATGACCCAAAATTCCAGAGTATGTATTGAATGATTGTATGTATTATTTACTTTGTATAATAGTGACCATAAAAAAGATTTGGTATTATTATATTTTTTTCAGAAAATGTTTTAATTAAAAAAAGAAAATATTAATAATTGGTAGGTTACCCTGTATTAACTCTATCTCTCTTCCCTACCTCTCACTCAGAGCTTGGCCGAGTCAACTCTTGCCCACCTCTGCTGTACGTTAACGTTTTTTGTTAAAAAACAAAATATATATTATTTGTATATTATTCTTATCAAGATGAATTGAAAAAAATTTATATTCAAAAACATCCCCTCAAGTGTAAAAAAATATGAATTTATTTAAGGGTAAAAAAAAAAAGTATATATTATTGATCTAATCTGACCACATCTGTAGGTTTTTTTTAATATAAATATTAATATTCATCGCTATATATCTGTCCTTTTTTAAAAAGAAGTCGATAATCTAAGGCCTTTTGTACAGTTTATTTATAATTAAATGAGAAACCATTGCAGTAAATACTGTAACGGTACGGTATTAATCTGTGAAAGGTGTTGGATCGATACAGTCGATATTATCCTAAAAGTTATTGTAAAAAATTCCAAATTCTTACAATTTTCTTTTGTGGGAAATCTATTCGATTTACGAAAAAAAAAAACTGTATGTATACTTATGCACGCTTACAAGTCCAAGTGGCCGAGCGGTCTAAGGCGTTATGTCTGCGCAGTGTGCCTACTTGGAAACTGGGAGGTTATGGGTTCGAATCCCGACATCCGCAGTTTGTCAGTTATTAAGAATAAAAAAAGGGGCGGCCGAAGTAACCGGCTATGCTTGAGAAGCTTTTCTGCAGTTTTCTTCACAAACTCCAGATGAATATCGGCATAGTTCCTATTATAGTCGGCTGCAGCCGCATATCCTACCAATTCCTAGTCTATGCACAAAAATTCCTTCCACTCCACTCACATCCTTTGGCATCACAATGGACCTTATGATCGAAGTGTAGCCCGTCCAGTGCAGCCTCTACAATATATCTATCTATCTATTCACGCTCGTTAGAAGTTATACTTAATTTTAAATAAAATATTAAAATAATATTAAATAAATAGTAAATGTTGTTTACTATACTTCCATTTCTTTTTTCACACTTAAAATATATACTAGTTATCTTTGTTTATGAAATGAATCATTATACAGAGAGTTAAAAAAGTGAGGAGTTTTATGTAATGTAAGAAAATTAACATTTCAGGTCTGTTCAATTTTATTGAACGGGAGTGTACACACAAATTTTTTTTTTTTGAAAACCAAACGAATTCCACCCAAATCGACAGTTAAGTACAGTAGTGAGTAGAGTCTCACTAATCCGGCACTTCAAAAGTTCGGCATGTCCAATAATCCGACACCCCTTACTCACGAACTAATAACTTATCACATAGCCCGTATTTATTTACCGCTCTGTTCACATTCCAGATTAATACCTGAATTATTATAAATTTTGATATACAATCCAGTAATCCGAACATTCCAATAATCCGGCACCCTTCGACAGTATTTAATAGTGCCGGATTAGTGAGTCTCTACTGTATTAACAAAATATACACCACTTATGAAACCGATAATACGATGTATCTAATGAATTATCATTTCAAGGAGATTTAGGAGACGAATTTCACTATTAATGAAATTAATAGTGAATTCCATATAACATCTGACAATTGCTTTGAATGTAGTTAAACTTAAGTACAACTATGACGTCATAAACCTGTAATCCAATAACAACAACGCATATATAAATATATGTCACAATGTCATATGACATGTTTTTAAACATCATCATATACATATACAGTCTGTTTTCAAAAGCATTTCTAATAGTAAGTAAATAATAAATATATTTACTATAAAACCATATATACATACACATACTGACTGCTTGTGGTATGATGTTTGATTGATGTCATTTAAGAGTGGGAATTTACTGCTGCCCATTTAATTTATAATATTATTATTATTCAATTACATATGCACACACACACTACAGAGTACCCCCCACTATTTTAATTTCTTTATGAAGCATTGTGTAGTAACTATAGTACAGAGGTGGGCAAGAGTTGACTCGGCCAAGCTCTGAGTGAGAGGTAGGGAAGAGAGATAGAGTTAATACAGGGTAACCTACCAATTATTAATATTTTCTTTTTTTAATTAAAACATTTTCTGAAAAAAATATAATAATACCAAATCTTTTTTATGGTCACTATTATACAAAGTAAATAATACATACAATCATTCAATACATACTCTGGAATTTTGGGCTGGTAATTAGGGTCATAAAATGACCTTTTTAGTATATATCATGTTTGTGTATGAATAAAATAAAAATATTTTAAAAAATATATATAAATCTTTTGAACCTTTAAGTTTACCGCTGGACCATTGTAATAAAAGAGGGAAATTTTTGCAAAGGATAATTTAAATAGAATTAAAGTTTTGGAAATTCCAAATGATTTGTCTAAATATTTTACTATTCATATCCGAGAACTAATAATTATTTACCTGATTTAATTATTTTTTCTTCGTATGGAGTATGCTCAGTATAGTGTCATGGGAATTTGATGAATTAAGTTAAATTTTACATAAAGTGGGAATTTGAGTTCTTCGAGTTAGTCTACTTTGAATTGAAAAAGTGAAAAGTACTAATTGTAGTAGTGGAAATTATTTTTCGCATAATTTGGTTTTCAAAAAAAATAAAATATTGACTATACTATAGACGATACTATATAATTATTGGGCAATAATCGGTAAGACAACCTGTATTGAAACATCGTTCCGTCTTGCTTCAAAACATACCTTCTTTACTTACTCTCACCCAGCTTATGGAGAGCCCGTAAGGCTCAGACGAGCTGTCTGTGCCCACCTCTGCTATAAAACCATACATACATACATACATACACATATTTACAAACATCTGACTGCTTGTGGTATGATGTAAATTAATGTTTGTTTGATGCCATTTAAGAGTGGGAATTTAGTGCTGCCTACTTAATTTATAATATTATTATTATTCATTACATATAGTATATATAACCCCCACAGTGTATATATATAGTACCCCCACTATTTTTATTTCTTTATTTAGCATTGTGTAGTTACTATAGTAAATAATATTTAACATTGATTCTCTATTAGCAAAGCTTTCCAAAACAGACGGTATATTATCATCTCATTTATGTTTAAAAATTAAAAATGAATAATAATATTAATGATAAAATTTAAAAAAAATTATGTAAATTACGCGATGGAAATTGCTGTCAATTTGAGTCATACCCAATGGAATGTTTCACAATACAACTATATTTTAAATGTTTAATAATTATCAGTTTTGAATCCTTTTATTTATTTGACCTTGTTTGTTTGCAAAACCAATCATTACACGCATACACTCGCCTGTGTAGGTAAATTTCGCACTTTTATCAGGTACAATATAATATCGTGTCAAAGATTTGCCGAGGGATATAAAAAAAGGATTCGGTTATTTCTCCTCTATGGATGATTTTATTTATAAATCGATACGTATGTAAGCAGCCCAGTTAATTCTGGGTTCCGGGATTAACACACGCTTCAGTAATACTCCAACTGTGGGCCGGATCAATTTCGGTACTTGGAAAATATTTTCAAAATAAAAGATATGTACAGTCCCGTTCAAAAAAAATGAACAGACCTGAAATGTTAATTTGCTTACATTTCATAAAACACCTCACGTTTGCAACTCTCTGTATATTATTTATTTATAAACAAATATAAGTAGTATAAGTAATAAACAAATCATTTACTACAAGAATAATCCAAATTGTGAGAGACGGATTCGATTCAGATCTGTTCAATTTTATTGAACGGGAGTGTACACTACCATTCAATATATTTGAACCAGTAAGTCACATTCTTCGAGTATATATATTACTGAATATCTGTATATAATATTGCATAGAGGTAACACTTAGAATGGTTCAATTTTTATGAACGGTAGTGTATGTTTACCTTTTTGTACCCGCATCATGCTCACACGTCTAAACCGGTTATTTTCATGTGGGTTTCACTGGGCAGGTCGGGAGAATTTGATCGGGGTTCTATGTTTGTTTGTAATCTATATCCAGAATCAATCCTTGAAATCATGCCGAGAAAATCTGAAAATACAATAAATGTTGTATCTCATACAAACAAACAACTTTTATTTCAAACCTTTTTTCATACATCCAATATTACATATCAAATTTTGCCCCAATTCCTAGAACCATTATTTGTATTTTATAAATACGTATTTCGACCACAATGTAGTCATCATCAGTATGAATTAGCTAATCGTGTAACTATCTCTGGGATATGGATTCAGCGATATGTTGCTTATTGCTAATTTGGTGCATGTCTCACAATGATGTTAAAAGAGTTTTGTCTTTTATATGATCGGACTGAGGATATGACCTGACCTGAAGGATTATTTGAGTTGACTGACTAAAGGATTAGGTGTGTGAAGAACCCCCCATCCATTTATTGACGGTATCCTTTTTTTACTATGCGGCGTTGTTTTTGTCGCTAGAGTGTTGATCGAAGGTCAAACTATTATAGTATAAAAAGTGCGCGGAATTTACATACTATCCTTCGACATTCGATACATAAACAAACTAAATATTGTAACTCTCTCGAACACTAATGACTTATAACTTTGGTTTGGTCAGTCAAGCAAACTGTGTTCTGAAATGACGTGTCTGTCATTATCATACGTCGTCAGTTGGTGTGATCGAATCCAAATCAATCCAATGATCGTTGAGATCATTAAATCAATCATTGTCATCAATTATAATATTATTTAATGATTGGTTCACATAACTAACAACAACCAACCTGTGTGTTGTTATTTAATATTATTTGGTTTGATGTGTTTGGGTGTTAATAAAATTAATTTAATGCCATGTTCAACAAAATGGCATCATCTAATTATTTTAAATATTATATTATTAAAACAAACAACACCAAAACGTCGTTATTTTAAGGGAGTTCCCCAGCCTGAAATCAGCCATTTTTTTTTTACCACAGACTAAAAATAACGTTTTCTAATAAATCTCGAAGTTTCAGAATTTTTGACCGTTTAGAACGCGAGCTAATTCATAATAAAGTAATCAGTCTCTCTCATTCTTTCTTATTAGAAGCATATAAAACTTCATGCCCGTTCGACTATTATCTGTTAAGAAAAATACTCAACAGAATTTAACAAAAAAAACTAGGCGAATAAAGATAAATATACAGACTGTGTTGGAATACTTTTCCAATAGAGAATCAATGTTAAATATTATTTATTACTAACAGATCGTGTGGTTACTGTGCGGAGTCAGTCCGTCCGTACACATGTAATGAGAGTCATCTCATATGCGTATGGTAGTTTGTCATTTAAGAGTGTGTACTGATTCAGTGGTGTACTGTGTGTACTGACTCATTTAAGAGTGTGAACTTTTAGCGGTGTCGTTTAATCATTAAATTATTATTATAATTTTGTTCATCATTTTTATCTGTTGCATAACAACTATAACTTCCCTCTATTATCACGGTTGCTTTGAATGTTAACAACCATGGTAATTTACATATTAAAATAATAATATTTCATAAATTAAATAAATAAAGATCAATTATATCTTTTACATATATTTATTATTTATTTAAATAATAATTATTTAATATATCAAATATATTTACCTTACAAATTGGCGCCCGATAAGGGCAATCAAACATATTTACCTTACAAACTCATTACATGTGTACTGACTGACTCCGCATAGTAACCACACGACCTGCCAGTAATAAATAATATTTAACATTGATTCTCTATTAGAAAAGCATTCCAACACAGTCTGTATATTAAATAAATGAAAAAAAAAATTGCGTTTTACCGTTTTCTTTTCGAAATATAATAGTAAAAAAATTATTTTTCTTTCAAAATTACATTAATTTGTATATAAATATATGTATGTGTTGTGTATGTGTGTATATCTTATATGTTCTATAATAAAAGAAAGCAAACCGGTTTTTTGTCCTGATTATACAAGACAATGCTGGAACTACCTTAATGCCAAAATTATAGACTTTTTATATCTTTTCCAAAAGAGGTAACACTTCAAACTTTTAGATTTCATTTTTGTTATGTCTTATTTAAGGCATCCTAAAAATAATTGGATAATAAATACTTTTATTTTTATTTTGTATATATTTTTGCTAGAATATCCCAGTTGATACATAGTATCTGTAAGGTCATTTGTAGCGAATGTCTTCTAGAAGGTAATGAAGGTAATTGGTGGTATCGATGGCCCCTTCGATGTGTCAGACAATTTTAAACCGATTGGAATAAAAAGTTTTGTCGGAAAAAAAGAGGATTTAGAGAATAATATTGGAAAAATTTAAAAATATATAAGAAGTAAAGTTGTAGAAAATTAAGTTTTACTAGAATTGAGTTTCTTAGCATTTCTTCCGTTACTCAAATATTTACGATTTAAGATTGGAAATTCAAATCGGTCAATAACTCTGTAGATAGTAAGAGTTTGAGGAAAAATGATCAAGTCATGAATTGTAGTCAAGTTTTTCTATCACTTTACTTCTTATATATTTTTAAATTGAACCCCTTGACCGATTGTATTCATTAACAAAATTGGTCTTTCAAATACCAAAAGTATATTCGGTACAAAATTTTTCAGAGGAAATTTCTTAAGTTGACGTAACTCTTGCGTAATGTATTTCTGTGTATATATTCTTGTCAGTATATATACCAGTTGATACATAAAACCTGTAAGGTCATTTGTAGCGTCGTTTTATGTTTGTTAAGTCAACAAAACTAATTCAGTTTTGTGTTTCGTAATAA
The DNA here is from genome assembly GCA_963920215.1 of Nineta flava. NCBI lineage: Eukaryota > Metazoa > Arthropoda > Insecta > Neuroptera > Chrysopidae > Nineta > Nineta flava. The sequence goes on from OY986041.1 coordinate 138,781,423, forward strand.
AATATTTACGATGACAAGCTGTAATATTTAAATAAAAAAAAAAAATGTCAACATAAAATTATTAAACATTTTCAAGGGTTCTTTATTATATGTCAGTTTGTATAAAGTTTTGTGTAAACCATTCAAAAATATACTTAACATTTCCAGCATGAAATCACTTTTCAACAGAATTTGTTCATTTTTTTTCACAGGCTAAAAATAATGCTTACTAATAAATCCCTAAGTTTCAGAAATTTTGACCGTTTAGAACGCTAGATAGAAATAATTTTGGAATCTTTTGACGAGTTTTCATTAAAATTCGGTAAATTAAATACATAAAACTTAATATGACCTCCAATGACCAATATATACATATATATATATATATATATATATATATATATATATATATATACCGTGTGTGTTGGACAGCTTTTCCAATAGAGAATCAATGTTAAATATTATTTATTACTGGCTGTCCGTGTGGTTACTGTATGAAATCAGTCAGTGCACATGTAATGAGAGTAGGTTAAATATGTTCATTGAATTCTTAACTTTAGTATGTGCATCACAAAATCCCCACTCTTCAATGACAAACAAACAACCATACGCATACACTGTACCTATAGACTATCCAGATGTTTGTATGTATGTGTATTGTATAGGTGTACTGTATAGTTTTATAGTTAATATTTTATTTATTTATGAAACATTGATTCTCTATTAGAAATGCTTTTGAAAACGGTCTGTATATATAAAATATAATCCTCATATAGAAATTTCTCACGATTTTAACGATCAATTAATTTTATTTAAATAGGAAAAAAAAGAAAAAATTTCTGTGTGCCACAATTCCAAAAAGGACGTTATTAATTATTATATAACTAACTAAGCTAGCCACCGGAGGCTTGTCCGTTTGTTTAGTAGTCAGCCATCTTGAGTCTGACATAAATACAAATATAAAATTTATAATATATGTTAATGAGCTTTAATATTAATTAATTGTCTTGCATTTAAAAAAAAATAAAACTAATATATATATATATATATATATATATATATATATATATATATATATAATTTTAAATGTTAATTAGATATATTTTAACAAATTTTATATTTATTTAATAAATTGAAATTGAAACAGCTCTAAAAAAAATATACAAAAACATTAATTATACTACTGAGTGTTTCAGGAAATGAAATGGTACACCATTTTGAGGTTAAATAAGACGGGGAAAATGCTTTGTTTATAAAAGATAATCGTCACGCGATATGCCAATAAATCGATATTCAGGATCCGTAATACCATCTCTATTTTCAAAATTTATGATATTCTATACATATAGAATGCTTTGTCCTGAATGACGGATCAACGCAAAGCCTAAACCGCTGATCATAGAGACCTGAAACTCGGAGGATGTGTTCTTTGTATGACATAGGCATTCGATAAGACCGGATTTTCCGAAATTCTACCACTAAGAGGGTGAAAAACGGGGGCAAAGTTTGTATGGGACAACGTGATTCCTTGGTCCAATCTACTTCAAATTTTGCATAAACACTCAGTATATTTACTTAAATACTAAGTAATATAAGGTCTGTAAAATTACGAAGCTGCGACGGGCAGTACTAGTAAAATATTAGTTATTTTAATTTTAGGCAAAGCAAAAGGAAATCTTATTTATGTCCAAAACGTATGCAAGTGGGTTAAGTTACAATTGTCTCACATTATATATATAGCAAGATTGGTAATTTTGTATAATAATAAATAATTAAGCCATCCCAATCCTTAATTTGACATTATTTTATTAATGAATTAATTTACAACGTTTCAGCTAATAATTTTAGTCCTCATCAGGTACTGTCAATTATCAATTCATTTAATTTATTGTTTTATTGACATGTTTCAATTGATAATTGACATCACCTGATGAGAGCTAAAATTATTAGCTGAAACGTTGTGAATTAATTCATTAATAAATTTATGTTAAATTAAGGATTGGGATGGATCTATATATATATATATATATATATATATATATATATATATATATATATATATATATCTATATATATATATATATATATATATATATATATATATCTATATATATATATATATAAATATATATATATATAAATATCAAATGTCGATGAATATGCTTTTTTTAGCCTTCGAAACCAGCATCTAACCATTTATTTAAATATTGACCATTTCACCTGAACGACCCGGTACAGTTGAGATAAAGTATAGATACATACATACCAACTCTATCTATGTATACTTACTGGGTTTAGTCAACACTGGGTTTAGTTTTGTTTTATTGACATGTTTCAATTGATAATTGACATCACCTGATGAGAGCTAAAATTATTAGCTGAAACGTTGTGAATTAATTCATTAATAAATTTATGTTAAATTAAGGATTGGGATGGATCTATATATATATATATATATATATATATATATATATATCTATATATATATATATCTATATATATATATATATATATATATATATATATATATATATATATATATATATATATATATATATATCTATATATATATATATATAAATATATATATATATAAATATCAAATGTCGATGAATATGCTTTTTTTAGCCTTCGAAACCAGCATCTAACCATTTATTTAAATATTGACCATTTCACCTGAACGACCCGGTACAGTTGAGATAAAGTATAGATACATACATACCAACTCTATCTATGTATACTTACTGGGTTTAGTCAACATTGAGAGAGTCAGACCAGGATGTTATTTCATGGTACAATAAGCTCTCGATTTCCGTAAATGAAATTCTTACCATAACATTTAAATTTATTTTAATTTTGTGTTGTTGTTGTTTTTTTTTGTCTATTGTACAGACTGTTTAAAAAAAAAAAACATTATGTAAATGACGTAAACTTCATTCATAATGTGACAATATTGTTTAATTGGTTTGTAACCGTTGGGGGGGAATTATTTTCAAAGGCTGGTAAGGAAATGTATCTACACCAGTTGATATATGCTAACGACATATATTTGAATATGTAAAGGTAGATGATAGTTATATTAAATAATTATTATTTAAATAAATAATAAATATATATAAAAGATACAATTGATCTTTATTGATTTGATTTATGAAATGTTATAATTTTAATATGTAATTTACCATGGTTGTTAACATTCAAAGCAACCGTGATAATAGAGGGAAGTTATAGTTGTTATGCAACAGATAAAAATGATGAACAAAATTATAATAATTTAATGAAGAAGCGATACCGCTACAAATACATCCAATGTCACTTTCATATTTCTTCTCCCATTCTATTCTCCAGCAGAGGTTTAGATCTGTTTCTAATGAAAGTAGTCTTAAGATCTTCAGTCATCCTTAACATGGTCGGTAAAAAGGGTTATTTTATGTTTTAACACCTGTTTTTTCCTGAGGGCAAGAAAATAACTTTTTCTGACAAGTTAGTAAGCGTTTCCTGAGAGAAACACGCTAAAGATGCACAGGATTGACTCTGTTAGTTTACTCTAAAGACTTAGTGGTTTAGAAGACGATCATACTAAAAATTTTTTTATATTTTCTACGCAATCATAAAAGGTAAAAATAGTTGCATGAAAGATAGAATGAAACACCAACACATCTATTTCTATCTTCTTCCAAACGTTCTAAGTACGTAATAATTTATGTAATAATTTATTGTTGTATTGTTATATTTTTCATTTCAAAATGTTTATAACATTAAAAAAAATAATAAAAATAAAAATAGACAAACCAAACTCTTTCAATTATTTGATTATTCAATGTTAGCCTCTCTTAGTTGCTTCAAAATTTCATAGATAAAACCCATAGCTGCTCCCCCCCTCTACTATACTAGTCACATCTATGTCGTGCCATCAGACAATATCTCATCATGGCCGGGCAACGATACAATGGTAGAATGAATAGATAATATATATTTGTAAAATTTCGAAGTGTTCATTTGCAAGTTAACGTGTATTTAAACATTAATTGCCGAAGATGGTCGATCCGAACCAGAAATATGTGTCGAATACCATAGTAGCTAGGGAAAGGTCAATTGCAATCAGTTGATAATAATAATAATAATAATCAGAAAGAGGGGTACCGCATATGGGTCCCTAGCACCTAGACCAAAGGGGTCCTCTGTGCCCTCCCTGAGAACAACCTGTCACCCGAAGGCGAGACGCCTCCGGGCAATTGGTGCCATTTTAAGCAGATGAAGCTATAGGATTCTGTTGGGACCTCCCAATTGCGTTCAAATGCTACACTACAGTATTCAAGACACAGGTCTTCACTATGTCTTCAGAGTAACAAATAGCGAAGAGCCAAATGCATCGCTAAGTTCATCTTAAGGCGAATATATTTACCAGAGTTAACACTTTCGATGATACTCGTAGAAACTATCTAGAATGAAGAATGTTATATTACTCTGGGTTCCATGACATCGTGGAGTTGATGTCACGAGACACCTATGTCCTAGGTAAAAGCCATGTCTTGGGATAATATGTAAATAGATTTCATCCATTGGGTAAATTATCTGTCTGGCTTATTAAACTATTCTAGTCAGTAGAACGTTAATCTTATGATTAGGCTTTTGATTAGGTAATGCAGAAGCATTTATCTCTCAATGGGCTTAGAAACCAGTCTAACGTGTCTGTCTAACGATTGCGAGGTACCCCATTTTCTAAACGAATTAGGAAAAAGGGATCTAAAACAGGCAAAACGAACTATATTTGAAACTGGTAGATATCCTGCCTAGCAACGAGACAGCTATGTCAGAGGTATGATCCCTGCCTTGGAATAATGAGAAAAATGTGGCTTATTGATGTGGCAGACTGGCTTATTGAAAAATGTCAGGAGAACGTTAATCTTATGACTGGGATTTTGACAAGGCATTGATTTCTCCTGGGCTTCGAAAGGAGTTCAGTGTGTCCGGGCTGCGAAGTACATTCGGAATTGCCGAATTTTGAAAAGGTGATTCCAAACAGGCAAACAATATTAAAAACTGTTTGGTTTCCTGTTGGCAGGGATATATTGCAGGAATATTGCTGAATGATTGGATGCAGAAAGCCTGGATAGATTTATTCGCCTGGCTTATTCGTATCTTCTCCACGAATACTTCTAACACTTTCTTCAATGCGCCGAAGTTTGAATGCATGGCCCGAATTTATAAAATTATTAATACAGTAAAACAATAAATGATTTTTGATCAAAGTGACACGTGATATATTTGACATCATAATACAATTGAATAAAAAAATGTGTACGTTATCGTGTAAATAGTAAGAATGGCCTTTAAAAAAAATTTACCCTTGCAACTTGACATTGCTCTGAATCCATCTCCTCCCATTACTTGTTGTGTTGTATAAACTCGACTATTGTATCAGTGATACATACTTACATATTTACCTATTATCTATCTATGATGTATGTATGTATGTTAGTTATAGCTTTGCTCTAGCTAGACTCGACACGCTTCCATGCTTTGGTGAGTCCATACAAATGTTCATAATAATTATATCATAATTACCAACAACATGAGAGACGAATGGGAAAGGCAGCGGACAAGACAAGGAGAGAGGGTGGTGCCTAGGTAGGCAGGCAGGCAGGAAAGAGATCTATGTAAATCTATGTGGTTGGTTGTGTGATGATAAATATCATATGATTTTTCCCAAGTTCATTATTATTTAATGTTTTTTTTTTTTTTTTTTTTTTTTTTATTTACCTTTGTATGTGAAATTAAAAAATAAAAATATAAATTATTTCTCTCTGATGTTACTTTTATTTTATAATATGAGTTAATTAGTTTGTTTTATTTACTCTCAGAGACCTGATGGTGGACTACTTGAAAGTAAAATTTGAAGAGTTTTAGTCAGACCGTTAAGAAGAATGTACGAGCACTAGATATAGTCCATTTATAAATTTCTTCAAAATCTTATATAGTACATTCATAAAAGTCCACAATATAGTTTATTATTTTTTGTCGTCAGTTAAAATTAAAATTTAATTTAGGCACCGGGCCTAAAGAAAGATATTTAAGAAAAAACCTGAGATTTCGGGTAATTAAGCTACCGCCGACAGAAATAGGATTTACCCGAAATCTTAGGGTTTTTCTTAAATATCTTTTTTTTTGGACCGTCATACCGAAATTTTATTGGATGAATCTCTTTATTAATATTTCTATGGCGTAGTTTTTTTTTATGCGTCTTATTTTGTTCCAAGTGAAAATTATCAAAATATGTCGACGCTCACGAGTTTCTCCATAAGTCACATTTACCTTACTCCAATGGCCTGGTATAATCCCCAAGTAAAAGATGTTCTAAAGTTCTTGAGCAAGCTGGAGAGATGTGTATTACCGTCTTTTTGTAATAAGATTGGGAGGATTTTGTCCTCCTCTGGTGATTTATAGGGTTCAAAGGATCTTATTGCCCACTTTACCACATTAGGCCTGATGACAATCGCAGCCTTTTTTCAACCCAAGTAAGAGATATTTTCGGCTGGTTTTTTTGTGTGGTTTATTTTCTTCATTTACAATGACTGATCCTGGGAAATGTATTTTAGCCATTAGTTTTAATGTTTCTCAACAGACACTACCATGGTCAAATCTCCAGATGAAATTTGAGGTGTCGCCAAGAGATATTCTAACGTTTATCAAGACCATAGGACTCCTGGTACACCTTTAAAGGAAAAGACGTACAATAGATCGAATTGGTCGCGGTACAAAACCTCTTTACAACACTTACCCTGATTCAAATCTAATCTAATACTTTCTTTCGAAATCCTTTCCAGAATATTCGACTAGTCTTCTGTAATGGCTAAGCCCACAAAGCGAAATTTCCTGTGCGTGTGATATATTTGTAAATATAGAAAGAGTATGAAGTCATCATGACCAGAATAAGATTTTAGAATGATGTTAAAGAATAAAATTAAATAAAAAAACTCTTTGATTTGATTGAACTAAGTACAGTATGTTGGTTGTGCTTAGCAGTGTTGTTGTCGTACACTAGTGGATAGCATAATCTTGTTGAACGTACAATGTGCGATGTACGATGTCCACAGAAATATCTGAAAAATAATTTCCAATCTTTACGAGACGTAAACAAACAAAAAGTTGTAAGTGATAAAAGTTTAGTCCATTATTTTAAATTTTTAGGTCAGTCTCTTTTACACTTTACCAAGTTGCACAAACCCAAAAAACAAAGCTTCATAGAAATCATAGAAATTTATTTCCTTTCTTGCTTCGTCCAATAATTAATGTTTTTTTGATATGTACTGTAAGTTTTTCGGTCAGGGAACAAAATCCATATCTATTTAACCGATTTCACTACTCTAGATCTTTCAACAGGGTTTCATCGAGTATTACATAGAGCGAGTTGTTTAGTTGGATTGGATGAAAACAAAACAAACAAACAAACAAAAAGAGATTCACTTACTCACTTTTATTATAAAATCCAAACATACAACCAAACCAAGCGAGCAAGCGAACTTGAAGACCTGACTGTGTTTTTCAAACCCCCAACCAACAAACCCAACATACATTCAATAAATGTTGTTTAGTAGTTTTATAGTTTGTTGCGTTCCAATCATGATGGTATGACGACGAACGGACAGGTAAGAGTCAAGGCCGCGCACTGCCCCTAGCATGTAACTCACTCAGTATTTATTTATTTATTTATCATAAATATACAGATTGTATTATCAATTATTTTATATATAATTATTATTATTTACTATATTAAGTAAAAGAAAACTATTCACGGACTCCTAGAGTGGAAGAACCAAAAAAAGGGGAACGCTTTCCCCCTTTTAAGTGACGGAATGAATGAATGGTAATGGGAGGCTGGGGGGGGGGGGTATTTGGTGCACTGCGATTTTGGCATAAAATGACCTAATTAGTCCATTTTGTTTTCCCGTTTGTAAACACGATAACTCAAAAACAAAAAGAAGTAACAACCTTTTATGTGTGTTCTAGAGTTAAAAAGTTAGGTCAAGTTCATGAATGGGCCAAATCGGACTATGTTTGGGCAAAATGAGTAAAACTTTGAAACCGTAAGAGATAGAATAAAAATTGAAATACAATAAATGTTCGTTTTTTTCAAAATAAACAACTTTTGATTGAAACTTTTTTTCATAAACTCAATATATACCGGGTGTTTAAGCAATTGCCTCGGTTAATTGTTAATTTTCACTAGTTTTTAATATTTTTGTAGAAGTGATTCAACAACATTCGTAGTATTTTTACTACAATGTTAATAATTCCTATACAAAAATCATATTATGTACAAACACACAATCTATATAAAACTAGAGTTTTTTTTTTTAAATATTTTTTATTTGATGATCACATACACAACTTCAAGAAGAAGCAAAGCAGCAAACCAAACCATGAGAGTTAGTTCTTCACTTAACTTGTTTTTAAAATACTAATTGTAAATACTTACTTAAGGATGTACCAGCATACTATCACTTTTCGACAGATTTTGCTCATTTTTTTTTACAAGCTAAAAATGCGTTTTCTAGTAGATCCCAAAGTTTCAGAATTTTTGTCCGTTTAGGAACGTGAGATAATTAATATCAAAGTTATCATTCTCTCTCACTTTCTCTCATTAGAAGCATGTAAAACTTCATGCACGCCCAACTAGAGCTGAATTAATTTGTTTTGACTATTATATGCGTGAAAGGGGAACTTATTTAAAAGTAGAAGGGGCAACTTATTTAAACCATATTTTAATCATATATTTAATACTTAGTATTAAATATATGTTTCCTCCCCTTCATTATGAAAATAGACTGATCCACTCAAACTGTGACGATATTCGAGGCTTCTTTACAAATTAATATACTTCTATTATCTGTTGTATTAGAAAAAATAATCGACAGAATTTAAAAAAAAACTAGGAGAGGATTCCTTAAAATTCCTGATATAAATTTAAAAAAAAAGTGTTACCGTTTTGTTTTCGAAATATAATAATTTAAAATATTATTTTTGTCCAATTAGAACACATGCCGTTTATGGTAAATAGTGGTCTGCGCAACGTTGTGCGCCAATCTCTCTCAAGTTGTGTCAAGTAAAGAGTGGGAATATATGCTGTTGACATATGCAATAATAATAAATAGGTATATAAACAGAGCAACGTTACCAGATCACCGTACCAGAAATATTTGATAGTATGTGTAAATATCTGTGTGCCGATAATATGTGTATGTATGTATACACTATGCTGGTACATCCTTAACTAAAAAAGAAAAAAGAAAAAAGAACGACTGCGACCGATTGAAAAAAACAACATTTCTATGCCAACATAAAATATAATATCAAGTTAGTTATTACCCTGTTTTATAGAAGAAGTTGACGAACAACTTCTCTTCTTATGTTATTTAAAATGTATATAACCAGGGTATGATGTACCGTTGGTTTCGTTTCTGTTGCTTTGGTTTTATTATTACATATTATATATATATATATATATATATATATATATTATTATTAACAGCAGCAGAGCAGCAGAGAGTGTTCTGCTTCTTTTATATATTTACAATCACTATTACTTTCTGTGTTACGAAAAGTTATGACATCTATTTTATTTTATTTATTATTTCATTGGGACAGTCAGTGTCTAAGTCCATTAGTATTTATGGTTCCTGTCTAGAAAAAAAAAATAGTACAATTTATTTTATGTATCAAAATTAAACACCTAACTCCGGCTTCTAACTCGGCTTCTTGCGTATATCCGGTAATATCGGGTAATTGTCTTACCCTTCGGTCACAAATATTTTGACCTTCTTGACCGTACAATCTAATTTCACTTCAGACCTTATTGGAGATCGTATTTTCTTGACTCGCTCTGATCGCAAGAGGGCTCTGCCCCTCGACCCCCCGAACGACCATGGCTTCGCGTCTTCTAGCATTAATAGAAGAAAAGATGCTATTTTCGGCTTTTTCCAAATTTTCGGTAGCGTAATTCGGTAGAGTGCGTTGGTAAAACTAAGGTTTTCCGATTTTCCCATTAATTTGAAGTGATTTCGCGTCGAATACAAACCGCATCCTTCTAGCATGCCTAGAAGTGAGTTTGAGAATTTGTATACGTGAGTCAGTCAGTCAGTCAGTCAATTACACAAAGGGCTGTTTATATTATAGGATTCAAAAAAATCTAGAAACAGTTTCAACAAAATCTGAGACCAGTGCAGTACAAAATTTAGAAGACTTGAGAAATCTTTTTGTCAAATTTAGAAATAAGAATCATTTCTAAAAGTAATTTGGATCCAACGAAATCGAATATCTAATTTAAATTGATGTTGGGCATGTTGTTTCTAAGATACAGTAAAGTGTCTACAATAGCTTAAGTCACTAGAAATTCAGAAATCCTGATTTGAAGACCATACCAGACCGTCAGCTCCAAACCAAGCTACGCAACCTGGAAAATCTCATAACTCCACTGAATTCGCTTTTCCATCTAACAGAAGTGTCCACAGTTCTTTAGGCACTTCGTAATCATCCAGTTTTGAGATATTATCTTCAAACTATAGTTTTGAACTTCTTGGAGCTGGCAAAACGAAACAATATTAATTTGATCTCGATACCAGGTCACAGAGGTTTCGAAGGAAACAAAAAAGCAGAAAGCTTAGCAAAGAAAGGGAGTCGGATTACCTTTCGAAAGCTCAGAACCTTAAGAATTCCAAAGATAATATGTAAACAAATGATCAACGAATTTTGTCAGACTGAAGTAGAACAGCTAGCAAAATGGGCCATAAGATCGAAGTGCAATACTTTTTATACGCCAAGATATATCTATCTATCTATAGTTTTGGATCTACTGACTTTAGCTGGAATTCTAATGACACACACTTATATATTTTATTTAAAAAAAAGAGGAATGATCAGTGACTTAGCTAAGTCGTTTCAGTACTACTAATTTAGATATTTATCTGAATACAACGATCATTATAAATAATATGATATATTATACTGCATAGCATGCAAACATGTACTACACTCGGCTATAAAAGTATCGCCCTTTCTTCAAAACTCTTTATCTGATTTGTGCCTTTTTTCATTTGATTTTCGAAAAAATGCTTCAATTAAAAGTTGCCCACCATCAATACGCTAACAAATTTTATTCGAATCATTTTCCCGTTTGAATACGGTACTACACATCAACTATAGAAATTTTGGAAACACTACTTTTGTGGAGTCTGGTGTACAATTTATGGATATTTTTAGTTTTTTTTGAAGTAAGTTGTAGAGTCGACGTTCATATTCAAACATTGAGAGTGAGAGACTCACTTTTAGTGTGTGTGTATTCTTTCAAAGCTATTATTACTTCATCTAACTAAATAATCACTGTGTATAGCATTGATAGTTCTATCTAACTCTTACACACACTCCTTCAATGAGTGTCTCACTTGACTTACCTGTGTATTATTTCATGTGTACAGAGTTAGTTAATATGTGTTAGCTAAGCATTCACAGCATAAAAATATATCAAAATGTCTGCTCACAAGAAAATAATAAGTTTAAAGATATAATGAGATGCTATGAATAAAAAAAGTCGTTACGCAGGAGCTGCTTCAACTTAGCGAATTTCCTTAGAATACATAAATGACTCTCTAGCGGTCACAATGTTAGTCTGATCAAAATGAAATGTCGTATCTGATTTTAGTATTTGCAAGGCCAATTTTATTAATAAAAGTCATACGTGAAGGGGAAATGGGGGCATAAAGAAAGAAGAAAACAAAATACAAAATATCTCTTTTAATAGTAAACAATCAAAAAATGCGTTAGGAATAAAGGAATAAAGTTGTAGAAAATCATGTTTGCTACAATTCATCATCTCATCATTTTTGCTCAAACTCTAATATGTACAGAGATAGTGAGGAATTTAGTTTTCAATCTTAAACCGTCAATATTTCTGTAAATATTAGGGTAACAGAAAAAATGATAAAAACAAAACTACAGTAAAATTTAATACCTAAAACTTTACTTCTTATAAATTTTTCGATTTTTCAAATATTAAGGGAGATTTGTCAAATTTTGTGTTTCCCCCTCCCTCTAAACCCCCCTTTCCCCTCGTCCGATTTTACCCATTAACGAACTTGACCTTTTGAATACCATAAGCGCCTCAAATACCAAATTTCATTCCGATAAAATAAAAACTGTGACCGCTAGAGTGATTACAGACATATATATATATATATATATATATATATATATATATATATATATATATATATATATATATATATGTATATATATATATATATATATGTCCATAGATATATATACATAAATTTTGCAGATGGTGATTTTTGACATCTACTAGGTAGGATCGATGGACATTTGAAGAAATTTTTGCGAAATTTTGACTTCGGTACGGGACCAATAGCTCTATTTCCTTTCAGGAAATTCGCTAAAATTCGTTACGCAGGAGCTGCTTCAACTGAGCGAATTTCCTTGGAATAAATAAATTACTCTCTAGCGGTCACAATGTTAGTCTGATCAAAATGAAATGTCGTATCTGATTTTAGTATTTGCATGGCCAATTTTATTAATAAATAAAATACGTCAAGGGGAAAGGGGGGCATAAAGATAGAAGAAAACACAAAATATAAAATATCTCTCTTAATATTAGAACAATCGAAAAATGCGTAAGAAACAAAGTTGTAGAAAATCAAGTTTGCTACAATTCATCACCTTATCTTTTTTGCTCAAACTCTAATGTGTACAGAGATATTGAGGAATTTAATTTTCAAGCTTAAACCGTCAATATTTTTGTAAATATTAGGGTTACAGAAAAAATGATAAGAAACAAAGTTACAATAAAACTTAATACCTACAACTTTACTTCTTATAAAATTTTCGATTTTTCGAATATTAAGGGAGATATGTCAAATTTTGTGTTTCCCCCTCCCTCTAAACCCCCTTTCCCCCGGTCCGATTTTACCCATTAACGAACTTGACCTTTTAAATACCAAAAGCGCTTCAAATACCAAATCTCATTCCGATAAAATGAAAACTGTGACCGCTAGAGTGATTACAGACATATATATATATATGTATATATATATATATATATATATATATGTCCATAGATATATATATATAAATTTTACAGATGGTGATTTTTGACATCTACTAGGTAGTATCGATGGACATTTGAAGAAATTTTTGCGAAATTTTGACTTCGGTACGGGACCAATAGCTCTATTTCCTTTCAGGAAATTCGCTAAAAAACTAGGAGAGTAAAACTAAATATTTATTATATAAAAAAAAATCGTGTGTTATCGTTTTTTTTCTTCAAAGTATAAAAGTTTAAAGTTATTCCTTTTCTTCAACATAACATTATTTTGTATATGTGAACAGTTTTTTTAGCGAATTTCCTGAAAGGAAATAGAGCTATTGGTCTCGTACCGACTTCAAAATTTTGCAAAAATTTTTGCAAATGTCCATCGATCCTACCTAGTAGATGTCGAAAATCACCATCTGTAAAATTTGTATATATATATCTATGGACATATATATATATATATATATATATATATATATATATATATATACATATATATATATATATATATATGTGTCTGTAATCACTCTAGCAGTCACAATTTTGACCTGATTGGAATAAAATTTGATATTTGAGGTGCTTTTGGTATTCAAAAGGTCAAGTTCGTTAATGGGTAAAATCGAACAAGGGGAAAGGGGGGTTTAGAGGGAGGGGGAAACACAAAATTTGACATATCTCCCTTAAAATTTGAAAAATCGAAAAATTTATAAGAAGTAAAGGTCTAGGTACTAAGTTTTACTGTAATTTTGTATCTTATCATTTTTTCTGTTACCCTAATATTTACAGAAATATTGACGGTTTAAGATTGAAAATTAAATTCCTCAATATCTCTGTACACATTAGAGTTTGAGCAAAAATGATAAGGTCATGAATTGTAGCTAAAGTGATTTTCTACAAATTTATTCCTCACACATTTTTCGAATGTTCTACTATTAAGAGAGATATTTTGTGTTTTCTTCTTTCCTTATGCCACCATTCACCCTTGAATATGTCATTTATTAATAACATTGGCCTTGCAAATACTAAAATCATATACGACATTTCATTTTGATCATACTAAAATTGTGACTGCTAGAGAGTGATTTATGTATTTTAAGGAAATTCGCTAAGTTGAAGCAGCTCCTGCGTAACGAATTTTTTGTCTATGTGTTGTATATGTGTGTTTATGTATTGGTACTACAATAAAATTAAACCGGTTTGTTGCACTGATTGCATAACACAGTGCTGGGGAACGTCCTTAATTGGGTTCAAATATATGAGAGTCTTATCGTGAAAAACGTCCCGCATCTGATTTTGCTTTTCATTTATCAGAAAACCAAGTTCTTCAATTCGAAAGGCATTAAAAATATATCGAAAAATTTTATGAGAAAAGAAAATCTAGAGGTCCAGAGTTCAATTCCTGCTGGAATTTCATATCAATATTTAATTAAAAATCTAATGATTGTCTATATAGTATACGCTAGTTCTATCATACTATGTCTTACGTAACCTTAATGGAAATTGACATTAGTAAATATTGTATTGTATTAAGTATATACAAATAATAATATGTGGAATCAGTTAAGTTAATGTTTACTAGAAAGTAATACTGTCAATAATATGAAAAAATTGATTCATTTATCAAAGTCATCCATGGTATAATGATTAGCACACTGGGCTAGAAACCCATATGTCAAGGGTTCGATTCCTAGTGGATGAGTTATTTTTTTCATATCAATATTTAATTAGAAGAATATAATGGTTAAGATATAATGCTCTGTAGGAATGGGGTCACATATCGGCCTTAAACGATAAATGATCTTATCGTGTAAACGTTTGAGTATCCGATTTATTTCCCTACTTATGTATGTTGAGACCAGTTGGGAAAAAACCAAGTTTTTCAATTCGAAAGACTAAACCATCAGCATAAAAGTATATTGAAATGTCTGCCTTCATGAAAGATATTCCAAAAATTTGCCCCAATTCCTAGGTCAATTATTTGTATTGTATAGAGAATTTAGCCTCTATTGTTTAGTGGCTGTCTCAAGAGACGTTCATCAAATTAGCAACGAGGAATATATCTTCTATTAGCTAATTACGATAAACTAATTCAAACTGATGATGACTACTTTGCAGTCGAAATACTTATTTATATTAAAACAAACTTTTGCAAATCAAAATTTCCTGAAATCACGGTCATGATAATGATATAACTTTGCCCCGAATTTGAATTACCAACATTTTGAAAAAATATTGAAATATCGCCATTAAGTCAGAAACTCGGACCTTAAAAATTGCAGAGTTTTCCCTCCAATTTTCTTAAAATTGTATTTTTAATTAAATATTTTTGTTATTTGTTTCAGGAAGGGAAGATTTATCACCACCAAGCAGTCTAAATGGATATAGTGCAGATAGCTGTGATGCAAAAAAGAAAAAAGGTCCGGCACCGAGACAGCAAGAAGAATTATGTTTAGTTTGTGGAGATAGGGCTTCAGGGTATCATTATAATGCGCTTACGTGTGAAGGATGTAAAGGTATGCAAATTGACACCCGGAACACTGGAAGCTATACTACAGTGTACTTTAATAAAAATGATACACCAAAAATGTTTGCCACTTAACATCATGACCAAGAAAAACTCGCAAAAAAAGGTTCCCATTTAATTCGCTAAGAAAGTTTCACTTCAATAAGTACAAAGGTTCATCACTAGATTATACGATTTTTGAAAAAGTCCATTCTTTTTGTATGATATAGGCAACAATAATTACATGTAATTATGTTCTCCTAATACAAATGTGAAATGTAAGTCCTTCCTTTCTCACACTCAAGGCTTGTTTCTTATTTCCCCTTTATTGTAACAAAAAATTTCAAACAAATACGTGGTTAAAGAAGTTGTTTCACTTTTTCAAAAAAAATTCGTTCCTATATTTAGAAAACGGAAAATTGGATTGAAATTTTAGTTACACCGTTAAAAAGATCGATTATGCACAAATTTTTATTATGAAAAACATGTGTATCATTTTTGGGGTGGACCATCCTGTATTAAAAAACAGAAGTGTTTATTTTATTATGAGATCTTATGAATTTTCTAGGTTTCTTTCGAAGAAGTATTACAAAGAATGCCGTATACCAATGTAAATATGGTAATAATTGTGAAATAGATATGTATATGCGACGTAAATGTCAAGAATGTCGCCTTAAGAAGTGCCTAAATGTTGGAATGCGACCAGAATGTGTTGTACCAGAAGTACAATGTGCTGTTAAACGAAAAGAGAAGAAAGCACAAAAGGAAAAGGATAAACCAAATTCAACAACAAATGGATCCCCGGAAATGATACGAATGGATGGCTCAAATCGGGTAAGTACTTACCTTTTTCAAAACATTTAGCCCAGAGCTTTTTGTAAAATTTGTTTGTCTTTCGTAGCTGGATTCGGATAAATTATATTCCATAAATGGATCAAAACCTACACCAGAACAGGATGAATTAATACATAGGCTGGTTTATTATCAAGCAGAATATGAGCAACCTTCCGAAGAAGACCTTAAGAAAATAACGGTAAGTCTTGAAATTGCATATAATAGAGTCAATCTGAGGTTATCCATCCAAACCATCCTTGAAGAATTTGGCCAGACTAAACGATGTAACACTAGTCGGAATTCTCGACGACATTGATGGCAATCAAACTGCCCTGGAACTTGCCCGTAAAGCCATGAGTCTAGCGTGTCAGAGGCCAGAGACATAATCTTAAATTGAGAGGTAAATACAGCAAAATCAAGTCAAGAGAGATGCGAGTTCAGCCTCGCAGTGGCTCATTGGTTGAAGTTGGGAGAACACAAAAGGCACATCCCACCCATTGTAATTGCATGATCCTTTCAGATATCCGACTTGAGATATCTGTATTCTCACTGAGCATAGGCCAAAAAATATCCGTGTAGGTAAATACAAGAAGGTGAAATTTAAGGAGTGACCAAATATGTCTAGATAACCTTACTTGTCACCTCTTCGGTTGTATGTTTTTTGGCAACCTTCGAATGGATATTAAAGTTTTTATCTTAATTTTAACGATTTATTATTCAATTCTAGAATCAACCAAACGATTCCGAAGACCCAAGTGATGTACGATTTAGAACGATTACAGAAGTAACGATTTTAACAGTACAATTAATTGTTGAATTTGCAAAACGATTACCTGGTTTTGACAAACTACTTAGGGATGATCAAATTGCATTATTAAAGGTAAGTTTCCAAAAATAAAAAACTGCCAAAAAATATTCTCCAGAGTTTATGACTAATATCATAATTTGCTCTCCTTAGGCTTGTTCAAGTGAAGTAATGATGTTACGTATGGCTAGGTGCTACGATGCAAAATCCGATTCAATTATGTTTGCAAATAATCAGCCATATACTAGGGACAGTTATTATTTAGCTGGTATGGGTGAAACAGTCGACGATTTACTGCGATTTTGTCGAAATATGTATGCGATGAAAGTCGATAATGCCGAGTATGCATTATTAACGGCGATTGTTATTTTCTCAGGTAAGTTATCTAAAATAAAGTGACCACTTTTTACAACAAAAAAAACCTGAAAATATTAGTAAATGCAGATTCTCAAGGCTTCTAGCAAAAGGGTGGTCACTTTTCGGGAAAAGATTACTTAGAATACAAATAAAATCCAAATTTTATTTTCAGAACGGCCTGAAGTGGTGGAAGGTTGGAAAGTAGAAAAAATCCAAGAGATATATTTGGAAGCACTAAAAGCATATGTGGATAATCGTCGACGGCCGAAACCTGGTCCAATATTTGCAAAATTATTATCCGTACTCACTGAATTGCGGACACTCGGTAATCAAAATTACGAAATGTGCTTTGCGCTAAAGTTAAAGAATAAGAAATTACCAGCATTTTTGGCTGAAATTTGGGATGTTGATGTGAAATCGTAGTAGTAACCGTAGCACACCGACGAATTTTTAACCATGTGATTTTTATTTCCCATCAGCAGTGGGTTGGTGGGTTTGGGGTCGTCTTAGCAAGCGAGGAAAACTTTTATTTGTTTTTTATATTGTTTAAAGTGGGGTATATATTTTTTAATAAAAAAAATGGTGTGTTTTCCTCGAATCTATTGGGCGAAGAAGCTAAATATTTGTGGGTGAAAAAAAAACATATTATCACCAATTTCGATGCTGGCTGTGAAATTAAAAAAAAATGAAGGTATGAAGTGATATATTTAAAAAACAAAAACAAAAGAACATACGCGTGGACATGCGCAGATGAAAAAACTTTATTAACCAGTGAAATTTAAAAAATTGTTATTTTAAAAGAATAAAATATATTTAAAATAAGTGTAATAATGTGGAAGGTTCTGCTTCGAAACTACAAAAGAAGGATAAACTAGACGCTTTACTCAAAAAATGACATTCATGTATGTATTGGTTCGACAAACTTAAATATATACAGGGTGGCTCATTTTAAACAATGTACTTGTATATTTCTTCAAGAAGCGTTTTTGGATGAACCCGAGAGGAGGGCATCTTATGGCAGTTTATGATTTTTACCATGACTTTGACTTTCAAAGTTATTTGAAGGTCAACCGGGGGTGCTTACTGATCATTGCAGTCTCAAAAGGCATCTATTCCCGATGAGACTAAAGCACAGAGTGATTTGTTCGGGCTGTAACGGGGCGAAGCCATTCCAATTTGTGGCAAAATGTTCTTACAGAGCCAGAATGAGTTATCTAACCTTCGACTCAACTGAAATGGGCGAATCTGAGGTAAAACAACTTAAGTGAAGATCCGTCCTGTCATTCGCAAGATGTTGGGTAGGTTCGACTACGAACACAGTGCTAGAGGAAACGAACCAGGTGAAGTAGAGAGTAGAAGAGGTTAAGGAGATGGTTTCTTTAGTGGTCGGTAAAACAGAATTAGTGAGGCCTACTTGCCAAGCTTCGGCGTCCCCTCCACTACTACTACTAATATTTTAATAAATGTAAAAAATAATTAAACAAAACAATTTTTTTTGATATTTTTACAAAAACAAAGATCGATTTGTTGCCCACCAATAAAAACTTTTTACTCCCGAAAAATTTTTTCTAAAGACTTTATTTTTCTCAAAAAATTGCAATCTATGTAAATTCATTTTTTTAAATCGGCTATAAAATCGTAAATTGTTAACCAAAGTAGACTTTAGTTCTCAATTTTAATGTTCTATTTTTCTCGGCTATCCGATTCTATCACAAAAAATATGGATTTATATATGAAAAAGATAAGTTTATCACAAGGTCCTCGTCCGGGCAAAAATCAATATCATCTTAAGATGTTCTGCTTCGTACAAAACAAGACTTTTATTCGGGTTATTTTGTCCAACAACGCTTCATAGAACGAAAATTCAGATGCATTGTCACAAATTAGACGCCCTGCTTGACGAAACGTTTCTTTCAAATATTCCTTCAAACCTTTTTGATAGTCTTTAGTCTATCCTTCGTAGAAGACGAGCCTTAATCAAATAATAATGTTTTCAATTATTTATATTAAAAAAAACAGACCGTTTTATTTTAAAACTTTTTTCTTTTCTTTTTGGCAAACCCAAAAATAAAATAAAATAAATTTTTATCGCAAAATATACTTAAAAAAAATAATTATATACATTTAATTATGTAATTTTGTAAAAGACTGGGTGTAAAAAATTGATATAGTAGCGGTAACAGAGGTGCCTTTCATGCGACGTCGGCAGGGGTGGTGTGCACCGCACGTTTAGCACGCGGTGGTGCTACGCCCCCGTAGTGATAATATTACAAAACACAAAAAAATAATATTATTAAACACATTTAAAAAAAAATTATATAGAAGAAACGAAAAAAAATAATAATAAAAAAGCAGCCGTCCGTTTTATTTTCAAAAAAACACAAATTTTTTTATGTTTTTTTTACGTTTCCACCAATCACTGAACAGATTTTCACTGATCATAGATTTTTAAATGTACGGTCAAGGTCAATCGCGAATTTCTTACGAATAAATTCAGAATACAGAATAAATTTCATTCCGATCTGGTTAAAACTGTGACCGCTAGAGTGAATACTGACACATATATGGATAAATATATTTTCCATGTGTTTGTATTCTCTCTAGCGGTTACAATATTTTAGTCCGATCAAAATGGAATTTCGTATCTGATATGCTCTTGGTGTTTGAAAGGTCAAGTTTATTAATGACTAGATAGGGTCGACCATTAACAACAATAGCTCTATTTCCTTGTAGAGAAAACTCGGTAAAAAGGATTTAACAGGCATTTGATCAAAATTGTCCTAGATCCATTGGTTGGATTATCGATTAACCCATTAATTTTCTGTCTCGATTATATTTTTATTACCTTGACTGTACATTTTTAAATATATTTGTTTAATTGTTGAATATTTTATACTTAAAAAGGATAATCAAGGACACTTATACTAATGCCTCTCGTACTATGGGCCATTTTTTAGTTTTTATTGTTGATTTGTGTACCCGATTCATTCGGTTTTTGCGGAAAAATGTTTCGAATAAAAGTTGTTAGCATATTTTAATGAATAATTTTTATCCGAAGTATTTTTTCGAAAACCGTATGAATAAGACCACAAATCGATAATAAAATTTTGTAGAAACAACCCTACTTTTATGACTATGTGTACAAATATGAAGAAAATGAGAATTTATTAACTCCCCAATTCGCTCCAAAGTGAACCACTTAACTTGAAAAACGGGATATATTTCATCGAATTTATCACACAACTAAAATTAAAAAAAAACTTTGTACAGTATCTCACACACTGCCCTTCATTTTGAGTTTTCTGGCTGCAATAATAATAGCTTTTAATAATAATAGTTTATGGACAAACTTTCATTTTCTTCTTTGATGATAGCAAAACTTTGCACGTTATAATGGTCAATTTTTATCCTTTTTGGTATCTGTTACATGTTTGACACACAAAAAAAAGACGCAATTTTTTAAATTTTTATCAAATTATGCTACACGAATTCAGAAATTTATAATTGATTTGTACCTCATTCATTGGCTGTTCGAAAAAATGATTCGAATAAAAGTTATTCATTATAAATATACTAACAACTTTTATTCGAAACATTTCCCCAAAAACCGAATGAATAATAGGACAAATCACTTTTGTAAAAAAGAGCATCACATTAGGTAGGTTGTTACCTTTCTACAAAAAAAGCTGGGGTGCCGTAACACGAATTTTGTGATGCGTCTGATAAAAATTTAATTATTAATCACAATAGCATTATCAAACTCCCTGAACCCCCATAATTGTTCACAAATGTTTTTTTTCTTTCAAAAAACAAACACGTACCTAAAAAACTAGGATTGTCTATTTGAAACAAAAAATAAATAAATCGTAGAACTTCCTTATATACCCTTGAAGTCTCATCCAACCATCCCCACCTCTCCAACACCCCCTCATATATACAAATATAACCAAAAAAAAAAAAGAATGCAATCCACAAAAAATATTTTTCCTGTCAAAAGAAAATTTAAAAATATATTGAAAATTTATTCACAAAAAGAGAAAAGCTGTTATTGTACTGTGTAAATAGAAAAATAATATATATCTTTAACAAAAAAAAAAAAAGAAAATGGAAAATCTAACCTAAAAATAAATAAATAATATTTATAACCATCCATGTGTTTCGTGTGTTTAGATTAGTTGTGAAACTGTATAATTATTATTATCGGCTTTATTCGGCTCGTATTCGTACTATATTGTCGACATGTAAGGAGCGAATAGCTTTCAAAGTTAACTCTGGAAAACAGACACAAAGATCTAGGTTAAATTCTAAATGGTTGGGTTATTTATAAAAAAAAATTAAAGTTACTTAAACTAATTGGCGCAGTCGGCTCTATTTCACCAATGGCTCGATGGACTTATTCCGTTGAGGTAACGCAGATGTCGGCAGACCAATGCTTCGAAAGGCAATTACAGGAACTACTGGAAATAGTCTGAGGCTGAATGGGAATATTCAACGATGAACCATAATGCAGACTATGTGGTGAGGCCACTCATCACATAGTTGATCATTCATCACATAGTTGAGTTTCTCTATGCGAAACTCAATCTACAGTTCGAGGATATTTGGACGCAATCCATCAGCAGAATCGCGTTAACATCCTCGAGAGTACCGAACTTGAAGGGATGAAGAATGTATAATTCATGAGCAGCACAATAGACCACAAAGGTCTGCTCTATTTGCGCTAAATTTCCACCAGGAAAAAAAACCCTGAAGAAGGAACGATAAACGACGCAATTGAAATGTTTTGTATCGCACAATTTATCGTCTGTTTCTGATCTCTTTCTCAATCTACTAAGACCAGGCTTCTTTCTAGCTCGCCTTAAATAAAACCGATAATAATCCATCACCAAAATAAATACAATAGACATATTCATGACGCGCATGCGCTCCTGTACATTAATAAAATACAAAACGGATGGGAGTCGTCATTGTGTGATCATGTGTGACTGTCACGGAGTAAACAAAATTATTTTTAAAAAGTAAAATAAAAATATTTTCAAAAAAAATGTTTTTCTCTGCTGCTAGAAAAAAGTATATATTTTTCATATATGTGTGGAAAAATCAAAAAAGAAAATTATTAAGCTACATATTTTTCATAAAAAAATCAAACAAAACGTTTCTCCAAAATTATGTTATATAGCCTCGATTTTATTTCGCCATCTATTGCCTTATCTTGGGAAAATATATGGAAAATTCCAAATTTGTAGGAAAAAATATTCACACACAAATCGGTTAAAATTAAAAAACAAAAGAAATTCTATCACAAAATATAATGAATTCGTTCAAAAATCTTAGCTTTAAAAAAAAAGAACATAAACCACAAAATAAAGGATCTAAATTTTGCAATTATTTTTGTAGTAGCTAAAAGAAACTATCTTCGTCGGATATTAATTAATTACACAAAATTTTTCTCTGTCGATTCGAACTCGATTCTCCAAAAGAGAATATTAAAGAAGACTAAATATTAAGACTAATATTATATAAAATAACTTTTTGGATTTAAAATTCGTGCCCCCTTCCCCTAACCTCCAAACAAATTTTTTCATTTTTGTGTGGAATGTATGAAATTTTCTCGAAGTATCCCCACCCCTCCCCACAATTTTAAAGCGTAATAATAAATATTATTTCGCTAACGTATAAAAAAAAACACTCCCATGCGAAAATTTTACAAAATAAAAATATATATTTCATGTATCGTAAATTTTTTAAGGTGGGACTTTTGTAGTTTGAGCTTTTTTTTTGAGGTTATGGAAGATAAAAACATCGGACATATTCTACGGGGCTTGGCCGCGAGCAGAATAGTTCTATGACAGATTTGTAGAGTTCGTTTGTTTGTAGGTCTTGCGTGATTTCAAGAAATTTGGTAAATGTCAAATCAAAGCTTTCTACTTTTTCTGCTAGGTTCTCAGTTAGGCCCATGTTAAAACTCAGGGCAACCTAATTTTATTCATAAATTTGTCCCTGCGTCTTCTTTGATAGAATTATGTTTTCAATTTCGCAGTTCCATGCACGATGTTTCTGTCAAATCAATTTCATAAGTTGTGAACATGTTTTTTCAAAAAAATGTTGCTAATAAAAGTTGTGCGTTATAAAAATACGAACAACTTTTATTCTAAACATTTTTTTCGAAAACTGCATCAATTAAACACAAATCAAATATAATTGTGACAATTTGACATAAAACATAACCTCAACAAATTAAAAAATCAAATACAAAAGTTATCACTCTTAAAAAACATCTTTCTATAATTGTTAAAGGACTTTTTTATAAGAGAGAATTACAAATTTTTGTAAATTGGAAAGATTGGACGGAGTACAAAAGTTATTTAAAAAAAAAAAAAACAGTACGATAATGGATTGTGTTTACACTGCCATCTCTGTGAACTCACGATCACCACGCGCATCTTGCATTAAAAAAAAAACAAAACATGATTTACGTAAACATAAATAATAAACATAATTATAAAAAAAAAACAAAATACATAATAATTATTAATATTAAAATAATATCGATATTACTTATTAATTAATATTAAAATTAAACGCCATTAATCAGAAAAAAACTCATCCATCAACAAATTAATAAAAATTCATCTCGAAAAAAAATCCATCTAAGTGTTTGTAATAAATGTCAACTCAACAAAAAAGTAAAAACTTTCGAATAATAATGGAAGCGTTACCTGTTTTTGAGAGATATCCTCAAAAACGAAAAAAAAATCAATATAAAATTTGATGTTATTATTTGCTCGATTTTCATTTATGAATATTGGATAAAATGTTTTTTATATACAATTTTTCGAATTTCCGGTTTTTTTCTCGCAATTTTTGTAGATCACACATTAAATACCATCATAATTCAATGATTTTATGCTGTGTGCGTGTTGAGTCGAAGAATTGAGACGTGTCTAAGCTGTACAAATTCACATGGTAGCAGAGCATGGTTTTAATTGATCTTATTCTACCGAAAATAAGTTTTATTCGTTATTTAGCCAAAATAGTTCATCTTGTACCGATAATAGGTATTATTCATCGCTGTTTGGTCAAAATATATTTTATTATACTGATAAAATGATACGCCCTGTCACCTTCTGACAGAATGAGGTACCTAGGCTTGACGGACATGAGAGGACTTAAGGTAAACCAATTCGAGTGATGATCACAGCACTAGAGGAAACAAACCAATTGTGATAGAGCGTACAATAGAATGAGAAGTTGGGTTCCTTTAGAGTCGGTATAAATGACCTTGAAAGGTTTACTTGACAGGCTTCTGCCCCTCTCAACTACTACTACTGATAATATGTCTATTTTGGCATAATAAGATTTATTTTACCCCAATATTGATAAATAAGATCTGTTTTAAAATCTGTTTTTCTGCCAACATGTGAATTGGGCCTTAGATTATTAAGACTGGCAGCTTTATCGATTCACAGCACAAAATAGTTACATTACACTGTTTTTTAGCATGTCTACATGTCACTGCCAACAATTTTTTAATTAATTAATAATCGCCCTTGTTGTGATTTATATTAAAGCTTCCATTTTTTGTTAGGAAAATTTTGTTTAGAGTGGTCAAGATTAAGCGGTACTTAAGACTATCATTATTTTCTGTACAATCTGGTTTGAATTTAGAGGTTCTTTAATATTTTCTTCATCTAATGTCTGCCAATTTGTCATATAATCTGCGATAACTACAGGACCTAGGCCCTTTACCCAGGAATCTTCCCAGGAAAATTTCCCACATTAGATGTTTTCCTCTAAATTCAAGTTGCCCAAACAATTGAAAACTATTGGGCAAAATTAAATTATCATAATCTTACAATCGCTTTAACTTTTTTAAAGTTTTAATTAACATGGTAGCAGAACATTCGTAAGAAAAAGGTAATTAATTCAAAATAGATCTTATTTAACCGATAATCGAGTTAATTCATCATTATTTGGCCAAAATAGATCTTATTATACCGATAATAAACTTTAACCATACATGTTTGGCCAAATCGATCTTATTCTATCGATATTTGCAGCAGTTACTAAGTTCTTTACCAGAGGACAAACTCGAAATATGGGAGTTACGCTAGGAAAAATAGAACTACTAGCTCTAGTTTTTTTGGCACATCTATTTTGAATGTACGTTTTACCGACTGTTTTTCCGTTACCAACATGGGAATTCACCATAAATTTTTGTTTGCCATAAATTTAGTGAGCTTAATTAACGAAAACAGTGATTGTTTTCACTGGTAGCAGCAACAAATCATAAAGTATTTGCCAACGGTCTGAAAGTGAATATTTCTAGCAAATCATTCAAGGCTTTTACCAATTAATGTTTTAGTGTTAATTTAGTGTTGATCTGTGTTATATTAACAAAAAAAATCTGCCTAATATGTGATTGATTGTGTAATTATGTTCACGACTTAGCTTTATAAACTAATAATAAAATAAATCAGATTCGCGAAATGTGACCCACCAAAACGGTTGTCTTTTTTGGGGGGGATATAAATATGGTGCCTGATACGCGGATACTTAGCACGAATAATAAAAAATGCATCATAACCTAACAAATAAATAAGTAAACATAAACACAAAAACAATTTTTTTTTACAAAAAAATGTTTTGTAAAAATTTACTGCCATCTTTTTCAAATCGTGTTTTTCGATCAAAAATCATTTTTCATGTTTAGATAACTAGCGATTAAATGTTATAGCGAAAACTTAGTGGACTTACAAACAAAACGATTTTGATATATGTTTAATGGTTTTTTTATTGGTAGCGCTTCCTTATTATAACACTTTTTTTTTACTATATAATATATTATATTATTAGGTTATGTTCACGATTGTTTTCAGTTTTGTACATTTAACGGGATCACATGACTGTTAATTAGGAGTATATTGCATTATGGGAGGTGATAATATATACATTTTTGACTGAAACGCATGTTTATGACGGGTATGTTTTACAAAGATTGGTAGCGTTCGTTTTATTTTTGACAGTTAATGCAAATAGGTTATGTAACTGAGTCAATTGTTTGAATACTCTGTATATACTTCTTTAAAAGTGCGAGTACTGTTTATATTACTTCTGTACATTTTATTTTTTTATACTAAGCTGCTAGTAGTTACAGATATTTGAGCTGAAATTATGATAAAACTGAAAAAGTTTCAAACAAATATTGTTTATTTTTTTAAAGGAAAGGAAAAATATTTGAGAGGGTATGCAAGGACCCAATTTTGTCTATACACGAACTCAAAGTAACTTTTTAGCTCAAATATTTTCAACTTGTCTATTCATTTTTGAAGACATCTGTAAACGATGCCATTCAATGATTTTACGAACATCTGACAGGATCTATTCCTCGGGAAAATTTATTTTCTGGTGTTTATTACGTTTTATGATATATTCATCTGTTAGTTCTTGATTGTACTATATCCAGTTGGTTTAAATCTTGGCTAATACTTCGTTTGATTGCCGAAAGATGGCACCGTCTTTTTATTCGTACTTTTTACTGACATAAAGCAAAGCTCGGTCAAGCAGGTACTCTTAGATTATATAGAATAGATTAAAACGAACGCTATTGAAATATAGAAAATTGATAAATGTGAATTCAGCCAGTTAATTGAAGAATTAAGAAGGGAAGATTTTCGATTCGTTTTATAAGAGAAATTTTTGATAATTCAAAGTTAAATAATACAAATTTTTAAATAATTTAGTAAACAAAAAACTTTAGAAATTAAATTATAAGAACTTTATTATAATACTTACAAATTTTCGAAGTATTCTGACGTGAAAAAAAAAACAAAACACAAAGCAAGAATTTTAGATTTTGTATTAATTATTAAACAAACAACTATCGATTTTAATTAAAACAATGATTATAACCTTAAATAAAACATGTAGTGTTCGAAAAAAACAGATTTTTTCTAGATAAAGACTATAAAATAAAATGAGAGGGGTAAAAACTGTAAAAACTTTTTATACAATAATAGTCGAGTGAAAATATGTGTTTTTATTTCCAGCTTTTGCTTGGAAAATTTTGTAAATGTAAATGCTTTTATCCGGAAATAATAACGAATCTGCCTACTTCTGAGTCTTGCGCGAATAATACGTGCGATATTTTTTAAAGCCCTGAAAGCTTAAAGCTTGACTCAAAAATACAAGATTTGTGGAAGAAATTGCCGTTTTAAATAAATTATGACTGTTTTTGCTCGATAAAATTTTGTATTTTTGAAA
Source organism: Nineta flava (assembly GCA_963920215.1). NCBI lineage: Eukaryota > Metazoa > Arthropoda > Insecta > Neuroptera > Chrysopidae > Nineta > Nineta flava. Next base: position 138,809,266 of record OY986041.1, read on the forward strand.
AATACAACGCTTATTTCCAGTATTTGACCATAAGGGAAACCAGAAAACTGGAGGTAGGGTCAATTCGATCTTTTTCATATAAAAGCATTTCTTTTTTTTCCGAATCAAACCCTTATTTTCATTCGACTAAAGTTAGACTGATGAAAAAATTAAATTAAAATATCTCGGTGCTTTTTAAAAAGAAATTAAAAAATCTCAAGGTTTTTGTGCAATGTGAGAAAAATTTTCCCATCACTTTGTAAAAAAAATTAAATTTTCTTTTAGTTAAGAATTAAAAAAATTGTTTAGACCTGATTTTAGTGCAAATTAAATTTTTTTTTTAATATTTAGAAAAATTGTAACTTATTTATTAGAAAAAATCAAAATTAGATATTTATTAGAGGCCACGAAAAATAACATGTTCCACCCCTTATCCCCCCCCCCATTAAGAATGCCCGATATCCTTCATACCTAAATTATTTAGTGGAATATCCCTAAATATTTAAGTGGAACAATTTTTTTTCTGTGAATTTTGTAAATAAAAAGTTAAAAATTAATTGATGGGAAAATTTAATTTTAAATTATTTGTTAGTGGTAATTATTAGGGCTTAAAAGGTACCGAAAATTTTTCTGAAAGCACGGAGAGCAGCAGAACGGTCGTTGAATGATGAAGTTTGTAGTAAATTTTTTTTGTAATATAATTATTGTAAAACGTAAATAAGGTTCAATTTTGTAATTATTTTGGGAGAATGTTGCAATCGAATTAAATTCGATTTCAATTCAATCCACTTAAACTAAATTAAAATTTTTCACGACCCTTTTATTGTAAATTATACTGGAAAAATTAAAAAAAAGAAAAGAAAATGGCCAGTGTGCAATCGTACTTTTTTTTGACAAGTTTACAAGTTTTAATATTAATATTTAATAATTTAACTTAAACATGAAAGAAGTTGTACATAATAATAGTTTTGACGTTTAATATAACCTCAAAATTAACTGTCACTGTTAATTGTTCAAGTAAGCTTGGTTTTTAGTTTTTTTATGTTAAGTCAGTATGAAAAGCCATACTTTTATAGGTCTTTTGAACTATTTCGACCACTTTTAAAGTCTTATTTCGATTAAAATGGTCTTTTATAAAAGCTTTCTGTCAAGACTCTTTTAATTAAAATTAATTAAATGAATTAGAATAAATTAAATGACACGTCCGCTATTTAATAGACAATATAACCTTCAAATTTCAATCTCTCATTACTATTGAGCGGTCATTTGAATTTTAGAATTAGATATTTTGACGTTTTAAAACAACCATAACCTTTAAATTTAAAACAATCAAAAACTATTATCATATACAACATCTTGAATTACTTCATTTTGTTTCTTTTTGTTAATTAATTTTTAATCGTAAGTTTAGGACAATTTTTTGTTTCACATTATTTTTAGTTAAAGAAATTTAACTAATAACTATTTTTTCTGTATACTATGTTATACATTATAATAACCATCATTTTGTTTTTAATGTGTGTATTATTTAAAAAAGAAATATTCCTCATACACGTGTAACTCGGCCTTTATAATTAATATAAAAATAAAAAATATACTTTTAGTTAATAATTTTTTGTAAGCGAATTTTTGCGTAGAGTGGACGAAAGTGTGAAGGAAACGAGAAGAAAGTACGTAAATAGAGAAATATTTATATTTAAAAAAAATTTAAAAAAGTGAGTCTCTCATTTATAATTCGGACAAAAAAAAAAACGAAATTATTATCGTTAAAACGATTTTTATGCAGCTAATATTTTTTTAATTAATTATGTTTGTGTATTATTACAGTTAAGGTAGGTTCTCACTATTAATTTTTTTATGTTTCATTTTAAGTGAGGAAGAGTTCTACTGTTTTCGTTTTTAGTAATCACGTTTCGAAAAAAGTGCAAACAAAATAAACAGCGTGAATGCAACCCTTAAAGAGGAAAAGAGTTCTACCTTCAATTTTTAATGATCAATGCTACATAACAAAATGAACAGTGAGAATCTGTCTTAATTTAAAAATAAAACAAACGCATACTTTGTATACTATATATTATTATATTTTGTAAATAACAGAGATATCCCACACCTGACACCACCTAAAAAAAGAAACATGTGTATATAATTAAAAATATTGTTTGTTAATTAATCGTTAAATTTATAATTAAAACAAAAAAAAAAACACTATACATACAGAGAATTCCTTACACGTTTGTGTACGACGGCAATCTTAAAACATAACGAACATTTTGACAGTTGGAAGGTTAGAACATAACCTTCAAATTTGACATTAGTACTTTTACAGGTTGAATCGTTTTACAGAATCTAACGATGTATCAGATCTTACAGAATTGGAAACATCTATTTTTCTCATAGGAAACATAACTGATGAAAAATTATAACGAACATTTTGACATTAGTGAGGTTAATATAACCTTAAAGTTGGAAAGTAATACTTGAAGTCTATAGTTGAATCGACTTCAGAGGAATAAGTACACGAATTGGAACAATACATGAACTGATCATCAAAAGCAGGGAGACAGAACTTTTGGCAACTTGGTAAAACTAAGTTAACAGTGGCATGCTTAATATTTGATCATGGTGTCACAACGCGTAAAAAGATAGCGATAGAAAAGTTCCAAAGCTTTTGATGTCATTTTAAACGTTTTAAATTATCAAAAATGGCAGCGGTTCGAAATTTGAATTTAGGAAATTGGTAATAGTGACACTGTAGCGCTCGCTGTTGACGTAGATTTGGAGAGTTTCGCCCCACGGTATACTAACAAATACCAAATCTACTCATTCGAGTATATACACAGACTTATGGTCGGTTTCACTGAACTGTTTTAATCACTTACATCGTTAGCATGCTTAAAATGATGCACTTCGAAAGATCTACCAAAAATTTTGTGATGTGATTTTAAGATTGTTAAATACCTCACACAAACAAATAATAAAATTATTAAATGAGTGATTTAATTAATTTTAAAATTAATTAACCTAAATAGTTTATTTTAATTTTGTTACAACAAATTTTAAAATAAAAATTTTAAAACTACAAAAAAAAAAACTGTAATTAAAAAAAAAAGATTTTTTAGATTTATTTTGAGAGTGCAATATGTACAAATTTTTATTTACTAATTTTTTTTATTATTATTAATTAATTGAAAAAAAAAAAAAACAAACAACATAACCTATAAAATAATGACAGATAATTATTTTCTACTAATTATTGTAATTTTTCTTTATTGCTGTAAAAATTTATAATTATTTAAAGAAAAATATAACGAAAGAAAATATTATGAAAAATACTGTTTTTAACATGAAAATATACTTTTAAAATATTTTAATCCAAATGGTTTTTCTCAATTATTCCGATATATAAAATACTGTTAAATATTTCACACACCATCTTTGTTTGTACGTAATTCATCTCTTTTTGATCAAAATGGAGGAAAAATAAGTGTTTGGAGAACTTGTTCATAGAAAAATTTTGAAAACTCTGGACTCCCATTTCTTACAAGGCATGAAATTGGTATGGAACGATTTTATCTTAAATACTATTTCAATAAATCGACCAGGAAAATTAATTCATAAATTATTTTAAATTTTCTTTCAACTAAGTAGTTGAAGGCAACCATTAATAAGTTTGGCAAACCTTCGTATTTTCCAAACTTTCTGATTTGAAAAATGTACAAATGAAGATAACTTCTGTTAATTATATTTTAAAATTGTTTAGAAGAAAAAAGTACTCAAAAAAGAGTAAAATTCAAAAGACGTGGGTCCTTTTCGGCAGAAGCTCCTTTCCAAAAGGTCCTGAGACACATTTGTAGAAACCAGAAAAAGGCTACATGGTCAGCTTTGTATTTTTGAATTTTACACTTTGGCACGGAATATATGAACAAATATTCATGGGGAAATTTGATTTTGGACGCATTTGTAAGGGTAAATATGATGTGTAAATATGAGTATAAAGGTCAAAAGTCGAAAAATGCCCATGAATATTTCGACCACAGATGACGCTTGTGATTTAACTGTGAACCAGAACCCCTTTATTATTATATATATGTACACAAAGCCTTCTCTACCTATACAAAAAACCTATTTGAGTTCCAGAATCTTTCAACATAATTCCATGGAATTATCTTTGATAACCAGGAGTTTGAATATTGTTCTGGATAGAAAGAAAACTTCTGTCAAATAGGCTTAATGACGGTCGTACAGACGAGTATAGACCGGTTTTTGGGAGTCAGAATCATTTGATTGGTTTAATTAAACACCTATGTTAAATTAGTGTCTAAAGCTGTCTGTATACGACCCTGGTTCAAACACTTATACACATCCCTCCCCACCCCCCAAAAAAAAACCCATACATACACAAATACTCATCTCAGCGCAATTCTCAGTTAATTAAAAAAAGAAAATTCCCAGAAAAAAAAACACAATTTAAATCGTATTTCTCACAAAACACTTTTGCAAAACGAATACGTACGGAAAAATACGATTTAAAAAACGAATTTTTTTTTTTGTTTGAATTTTTTAAGAGTACAATTTAACAAAAAAAATAAAAAATGAATACCTGTGTAAAAAGCAAAATAAATATGCAAAAAACGAAAGAAATATATGGAAAAAGCAATGTTTTTTCAATGTAATAAAAAACAAAAACAAATGTATTATAACCTACAAAAAAATAGATTTTAAATACAAAAAAAAAACTTCTAAAATAAACAAAAAAAAAAAATCTCTTAAAAAATTAATTATTAATAAAAAAAAAAAACAAAAAAACAAAATAGTTATTATTATTATATTAATTATGAATTATTATTAATTAATTATCTCAGTTTGTATAGTTTGATGACAGATAACATAATAAAAAAAAGAGGTTATGTGAATGTGACAGTTTTTTGACATTTGAGAGCATTATTGAGCAGTGAGAATGAAAGTGGAACACAGAATCGTTTTATACTATATATAAATAAATATATATATATATTTGAAATTATTATACATAAAAAATATATATATATATACATATATATTACCCGTTGCGTTATATATTATTATATATAATTAAAAAAAAAAAAATATAAATTTTGTGAAAGAAATAGAATGATATGTATATGTGAGATAACAAATAATATTTGATTGAGTGAGATATGAAAAAATGCAATGAAAAATAATAAAAAATTACAAAAAAAAAAACAATGATGATGACGATGATGATAATTAAAAATGTATGAATATATATTTTGTGCAGTAAACAAGTACCACAATATCATTAAAAAAATATAATATTAAAAAAATATAATTTTGTTGTGTTTTTTGTAGTTTGGCCCTAACTTTCTGCTTCAAAAAGTACCCGGAATCCTCTGTCAATAGTCCCTGTCCTATAGATACCTTAAAACCATTGAAAAGTGTGATTCTTACCAACATAAGCTCACGGGGGCAGGAAATCTTCTTTAGTTTCATTATTAACAACTGTGTATACACTGTATACATAAATTAAAGTTTCTCCTCTGTTGAATTATTTCCCCTTTAACGTCACATAAAATTTCGAACAGATATCTCGATAAGAAAGGTTTACTTCAATAAGTACAAAGGTTCATTTTTATAATGTCTTAAGCATTATACATCACAAGAACGTTGAACAAGTTTGAAAATTTTCAAAAATAATACGATTTTTGAAAAAAAAACATTTTTTTAATATAATATAGGCAATAATAGTTACACGTAGTTATGTTCACCTAATACAAATGTAAAATGTAATATTTTCCCTTCTCGTACTAAAAGCTTGCCTCCTCTTATTCCCTCTATCGAGAGATTTCCCCTTTATTGTAACAAAAATTTTTTCAAACAAATTTTTCATTTCAACAAAAGTGAGAAGGAATGTAACGCAATAGATAAAGGTGCTCGCACGGAGAACGATCAGAGCTGCACCTCTTGTTGGAAAAGTTGTCAGTCAAATATCTATAGAAATAATTTCGTTTTTTGCATGTCCTGAGGCCGTAAATGTACCCTAAGGATAACATAACTTATATATCTTTTCCCAACATAGACTTTTTTTTAAGAATTGAGTCCAACTTAGGTCAATGATATCTTTTCCAATAACACGGCCAAAAAGTCGCGAAAATATCGAGTTGGTCAGATTTTGTATGTGTCACAATTAATTGTCTGGCCTAAAATTTTTTAAGAACCTAAATACTTCTTTTATATTAGTATTCATATTGGGTTGAGCGTTTTGTAATAAGTTATAACGATATTATTTCGTCCTACAACCTTCTTTGGGAACTACAACGATCTTTTCAAAAGCCATCTATGTGAAAATTATTGAAATGAACGTCGAGACTATATGAATAGTTTTTCTACTACTTTTCGTCCGAATGACATCTATTGGAAAATGTGGGAACAAACTGAAATAAAGAAAATTTTCGCTGTTACTCGTAAGATTGTACTCAATTACAAACTCAAATTAGTTATTTCAAAGTGAGAAATGCGTTTATTTAAATTTAAATGGTATAAAACTTAAAGCGACAATCAGACTTTCGTCGTATCACGTATCCAATTTCGATAGCTTGCAACACGTGTATAGATCCCGGGCAATTGCTTACTTCCACATGGTTTTGATGACCACGATACAAGACCAACAATTTTCCCATTTACAGTTAAAGGACTGCCAGCGTCATTCTAAAAAAATTTTAAAATTTTAACCATACTTGGGAATGTTATAGCTTTTGGGCATTTTTTGGCACCTACCTTACAATGACCTTTTCCACCTTGTAAAACACCAGCACATAAATTTGTATCAAATACTGGCATAAAATGAAATCCACGACATAATTCCATATCGATTATGGATAGTTCCGCTTTTTGGAGTTGGGTTGATATTGGACCATTTGTCTAGAAAATTAAGAAAGTGTTAAGATAAAGTTGGTATTCCGCAGTGAATGTGAGCCACATTGTGTCGGCCACATGGTTTAACGTTGGATAACATAAGATGTATCTTGTAGCAGGGGTTTTAAGATTGAAAATCTAGGGTCAGTCATTGACACTGCCCCTCTTCCTCCCGCGATCATAATGATTTATTCTCGATTCTTTAAGAGGCGATTTTCACTTTTCAAATCTTACGTATGTTAAGTTAGATCTAAGGCTAACGATGTTAAACTTCTATTTTTCTGCCGTCATGTAAGATGACCCTAAATCTAATTGAAAGATTTCCCTCTTTGCAAAAAATAGTATACTTTACTTTGAGTTGACCCCAACCGGCAACCATTGCATTATCGACCATTGGTACTTCTTCATTTTGTTTCGGCAAAGTTGCCTCACTTACATATTCCCCAAATTTCACTGGCTCTTTAAGCTAAAAAGATATCTGTTGAATTTTAAGGTTTTTTGCTAACAAACCCATAAAAGTTTCTCTCTTACTTTAAGTGCAGCAATATTATTTTCCGTTGTAAATGAATCGAATTTTTCATGAATTATAATTTGATCGATTTCAACGACCGATTTATCATTGACATTCGATGATATATTTAAGACGCCATATTGGATTGTATATTTGACAATGGAACTTGTAACACAATGTGCGGCAGTTATTACCCAATCATTGGATATTAGAACACCTCCACAACTGTGCAAGGTATCCGATCGAAGCGAAACAATATATGGTACATCACCCCAATCAGCATTTTCACCACCAACTATTCGTGGGGTTAATTTTCCTAGAATTAAATTCAGTTAATAGTGATTTCTCCATTTGGAAAAACACATACAATTTCTATTCTGAAGTCAGAGACTATTCGGGTTGATGTTCTTACCAAAGAAGTTATGGTTGCTAATGCTCGCAGTAAATTCGGTATAGGAAAACCCACATACTGCTATTCTATACGTTTTCAAAAGTGATGTCTCTAATTGAATTCTTTCGATTTTCGAAAAAAATGTTTTGAAGAATAGAAGAAAACCAAATGAGTTCTGCACATATCAACTGAAAATATTTGGAAACGAAATATGTCACTTACGAAGCTCATAGCACACACATATGGAAGTTTGTACGAAAAGAGCTGTAATCGCTCTTAATATTGTCACAAGAAACGAATATTTCGAGACGAAACGAGATTTTTGAATTTTAGGTCTCGTCAAAGTCGAGACGCCAAAAAAGTCATTTGCCCAGAATCCGAAAAGTGAAATTATTCTTGAATATGTGGACTTTTTAACATTTTTTGTGGTGATTTGACACAAGAGGAGACCGCAGATAAAATTTTTAAATTTTTCCATTGATAGCGCGAAACATTTTTTTTCTCTTGATACTCAAAAGAGTCCACAAAAATTTGGAAAATATTTTGCTGAATCAAACATTTCTTAAAATGAGATAAATTATAAAATGAACAAACTTTACCTGAATAGCTTGTCGAAAAACTGGCGAAAAATATCAAACAAATAATCAAAATCATTTTTGATTAAACACAACTTCACTTAACTAAGAGAATTAAATTAGACACAACCTACCAAGGACTTTTAAGGCTTTTCGAATGGTTTTAAAGTAACAATTGACGTAAATCGAAATTGATTAATGATTAATTTAAATAATTCTTTCTGATTAATTAATTAATCTAATCAGGGATTAGTAATTTTTCGAGATAAATAAAAAAATGGATTATTATTTTGAAAAAAAAAAAAACAAACATGTATATTTATTGATCTTTGAATAAATATTTTATTTGATATTTACACTCCAGTATGTTCCCGAATCCAGTCACGATAACTGGCTACACGTGTGAATACACCAGGGAATCCTTTTATACCGCATGGTTTCACCGACCAGGATACAATTCCAACCACTTTACCGTTTACAAATAATGGTCCACCAGAATCAGCCTAAACAAAATATTTATTTTAATTTTAAATGTAACTGAGGGATTTTTTTTTAAATTCTGCGCATACTGAGTTTTATTTCAGTGCGTAAACTGTTTATTTTTACTTCTACACAAGCATACATGAATGTAACTTGATTGATTTATATACCATGGTACTGTATTTATATTTATAAGCATGTTTCTGCTATCTACAAAGTAATTAAAGATATGGGAACTGAAAATCTGAAGAAACTATTGAGTTTCTGAAAAAAAGTTTCAAACAAAAGTTATAAATTTTTAAAACAGGAATATTGTTTGTATTTTAACTTTTTGTCTATCTCGTAGGGTTTAGATGGTTAGTTTTTCTGGGATGGTTAGTTTGGGCCAACTTTGCTTATTCATGAAATTGAAGCCATTTTTGGATATGGTGTCGGCGGACAGATAGGCGGACATCCAGAAATGGAGTAATCTGTACATTTATTAATACATGTTCCAAATTTTTTTTTCTATAATCATTTCTAAACGTTGTACACTTGGGATTTAGCTTATAAGACTCTTTAATACATAGGATATAAATCAAATTCACTAGTTCTTACATTGCATTGTCCTTTTCCTCCTTCAGGATCATCTGCACAAATATTTGATTCCAGAACAGGTTGTTCGTGTACTTTTTGACATTCGGTGATATCGACCACAGTTAGATTTACTTTTCGTAAACGTTTAGATACAGGACTTCCAGTCTAGAGAACAAAACACACTTTAATAAATTGACACAGTTTTGGGGCGAGGAAGGAAACAATGCAATTGAGCCACTTACCCCATACAATCCCCAACCAGTTAGTAAACCAATTTCACCAGCTTTAGTTTCATCATCTTGTTCTGGAATTTCTGCTATTGCAACTTGATCGTTTAGAACCACTGGTTTACTTAGCTAATACATCCAACACAAAGTTTAATTATTTTAAATAAGGAACTTCGAAAATTTCATTAATTCGAAGTCTATTCGACTGTCTATTACTTAATATGAAAATTTCTACAGAGATTTTTGGTCGCATTTGAATTGCTTTCGAGAGTTATTGAATTTTAAGTTTTAAACCGCCCTTCAAGAAAGTTGTAATGATCTTGGAAAATTTTGACATATTTCTTCGAAGAAGCGTAACTCATAAACTTCATAACTCAGAAACTACTCAAAAACGTCAAGTAGAATATTTTCCCCGAATCGAAACTTTGAACAGTATAGAAAGTAAAAAAAATTGATTTCTTTTGCAATTTTAAAAACATTCGAAAAAGGCACTTTATGGGGCTCAATTCTCTTTGGAAGAGAAGAGAGAATTTATAGCCAAATTGATTAAATTTAGAATATCACTTACTTTCATAACAGCAATATCATTTTCGCCATCATTCGTAAATCCAGGATGTAGAATCACTTTCTCAATTTTAATCACTGAACTATCTTCGTCAGACGAAGAAGTGATATTTAAAACACCATATTGTATTGAAAATTCATCCACAGGCCTAAAATATAGTATCAAAATTTAGTAATCATTCTTTGTCATTTTAATATGGATTTGGGGTCATAATTTTATCCAGTTTAATAATGCAGTTTTTGATTCATCCTTATATTGAGTTTCCTTTTTCTAGAGTTCGTATTTTACTACACTTATTTTAGCTTCACGTGTAGCAAACAAAATAAAATGAATTTGTAAATAAATCTTGGAAGTTGATTTTCCTCCACTTTTAATTGTTGTATCGATTTGAAGTTTTGTAAATGTATGCAATTCTGACAACAATACAATTTTTTTCCCCATAATTTATAAATGATTTGTGCCGTATTCATTCGGTTTTTGAAAAAATGCTTCGGATAAAAGTTGTTTATTATAAATAGAGTAAAAACTTTTATTAGAATATTTTCCCTAAAAACCGAATGAATAAGGCACAAATCAACTATAAAATTTTGTAAACTGTTTCTTAGTTTGAAAATATAAATTTTTGAAAATTATTTCATCCATAAAACTTTCCCAAATACATTTGAAATCCTTTACCTTTGAGCACAATGTGCGGCGGTTACAATCCAAAGATCTGTGATTAAAAATGCTCCACAATCATGGTAATTGTTGTAACGCAACGAGACCTAAAAACAATTCCAAAATAATTAACTTTATTTGCCAAAAAAAAAAAATTGCTATTTTTTCATACAATATACGGAGCATCACCATCTTCGGCAAATTCTCCACCGACAATTCGAGGTAATAGATATGTTTGACGAACCTCTGAAAGTAAATTGAAATATTATTTTCGAATAAGTTTTTTTGATAAGCATTTTTTCCTTACCGATCAAACAAATTGAAAACAAAATAAGGATCCAAAGAGTTTTCATGTTTTCCCAAATGTTTGTTTCAATTAAACAAACTTGATAAAAAACAGAATGTTTATAATTTTTTTATAAATTTGATCTTGCTAAATCAAAATTATCTTTAAGTGTTTTATTACTGATAATATTGATAATTCTAAATTTAAAAAAAAAAAAGATTGCTAAGGAATGAGGACATCGGTTTTCAATACCTTTAGATATCTTTTTAGGAACGTAAAAAATTATAAGATTTTTTGATAAAACAATTTTGCTGTTTCGTAGTCAAAAAATCAAAGTGCAAAATTTGTTTGTTTGTTTGTTTTTTTTGTTTTGAAAAATACAGAGTGGTTACAAGGCTCCAAGTTGCTGGCACCCCATCCATGGAATTTCGAAAAAAAAATTATACCATCTAATTGGTCACTAATTGGTCATAAATGGTCAGGTAGTTCCATTATTTGGTCAGCTATCCAGAGGTGGGCACAGGCAGCTCGTCTGAGCCTTACGGGCTCTCCATAAGCTGGGTGAGAGTAAGTAAAGAAGGTATGTTTTGAAGCAAGACGGAACGATGTTTCAATACAGGTTGTCCTACCGATTATTGCTCAATAATTATATAGTATCGTCTATAGTATAGTCAATATTTTATTTTTTTTTGAAAAACAAATTATGCGAAAAATAATTTCCACTACTACAAAAAGTACTTTTCACTTTTTCAATTCAAAGTAGACTAACTCAAAGAACTCAAATTCCCACTTTATGTAAAATTTAACTTAATTCATCAAATTCCAATGGCACTATACTGAGCATACTCCATACGAAGAAAAAATAATTAAATCAGGTAAATAATTCTTTATTAGTTGTCGGATATGAATAGTAAAATATTTAGACAAATTATTTTGAATTTCCAAAACTATATTTCTATTTAAATTATCCTTTGCAAAAATTTCCCTCTTTTATTACAATGGTCCAGCGGTAAACTTAAAGGTTCAAAAGATTTATATATATTTTTTATATATTTTTATTTTATTCATACACAAATATGATATATACTAAAAAGGTACATTTTATGACCCAAATTACCAGCCCAAAATTCCAGAGTATGTATTGAATGATTGCATGTATTATTTACTTTGTATAATAGTGACCATAAAAAAGATTTGGTATTATTATATTTTTTTCAGAAAATGTTTTAATTAAAAAAAGAAAATATTAATAATTGGTAGGTTACCCTGTATTAACTCTATCTCTCTTCCCTACCTCTCACTCAGAGCTTGGCCGAATCAACTCCTGCCCACCTCTGAGCTATACACAACTTTTTATTGATGTTTTAAATTTTTTTCAAGGTCAAAAATAATTTTAGCTCCCCATATTCCATAAAGAGAAAAAATTAAGGCACTAATCGATTGAGAATAATCTATTGATAATTGGTCAGTTAAAATAAATAATTGGTCAGACCTATTTTCTGGGAAAAATCTATTTCCTGGGATGAATTTGAAAAAAATTTAAAACATCGATAAAAAGTTTTCTATCGCTCACCAATTAATAGGACTGTCTGACCATTTATGACCAATTAGATGGTATAATTGGTTTTTCGTAATTCCATGGAGGCGCCGCTAAAACTTTTCTATGACTTAGGAACAAATTAAAAGATCAATAAAAAATTTTCTATCGCTGACCAATTTGACTACCTGACCATTTATGACCAATTAGATGGTATTATTTTTTTTTCGAAATTCCATGGATGGGGTGCCAGCATCTTGGAGCTGGTTACAAAAATACTAAATATAGAGTTTACCTTATAGCAACTATTTAATTTGGGTATAGAAGTCAATTAAAATTAATTTTATAACAATTTAAGATTTTGATTAAAAAACACAAATTAAAACACTCACAACTATAAATTATGGGAACACTAGCGGTGGACCCTCTCATAGCAAAGATTGTTTGAAGAATGAAAAACAAGTTGTTTATAAGGAACATGGAGGAACATTTGGAAACCAGGGAATGGATACACAGAGCTCCAACTGCCTGTGACTACCGATGTACTACCTGCGTCGTTTGTAACCCACATTTGAAGCTTTAAGAGGAGGCTTCATACTCTCTTTCAGGTATTGGAAACTCTAGCAACTTGGGTATGCTGTCTGGTGGGTAAATTATAAACTAGAGCTAGTGTAGGTCGATGTTTCCTGCTGCAACCTCCGTGACATACCCTTCGACCTACAAGTATCGTAGTTTATTTCAGTTTTTGAGCTGATATTGTGGCAAAACTTTTTAGGTTATGAAACAAAGTTTCAAACAAAAGTTATCTATTTCTTTTCTTCCATCTTTTACTGTTTAAAAGATAGATATTCCCCTCTTTTCCCGCGGATCGGGGATGCATGGACTGACTTTTGTCCATTCGTGAACTCGAACTCACTTTGAAGCACTAGATCGCATACACAAAATATCAGCTCGATATCGCTATTGGTTTTTTGTATCTTCGGTCAGACGGATGTGCGGGAATACACAAAATAAGGCCATTTTATGAACACCTATACAAAAAACTTTTTCTGCAATCAATATTTTCAACTGTTACAAGAAGGGGACTAAACTTAATATACTCTTGTATATATTATATACCGTGTGTGTTGGAAAGCTTTTCCAATAGAGAATCAATGTTAAATATTATTTATTACTGGCTGGCCCTGTGGTTACTGTATGAAGTCAGTCAGTACACATGCAATGAGAGTCATCTCATACATACAAACATCTGGATAGTCTATAGATATACTGTATGCGTATGGTTGTTTGTTTGTCATTTAAGAGTGGGGTTTGTGATGCACATACTAAAGTTAAGAATTCAATGAACATATTTAATCCACTCTCATTACATGTGTACTGACTAACTTCATACAGTAACCACACGGACAGCCAGTAATAAATAATATTTAACATTGATTCTCTATTGGAAAAGTTTTCCAACACTCACGATATATATATTAAGAACGGACCTGAGAGCGGGGCTTAAAAAACATGGCTAACTTTTGTATGCAACGATATAATAAACAATTTTTTAATGACAAATAATTATTTTTTTTCAAATTATGACTTTTTGAAATATCAATTTGCTTACATTTTAAATTTATTGACAGATAATTTATTTCCAAAAGTTTGTTAATGTAGGTATTTCTGCAGAAACTATATTCGAGATCTGTCGCCTATAACTTACTAATACTGGTTTCTATTTTACCCACCAGACGCCATATGATCAAAGTGGTCAGTTAACAATACCGGGTATATAAAGTATGCTGGTAATATTAAGCGAATTAATTATATTTTAAATGCGAAATTTGATCGGTACTAAAGTTTGATATAGGCAAACTACTAAATCAAGTATACAAAATAAATTATTCATAGATTTATGATATTTATAATACAAATATTATTTATGTACCTACAGTAACGAACATGACAGAGAAATAGATATTGCCGGCAGGCAGGCTACGAGTTTGCTACGAGTATTATTGAATTTTAATAAAACCCATTAAATATCGTTAAATATTTATCAATTTCACTCACAAACTCTAAACTAAATACGTTGTTCATCTTCTTATAGAAAGACGGTCTCACCGATGTACCCAAAATATTATTATAATTTAATATATAAGGGTTGTAATCTTAAAGAGTAACTATTGGGATATCTAAAATGCAATAACGTATAAAAGATATGTTTAACAGAGGTATTCATTTGTTTCAGGCGTGCACTAATATTAGTCTCTTTATACAAATAAATCGTAAGCTATACGTAGAGCCTATCTTAGATATAGATAGGAATTCCAAGCATTCTTCGGAATTCCAAGGATGCATGTAAACCATACCATAAGGTCGAAGTGCAATAGTTTTTAGACCCCAATATAAATCAATCAATCAATTATTAATCAATCAATCAGTAGCATTATGATTTATTTTATATTTGTAACCCAAGGGTTAGGCACTCATATCTAAGGAGTCTGGGGTTCGATTTTCGGCACATATATAAGAATATAATTAATAATTTTACTACTAACTATTCTAAAAAAAATTTATTACACATTTCATACAATTTTTCAATTGGTACACACAATTTTATTACATACATGTCGTAGAAGTTGCCTATGTAAGAACAAAGTAGAATATAATGATTTCTTCTAAAGCGAAATGTTTTATTCTTCGCGTTGGACGAACGTATTTAATATATTTCCTTAGTAAGTATATAGAAATATTCCTGTTAGTCATACGGTCTAAAGTTTTTTGTTAGCAAAACATGGAATTAGCAAAATTTATTTTCTACAGAAAGTGTTGTTACGCCATTCTACTTCTTTTTTCAATGTCTAATAATTATTGAGTTTTCTTATAAATAATGAATTCTTTTATGTGTAAAAATAATGTACTATGGATTTTTTGGAATTCTACATTTTGTAGAATTGGAAATACGACTTTTTGTTTACTATCTATTACACAATGTATGTATATAATAATATTTTTGATATACCGGTACTGGCTTATTAGTCTTGATAAAGAGAAAATCAAGTATGGTTCAATATATATGAAAACATTTCAATAATAACTAATTAATAATTTTAATGCCATTTATTAGGCTGGATAACAATCCAAAATGGAAGTTTCTTCGTAACTTTAATGGAAATTGCGACGAAATCGAGTATTGTATTGTGGCGCTTAAGTATACACAAATAATAATATTAGTTAGCCCGTTTTTACACTTGAAAGTTTTGATGAAAGCTTTCAATAGCAATAAATGTATGTGATATAACTAGACTTACATCTCTATGTACATGCAGAAATATATCAATCGCATGTTTTGTTAACAGCTATAACTGTCGTCTTGCTAAATATTTCTTTCTTTGTCAACCACTTCAGTCATATGATCATAGTTAACCAATCAGACGGAAGTAAACCAATGACCCTATTCTTACATCTGAAGTTACATATAAAATTGCATCCAACTAGAAGCCAAATCTATTGTGTTATAACTGCATAGTTTAATCAAAAAATAATACTGCGCTTGTTCAACAAATTATGAGTTATGAATAGTTGCTTGAAAAGTTACATGTGTAAAATAGCCCTTAGGATAATAACTTAATGTTTACTACAAATTAACACTGTCAATAGTATGCAAAAATTGATTCATTTATCAGAATCATCTGTGGTGTAACGGTAGTACACCGGGATAGAAATCCAGAGGTCCAGGGTTCGATATAAATACTTAGTTAAAAATTTAAAATGCATTTGCAGCAATGAAAATTTTACTTAAGGTCCTACTAGGACGGCATCCATTAGAAATAGATTGAACTTAAATATAAATTGGTCTTATATTGGTCGTAAGATTAAATTTTTTGGTATTTAGAAGGGGGGGGGCAAAACTTAAATTTTACAAAGGAATAGTTGTTCGAAGACTCATATCGACTAATGTACTTTAATTACGGTGAATTGCAGAAGACAAGCTTTGAACGCCGATCTAATTGCAGATCTCACGCGATAGCCACGAGTTTTAACGATAGATGTAATTATAAATCAGCTAATTTGATTTGTTCCTCCAAACGGCGAGACCAATTTTTTTCATTTTTTAAAATATTTAGAATAATATTTG
The DNA here is from genome assembly GCA_963920215.1 of Nineta flava. NCBI lineage: Eukaryota > Metazoa > Arthropoda > Insecta > Neuroptera > Chrysopidae > Nineta > Nineta flava. Next base: position 138,826,088 of record OY986041.1, read on the forward strand.
GGTATGGAAAATGACATACATCTTCGTCAATTGCTATGTACTTATGTGTATATGTACCAGTCCAAGTGGCCGAGCGGTCTAAGGCGTTATGTCTGCGTAGTATGCATACTTGGAAACTGGGAGGTTATGGGTTCGAATCCCGGCATCGGCAGATTGAGAAGTTTTTCTGCAGTTTCCATCACGAACTTCAGATGAAGGTCGGCATAGTTCCCATCATAGTCGGATGCAGCCACATATCCTACCAATTCCTAGTCTATAGACACAAATTCCTTTCACTCCAATCACATCCTCACATCCTTAGGCAACACCTAATGGACCTTATGGTCGAAGTGTAGGCCGTCCAGGGAATCTATCTATCTATCTATGTGTATTTGTAAAAGAACACGCTATACGTTCTAGAGAATATCATAAACCATTTTTGAAACACATTATCTTGTGGGACTCTAACCCATAAAAGTGTTTAGAGTATTGAACATCAGCAAAAATTTAATAGTCACATTGACTATGATAATATACTGGAGCTTGGAGCATGAAGCTCATATATAAAATATAAACTGTTTTAAAAACAATTTTTCAATCTAATGAAATTTTAATTTTATAACGAATAACGATCATCTATCTATATACCAACAATCTATTTACCCCCTCTTATACAGCAGGCAGCACAGTGGATAACTCATTGGGATTTCATTTTTTATCTTTTTTTTTTTGTTGCCAATATCAACCAACAACTCATTCCAACATTTTTAATTTTATATATTAATGCCTTTAGGTAGGTCGTGGTGTATAGATTTATATCAATTGTACAGGGTGTACAAAAAAACCGTGGACTGGTTTATCTTTTTCAGATACTACACATCAAAACATAACGAAACTGTGCAAAGATAAAATCTCCAATTCCGCTTCGTTTAGCGCATATTTGGCGTGTATTTCTAAAAATTTTATACAGAAAAAGTTTTACATGACGAGTGGGTGAGATTTTCATTTTTGGATTCTACACATATCCAGAATTTCGTTTCACTTAGCGATCATTTACCTGCGTCCCATTAAACTCCCATTAAAAAAATTGTACTGAAATTTATTTAACTTTTACAAATTAATTCCAAGTTTCATTGCTGAGTTTCAATGAATAGATTTGTATATAATAGAAAAAAAATGTTGAAGACCAATGAAATGTTGAATATTAATTAGAAAGAAATGTTAATATTTAAAAAAAAAATAATCATGATATTGTAATATAACTTGGAATATTAATATATCATGAAACATTAATATGATATGAAATATTAATATGAAATGAAATACTAATATGAAATGAAATATTAATATGATATGAAATATTAATATGAAATGAAATATTAATATGAAATGAAATATTAATATGATATGAAATATTAATATGAAATGAAATATTAATAAGAAATGAAATATTAATATGATATGAAATATTAATATGAAATGAAATATTAATATGAAATGAAATATAAATACGATATGAAATATTAATATGAAATGAAGTATTAATATGATATGAAATATTAATATTAATATGAAATGAAAATATTAATATGAAATGCAATATAAATATGCAATGAAATATTAATATGAAATAAAATATTAATATCTAAAAAAACTATTAAAATAATAGCAATGAATTATCAAATGTTAATATATCATACAATATTAATATTTAATAAATTTTTAAAGATAGAGAAGTGAAACTTAAAATATAAATATTTGAAAAGCTGTTCAAGATATAGCAATGAAATCTCATAAATATTCATATAGAATGAAATATTAATATTTAAAAAAAACATTGCAATAAAACTTGGAAAATTAATATTAAATGTTATTTTAAAAATAAAAAAAAAACGAATAAAAATATAGCAACGAAACTAGGAATATTAATTTGGAACGAAATATTAATATAGCAATAAAGCTTCAGTACTTTACGATTTTTACTTTAAGATAAAATGTCGACTGTATAAAATTTTTAATAGCCAGGTACATAAACACTAACAACGAAGCAGAATTCAAGATTTCGTTACTTAGATTCGCAGTTTATCTTTTCCTGATCCGAAAATGAATAACTGACCCAAACGCATTTGTTTTGAACACACTGTAAAATCACCTATCTGTACATATCTAAGCTCCTATATACATATATAAATTTTTTGTTACACTCCTCTCAAAACTAAATAAAGTATGATATCGAAAAATGATCGTATTCACTCGATTTGTCGAAAATTTACATATTAAATGTATTCTCAACGACATTTACATATACGTTATATACATATTATAAAGTACAGATTCATTCAAAAATCTTTAGTATTACATATCTTGAATTCTGTATTGGACGAAACAAAAAAAATAAGCTATTGTAGGACACATTTTTTAAATATTGTTTTAACAAAAAATGAATGGAATTCGTAGTTTACAAATTACTGCAATTGTGAAAAACTTCACCCGTGTTTTATATGAGCTAAGGGTTCTTTCGGAAGGATTTTGATGGCACTCTAAAATGTAAACAAAGAGGAATTAAAAAAAATTGTGCGTGTCAGATCCGACGCGCAGGTGGGGCTTACTTGTATAAGTTATTTAATTTTGAAATATTCTACTTAGATGGCGCAAACAAAATAATATATGTGCTGCCACCTATTGTCATATACGTATATTACTATGTTATGTTATTACTATGTAGTTTCTTATTTTTGAAATATGATGCTTAGATGGCGCTGACATTAATTCATTTATAAGAATTTTATAGTTATTTTTTAGAAGCTAACATTTATTATACAATTCAAAATAATATTTAAATTTTTATATAATTTTTTTTTGTATGTAGACTAGGAATTGGTAGGTTGTGCGGCTGCAGCCGATTTTGATAGGAACTATGCCGATATTCATCTCGACTTCGTGAAGGAACTGCAGAAAACCATCACAAGCATAGCCGGTTACTTCGTTCTTGTCCATACGCCGACAGTTTAGTCAAATAATCGTACCTTTTTTTTTAAAATAATTGACAAACTTCCGACGTTGGGACTCGAACCCATAACTTTCCAGTCCCAAGTAGACAGAGCGCGTTAGACAGCTCGGCTATTTGGCCGCTTTATGTTTCTTAGCGATCTGTTAAAAAGACCTTTTAGGGGTGTTATTTTGTAATATCTGGCATCATTTTAAACTTATTTCGACAATTGCTTAACTCAATTCTGTTCTGTTATCTCTCAATTCTGGAATTTCCGATGATAGATTCTTGCTTGGTCGGTGATATACGATATCTTAAATCTTACACAATTCCATTCGGTTTTTGATATGTCTGTAATATTTGTAAGAGATGAATGATTTACCAATTTAAACCGTTCATGTTACACCACATTACAACTGCCTTCCGTCCGTCAATCCGCATGTCTGTCAGTCTGTCCGTCCGTCCGTTCGTACACACACCGTTTCGTAGGTATCGTATTTGTCGATTCTCAAATGAGTTATATAAGAGATGAATTTAAAATTTACATCCCCTCATCATTTTAAACATATTTAATAGGGTATGTTGACATTTATATATATATATATATATATATATATATATATATATATATATATATATATATATATATATATATATATCGTGTATGAATTAATATCTACATATTTTATAATATTTATCAGATATCAGATATTGAGGGGAAAAATCACTAAACATTCTATTTAGAAAATTTTCAAAATTAATTCTTAGACCCAAGTTTTATTTAACAGTCCGGAATTGATTGTTCACTTGGCCACAAAAGTTGATGTCATTTTTTTATACATTTTTTGCCTTCTAAATTTGGTTTTCGAAAAAAAATTACAAACAAAACAAAAACATTTACTACAAGAATAATAATAATTGTGCGATTCTAATTCGGTTCAGGTCTGTTCATTTATTTTGAACGGGAGTGTACAATTCCTTGTAATATTACATAAAAATAGGTTTTTAAATTCGAAAAATTTTATTTGTTACAGCAAAACTTAAGGATGTACGAGCACTGGGGACCATCAAAAAGATTAAGGCTTGATTTAACATGTATAGTTGAAGTGCATATAAATCAATTATAAAGTTTCAGGGGGCGATTACGGAGGTCTTGAATTAATTATTTAATATTAATGTTAGAGTTTTAATGCGTTGCTGCTCTTATGGAGAAACCCGTAAGCGTCAACATATTTTGATAATTTTCACTTGGAATGAAATAAGACGAATTAAATATAAAATTACGCAATAGAAAATAGAAAAATTAATAAAGAGATTGATCCAATAAAATTCCGGTATGACGGACCTAAAAAAAAAGATATTTAAGAAGAAAATTGAGATTTCGGGTTAATTTAATTTCTGTCGCCGGTAGCTGAATTATCCGAAATATTAGTTTCCAAAGTTAGTCATACCGAAAATAATGAATTTTCGTCCATTTAACTTACGACAAAAAATAATAAACATTATTGTGGACTTTTATGAATGTACGATGTAAGATTTTGAAGAATTTTATAAATGGACTGTATCTAGTGCTCGTACATCCTTAATCTGAAGTTTTGTTTTAAGACCGTTTTGAAATAAAATTTAGACGAGATGGTGAGAAGCATTTTCACAACGTTTTAACCAATTTAAATCGACATGTTAATGCAATTAATGATATTTCAAAATGTTTTGATCCGGTATGTCATTTCCGGTTTTTGGAAATAAACATATTTGAAATTTGTGGAAAAATTAATTTCAACCTTTAGATTTAGTCGAACTCTTCGGTCTAAAATCTGATCATATGTGAAATAAGAATGATTGTAAAAAAAAAAGAAATTGGTATTTTCTTTGTATGAGTAAGTAACTAGTTTGAGTAATTCATTTAATGGGAAATTGAAAAATATCCCGCTGTGATTACTTTACTTTATCTACAGCCCAGATTATTTTCATAGAAAATTACTAGTCTTCTATATATACATATATAAAATACAATGTCCCGACTGACATATTACCGTACAGGTTAACCAGCCAAGGATAGAATTTTCGCTTTCTTGGGGCCAAAATGATATAGAAACATTATTTTTGATAAAATCACAGATAGAAAATTTTTCGGAATTGAATAATTTATTTTCTTCAATTTTGTTATGAAAATCGGGACAAATTTCGTCTTAAAATCGGCTTTTTTAGCTAGTTATTTATAAAATTTTTGTATTTATGTCAACAATAATTTTTTTGCTTTTAATTTTCCATTAATTCACATTCACAATTCAATTATGGAAGATCCCAGCCCTTCCTAATGGAATTCCGTGGCTAAACCGTTTCTGTAGAAGAATAGCTAGAAACTTAAATAAAATACAAACCCTACAAACTAAAATGAAACAAGTGAAAATAACAACTAACTGAGTTAATTCCCTAAATACCCGGTATATACTGAATTTATGAAAAGAAGTTTCAAACAAAATTTCTTTATTTTGAAAGAAGAAACATGTTTTGTCTTTAAAATTTTGTTTTATCTTTTACGGTTTCAAAGATAGGCAGTTTTGCCCCTATTGCCCAAACATTGACCGATTTTGACCAGTCACGATCCATATACAAAATTTCAGCTCGCTATCTCTTTTCGTTTTTCAGTTATTGTGTTGGTGGGCGGATGGACAGACTGGCAGACGCATTTTCGGAAATGGTCTAATAAGGTAATTTTATGAACACCCATACCGTACTTTTTTTTCTGCGATCAATATTTTCAACAGTAATAAAGTTGGGACTATCTCTCGATGCACTGAAGCTGAACTGGATGCAACTGCGCGGAGGGTTACCGGTTTCATTACCGAGCATTATCCCTTGCGGAAGCATATGCACTCAATGGGACTTGATAACGGGTCCATTGTGTGAATATTGTGTGGCGAGGAGGAAGAAACATTCAACCACATTATCTTTGACTGCGAATCTCTAGGTCACAGCAGATACAGGATATTCGGTGCATCTCACCCCGAATATATTAACCTTCAGGAAGACCTGATAAGCAAGCTCCAGGCTATTGCCAACATATGGGAGAAGCGAATGTCGTCGGACTGCAGTAAAAGCGGGAGGAAAATGGACCATAAGGTCGTAGTGCAATAGTTTTTAGACCCCAAGATGTATCAATCTATCTATCTAAGTCGGGACTAAACTTAATACACCCTGGTATATAATATATACTGGGTATAAAAATATGAAAAGATAAATAAAATATAAAATTAATGTTATATTAAAATTGTCACGAAGCACAAAGCACAGTATGACATTGAAAATTGGCTGATAATGGAATCCGTGTGTGTTTGTTTGTTTGTTTAAAAATACATACAGCGAATTATCTTAGCCATTCCGTAAATATACACAACATATCGCACTGTGATATGACGACTTCTCATGTATGTGACTATCATTATGAATGAGGAAATAATATATACATTCTATTTGGAGACTAGTCACCACAAACCTCTATATATATTATATACATGCTAGATGACTAACTATTAAAAATATAGGTTATTGGAGTATGTAATCATATTTTATTATGATTACATACTCCAATATTATGATTACATATTATGTGTTTTTAATAATGTTTACTTATTTCTGTTGTCTTAGCAAATTAATAATCTATGCTAATATAATAAAGCTGAAGATTTTGTTTGTTTGTTTGAATGAGCAAATCTCTAGAACTGCATGTCCGATTTGAAAAATTAAAGGCTATAGACTATCTGGCATTCCATTAAAATTCTTAAACATTATATTATCGAATGATAGTTAGTGAGAACTCTCACGGTTACGGAGACCATTTCACGGTGAACTGGTCACCAAATTAGCAACAAGTAACATATCCTGAGACAATATAAGAGTAATTTTAATAAGAGTAAAGTTAACAGGAATAAATGTGAAGAAAAATTTTTAACAATTTCAACATAATTTAAAATTTATTATATTTTAAATCAAAGTATATTTAAATTGAGTTAATTTTCTCTTCATTTTTATTTTTGTCTATTGATCTCGACTTTCTATCTATTTCTAATTGCCAAAAAGTAAATTACGACTAGCTAATTTATACTGATGATTACTACATTGTAGTCGAAATACGTATTTATAATAAAAAAAAACTGATCTAGGTAAAGGGGGTGAATTTGAAATTTTAGTTAAAATTCTTAGTTAACCTTAAATATTGATATTTGTAAAGAAAGTCCGAAGAAAAATATATTCAATAGATATAGATATACAATTTCAATGCGAAGTCTATCAACATATTTTTGAACTTTCAACGCATTTATCATGATTTCAGAAAAGGGCCGGCTTGAAAATTTTAAAACTCTTATCTTTTTCTCTCTCACTCTTATTCGAAGTTAACCGATCTAGAATATGATACGGACATCTATGTCAGTTATAATGTTAGTACGGTAGCTCTTCTTGCTTACATGTTTTACCTTCGATAAGAAGGATACACCGACATAGACCGACAACCGGTATTTTCTACAAGTGTACAGGGTGTTCAAGAAGATTTAAAAAAAAAATAGAAATCATTAAAAAGTTTTTTTTGTTTATTAGTTCCGTGGACAAAAATTATGAAAAATATGTAGTTGAAAGTAAAATACAAAATATATATTATTATTATTTGATGTAGTAATCATCGTTTTACAAAATACAAATTCTCTATCACTTTGGATTGCGACTTGATTTAGTCACTGCTCTCTATAATATATCTGTTTACAGAGTTTCAGTATTAAACTCTAACAACATGGTGTTCGCATGCACTTACTATTTAGACTTAGATCATAACTACCTACTATGATGGTTTGATAACAGTATATACCCATCACAATAGAACATGCCACTAGCTTGAGTTTTTCATATTATTTTATACCAATTACTGATAGTTTTATAATATTTTAATTTAATTTCTCGGTACAGCTCGTAATTCGGTAATCATAAACATTGAACATGTTTATATGAATTTTTAAACTCGAAGCGATCCATACAAATCCCCCTTCATTCATCCTGTAACACCTTGTAGACTTGAGAAGTCTTAAATAAAAAATTCATAATGTACATTTATTTATAAAAAAACATGCACTTATATATTTTTGTGTAATATAAAAAATGCAGAACGTCGCCTCAACTTTTCTCCCTCTTCTTCTTATATTCGCGTAAAATTTCCCATGGGAGGCATTACTATTCGCTATTACACTACACTATAAGTACATAGTAGTGAGTTGTCTTCATATCCCCCCGCTGTCTCTCTCTGTTTTGCCCAACATTTTCACTTAAAAACACACCGTACTAAAAATACTCTTTACTACCTTCATTTAGCGTGCGCTGGATATAGTTTTAACTTCTTTCGGGGTGGTGGTGTTGGCTGATATCTCGATATAATGTCGTGTTTGTTATGACGTCGTAACACGTTCAGTTGTTTTTTTTCTTTGTCAAGCCACACCGTGTTTTATCTCACTCGAATACACGTTTGTATATCTATCATACTTTACTATTTAAGTAGTTTTGTAATGGATTAGACTGGAGTACGAAAAATATTATTAGATAGTGTCTAACTGTCGACAGTCAAAAAAAGACGAATTTAAAAAACTACCCCGTTTGCTATTGAAAAACATTTACACAGAAGGGGGTTTAGAGTGTTCGCACAAAATAAAGGAAGTTAAACATGAATAAAAGGTAAAAAGAGCTAAACCAGTACTTTTAGAATGCTTTCGGTTAGCTATGCTTTCGGCTATATGATATGTAGGCTAAAAAGAAGATCATATCAAAGTTTTGGATCATCTTACCAATGTAACGTGGTAATTTACCTTTGGTAAACTTCATGATACTTAAAAAATTCTGGAAGGCTAATATTTACATAATTGTTGACTGTGTATAAATATCGATCAACGCGCTCTACTTGATTGATGATCGTGGGAACATCAATTATCTCAGTCCCTGTCTTTGAAATGGGCACAGATATACTTCCCAAGACATACTCCTTCTCAAAACCTTTCACCGTAGTATGTGATAGGGCCATGTGGTCGGAAGGAGAACCACCCTACCTCAAGAAAAAAATCGTCTGGTGTACAGACGGATCCAAATCTGAAGAATGGACCGGGGTGGGAATCTACGGTGAGAGATTTAATGCAAACATAAGTCTCAGCTTGGGGAAATATGCTACGGTCTTCCAAGCAGAAGTCTACGCCATACTGGCATGCGTCCATGAGAACTTACGTAGAGGCTACATAAACCAGAACGTATGTTTTCTTTCGGACAGTCAAGCTGCTTTAAAAGCCTTGTCTGGAACTGAGGTCACCTCGAGGGTAGTCAAGGATTATCTGGAGGAACTTTTGAAACTGGCAAAACGGACCAATGTTAAATTGATCTGGGTGTCGGGTCACAGTGGTTTCGAAGGAAACGAAAAAGCAGATACCTTAGCAAAGAAAGGAGTCGGAATGCCCTTCATAGGCATAGGGCCTGGTGAAGACCCATAGAACAGGTCATCCACGAGTGGTCAAATGCTAAACACCGTGTCCACGGGGAAAAAGTACAGCGGCAAGAGACGGGAAGGTATTGCTTCAGAGTGCAACAAAGAGGCTATCTCTCGATGCACTGAGGCTGAACAGGATGCAACTGCGGAGTGTTACCGGATTCATTACCGGGCTTTATCCCCTGCGGAAACATCTGCACACAATGGAACTCCATAACAGGTCCATTATGTGCAGATTGCGTGGTGAGGAGGAAGAAACATTCAGCCACATAATCTTTGACTGCGAACCTCTAGGTTACAGCAGATACAGGATATTCGGTGCATCTTACCCCGAATATATGAAGTAGAAGGAAGAATACAATGAGCCATAAGGTCGAAGTGCAATAGTTTCAACCTCGATGTTAATCAATTAACCAATCAATCTACATGATTACTCCAAGGGTATTGAAAGTTGTCCATACCCACTATATTGTGAGGCACTAGTATATATTATTTTGTGTACACCTGTACAATAAGAGACAAAATATTACACAATAATAAATGTAAGAACGAGTTAAAAAGATAAAGAAGAGTACTTAAACTTGACTTGACTATATTCTATAGTAAAAGGTAGTATATTTTTGTAATAAAGAAAGACATTGTTCTATAGTTTTCTTTTATAATGAGTAAAGGGACTTAAAGTTGGTGTGTACTTAGTAAAGTTCTATAGCTTTATGGGTACTTACAGGTAAAGGGTAGGTAGGTAGGAGGGCACTTAAGGGGTTACATGGGCTTCGTAGGCAAAAAAGCATATTTTTTTCTAATATAATAAATAAAATATTTAATTCAACCTTTAAACATATTCAAAGATCAATATTTAGTAAATATTTTGTGAAATTTTCATTTTCAAATTTTGAAAATTCAGCGGCATTTCCTGTGACCCTTCAAAATAAAGTTCCCTTTGGCGTAATCAGAATAACTCTCATGATAGATTTATCCGAAATTAAAAAACCAAATTATTTCTGTTAATAGATTTATATAGCTTGTGCTTGGACGAAGGGAAGAAATGAAAATTTGTATTTTTGGCAGAGTTGTGTACAAAAAAGTACTATTTTTGGTATAATTTGCACCACGTATTGCCTTGTAAAATTAGTTGCGATAAAAAAAAATTCCTTCGTTCCAGTACTAGTCAATCTTATCCAGAAGAGGTGTACAAAATTTGAACAAGATTGGATTATTATTTTTGGAGAAAACATGTCAACCGACTTCAAAAATAAAGTTTTGAGAAAAACGCGATTAAAGACAGACAAACAATAGCGAAGCAGCTGCTTCAATATACTTCCCGAGGCTCTATTTTTCTCCCGAGGTTTTACTCTAATTGACTTACAATAACAAAAAAAATCGATTTTCTGAAATTTTCAAACCCATGTAACCCCTTAAAAATGTTTCTTATTTATTAACAGTAGTACAAAAAAAAAAGTACACACGGTAAAAATAAGACACTGGAGAGAAAATGTTATGAAATTGATTAAAAAACAAAAACTATTAAAAAAAAACTATTTAAAAAGTTTCCATATTCGATGTTCAGTCTAGCAGCTGAAATATGTCTAAAAAATTACATAAATGTTTTGTGTATACTAAAGGAGTTACCAGTCCAAGTGGCCGAACTGCCTAAGGCGTTATGTCTGTGGAAGTATGTCTATTTGGAAACTGGGAGGTTATGGGTTCGAATCCCGACATCGGCAGTTTATCAATTATTAAGACAAAAAAAAGGGGCGGTTAATTGACTAAACTGTCGGCGTATGGACAAGAACGAAGTAACCGGCTATGCTTGAGAAGGTTTTCTGCAGTTTCCTTCACGAACTCCAGATGAATATCGGCATAGTTCCTATCATAGTCGGCTGCACCCGCATATCCTTCCAATTCCTAGTCTTCACATGAAAATTTCAACCACTCCACTAGCATCCTCACAACCTTGGGTATCACAATGGATCTTATGGTCGAAGTGTAGCCTGTCCAGGGCAGCCTCTACAATCTATCTATCTAGACATGCGGAGGTGATAGACTTACATCTCCCAACGATCAGGGCGTTAACGAAGTCTATCGATAAAATATGAGGAGAAATAGCAAATCCGCGAGAATCTGCCATGCCTTCCGCATTGTCCAGACACTGCCCCGAGATAAATGAAGACAAAACTATGCAACTTGTAAAACTTAGGGAAGATCTTGTATGCGTTACCACTGGAGTAATCAAAAGAAACTGTGCAGTCGGAATGGACCTCCAGAAATGGAAAATCGCAAACCAAAACTACAGCAAGAAGAAGGTCGAGACAGTTGAAAGCTTGCTGTACCCCAGCCGTGGAAAACTCTCCATCATAGTGGGGTACAGTTCTCGAAGTGACCTAGAGGAAGGTGCAGAATTAGAAATCAAAAAGATATTAAACTTTGTACGAAGCTGAAAATGCTTTAAGTCAAAGGACTAGGTAAGAAGGATATGAATTATGTGAAAATAAGGGTAGCACAATGAACCACAGATGTTCTAGTAAAATGGAAAGTGTTTAACGAACCAATGCAATACAAACCGACTAATAAGAGCGTATAATTAAATAAATAAATAAATCCTTTTATTGTTAGTCGAAAATCTAAATATTTTCCATCCAAGATTTACCCTATTTATATTATATTTAAATGTAAACATGTAAACAGTAGCTCCATCTACGTAAACCACACACCCATGCCAACCAACTAAGTTGATAAAATTAAATTTTGTGAATATTTGTGAACTCGTCTGTTTGAAGATTTTTCGTTTTTTTTCTCCATTTTTCGCGTTTTCATATGATTATTTTTCATATGGATACCTCGAGAAACTAGCAGTGTTAAATGTCATGCATGTAAAAACATTTACAAATGAAAAAGCTCGCACAAGCACACACAAGTTAAAAAGCTCATATATACACTCCCGTTCATAAAAATTGAACCAGATAAAACATAAATGTTGTTGTATGTTATATTATACATATATTTAGTAATATATACGAACTTCGATTGTGACTTACTAGTTCAGTTTTTCATGAACGGGAGTGTACATAGCTGTAACACAGCTAGATATTGTTATTCTACTAGATGATTCTGTATGATGTGAACACCTGTAGAGACAGATTACATTTACACATGGAGGGAGGGTGCAGTTTGGTTCGAAATTCGAATGAATCGAAGGACACAATTGAAAAATGAGCGCTTCTTTTTTGGTTTATTGACCATCGTTTGTTTCTTTTCTAAGAAAATATTTAAAAAAAAGAACTTAAAAAATGACTAAAGTAAATATTGTTGCTTTTGTTCCGAATTTTGGTACGGAGTCCTAGGTTCAAGTATAAGTCACTATCGAACCTCAAGTTGTATTTGTTACAATTTAATAAAAAATTGTCTTCTTCTTTTTTATTTACTTTTTGACAAAATTAACTCGGAAATGAATAAAATTTATATTTGTACTAAGATTGGTAAGGAGCCCTAAGTTCAAGTACAAGTCACTATCGAACCTCAAGTCGAATCTGTTACGATTTAATAAAAAACTTTGTCTTCAGATTTTTTTTTTTTTGCAAAAATTAACCCAGAAATGAAAAAAGTTCATATTTGTTTCAATTTTGGTAAGGAGCCCTAAGTTCAAGTATGAATCACTATCCAACCTCAAGTGGTATCAGTAACGATTTAATAAAAAATTGTCTTCTTCTTTTTACATTTTTCCACAAATTTACCCAGACATGAATAAAATTTACAGTTGTACTAATTTTGGTACTGAACTCTTTGGATCAAGTATAAGTTACTACCGAACCTCAAATCACATCTAAAACAAAATATTTTCAACATAGAAAAACATGATATAAAACATTTTTCTATTATATATTTAATTGTATAATTTCTATTATAAAAACTAAAAGGGGGCGGTTAATTGACTAAACTGTCGGCGTATGGAGAAGATCGTAGAAACCGGCTATGCTTGTGAAGGTTTTCTGCAGTTTCCTTCACGAACTCCAGAGAATATCGGCATAGTTCCTTCAGAGTCGGCTGCAGCCGCACAACCTACCAATTCCTAGTCAACACACAAAATTAGTTCCACTCTACTCACATCCTCACATCCTGAGGCATCACAATGGACTTTATGGCGGAAGTGTAGCCCGTTCAGGGCAGCCGCCACATTTATCTATATTCTATCTACTTGCAATCTAGTGGTGAGTAAATTTAATTCCAACATGTTTGAATTCTGGATCTGACAATAACATATATGATGTATATAATAAATACAAATAGATTATTGTATATAATTCAGAGGTGGGCGTAGATTGCTCTCCGGAGCCACGGGGCTCCCCATCTAAAATCTAAACTAAAGCTACGCATCAATAAATTTACAAGCGGTTTAAAACTGTCAAGCGGTAATCGTAATAGATCAAAAGATTTATATTTTATTCATACACAAATATATTAAAAAAGGTACATTTTATGCCCAAAATTCCAGAGTATGTATTGTATGTATTGTATTGTCAACAGCGTATACTTTGTATAATTATAATAGATAGGGACCATAAAAAAGGGTTGGTATTATTATATTTTTTTCAGAAAATGTTTAAATTAAAAAAAGAAAATAACAATAATTGGTAGGATACTCTGTATTTACTCTATCTCTCTTCCTACCTCTCACACAGAGCTTGTAAAGTCAAACCCTGCCCACCTATGGACTACATATGTACGATTGAAGGTGTACAAAGGTATATTGTAATGCACTGCACTTGGTTGTAGTACGTTTACCGTATATAAATGATGGTTGGTGATGGGTCGAAGCTAAGGTCTACTGGTGTGGATAAAAGCTACATGGTTTTACCATTAGCAACATACATTGTCTATTTATCTAAATGTAGGTACATAACATACTAACAACAGTCTAACACTACTAGATAACAATACTGAACACTATGTTCACTGACTGCCCTGTCAATATATACAGGATGAACCAGAAGTAACGGACCAAATTCCAGGAGTGTATTTATTATACACGTGAAAATAATGCAAAACAACTCATATGAGTATTAAATGAGTGTCACAATGCCATGACTCACAGTATCAGTACAACAAAGTTATCAATAGGGAATATGCATGAAAATTTTTTTTCACACTTATTTTCAGAATATGAAAATACTGTTAATACTGTAATAATATTTAAAAACGAAATTAAAATCCGACAAATATCAAGGAAGCTATAAGCTTTTAAAGATTATTATCTGTCTCTTTCTTGCAAAAATACTAAAAACGGAGTTTTACGTGTATTTTAAATGGTGAAAGTGTAATATGACGTCACATAACATATCAAGAGAGCTGTCACCCTCTTTGTCTAATCGGGAATTTCAATCATTCATATCTCGCTTATTTTTAAAGTTATTTAAAAAGTAATTTTACCTTGATATTTGCTTAGTAAAAGTAAACATGCTTCAATTCAAGTGAAAAAAAAATTTTCATGCATATTCCCTATTGTTTTGTAAGTCTCGGACATGGCATACTGGTTAAAAGTTTTAAATAACCAATTTTGAATACTGTCGAACACAAGATGTCATTTTTGATGTGAAACATTTATTTCAGCAGGTTGGACCGTTTGTTACCTGGCAACGGGCTGGCGACCTTTTTTCGCCACGCGATCAATAAATTGTTCATACATGATATTACATACAACAAATTAGTTTTAAAAAGATGCGCATAGATGGTGGTACATATACAGGTTCAAAAACTGGTTCATAGGTGGCAATGCATATTTTCTATACAAAATAGTTAATAATAACAATAATAGTTTAAGTAACTGATTGAGATAATTGTGCCGTCTCAATTTTTCAGCAACAACTTGGTTGTTGATTATGCCATATTTTTGGATAATGCAATATTTATTTCCTTTCATAAACCATCCTTTCATGCATATTTTCTATACAAAATAGTTTCGGTGTTTTACATCTGCCAGGCTTCGCCGTGTCGGCTTAATTATTTTAATTAAGCTATTACTTGAAAACAAATGAAAATCGGATAAGAACTATGTTTTTCTTTTGCATTAATTTCACTTGTACAATATATTTCTGGAGTTTGATCCGTTTCTCCCGGCTCACCCTATATATACGGATAACATAAACGGATAGTTACGAGAAGTTATGTAATATTTGTCAGAAAAAAAAATCTTGATGGCTGCTCACAGGATCGTGACTTCAGATTCCCCTATTTCGATTTCATTGTGCCAGAAGGTAAAAGATCGTGTCATCTTTTGAACCGGCAGTAAGTGGTAAACACCTTAACCAGAAGGTTTATGTCTTTCCGGTTCTTGACAATGATCCAGTTTGACCTAGTAGTGTTATATCCAACTATCAATTTTGCGGTCCTGAAGGATAGAAGTAGTATATCTTCTGACTTTGGTTTCGGTCCCTGGTAGGGTAATGCGGCTCCTTGATAAGTGCATTGACTGTTGTCCTCAACTCCGTAGTGTCTTGATATCCATATCAAGGTGTCCTCTTGCGTCCTTTCCTTGCATTTCTTGGGGTAGGTACACATGGCAGTAGAACTGTATACGAGTATTTAGAACAATTCCGATGGAACTGTATTTTGGTTAAATATAAAATCGGTTAATTTGTGAAAGCCTGGGAGTAGAATATACAAAATTGAAATTCTTTTTCTAGTACTCATTTTAGATGGAAATATTTATTGATGTTGGTAAGCACTTTAAACCGATATTTATCCATCAAATAGCGCGAAATATCTCTCAGTAAATATCTATGCAACCGAAAATTATACGAAAGCTGTTTTAAAATATTTCATGTGACATTACATTGAATGTTCGATGTATGAAGTATATGATGTGTCCAAAATATTCATTGTCCAAAACTTCTAAAAGGTCTAGCACTTTGGTCGGATATTGATCTTATTTCGAAAGAGATGTTTTTATCAAGATATTATCGACAGGAAAAAAGTGTAGGGAGTTGAGTAAACGCGTTACGTGGTTTAGGAATAGCCCCTAAACATGATAAACATTGGTGACACATTTTGTTCAGAGGAAATTTGTAAACAGAAAACCTATTAAAACTATTCGTAAAACCACAGGCTAAAGCCTTTAAATTTTGAAATTTAACCGTTTTAGTACAAACATACCAAATAGAAATTTTCAAAATCGTTATTTTGGTTCGAGAATTAATGAATTTTAGATTTGAAAATAACTTTGACAAAATTTTTTTTAAAAAACAATAGGGAATATGCATGAAAATTTTTTTTCACTTGAATTGAAGCAAGTTTACTTGACAAATATCAAGGTAAAATTACTTTTTAAATAACTTTAAAAATAAGCGAGATATGAATCATTGAAATTCCCGATTAGATAAAGAGGGTGATAGTCCTCTTGATATGTTATGTGACGTCATATTACACTTTCATCATATAAAATACACGTAAAACTCCGTTTTTAGTATTTTTGCAAGAAAGAGACAGATAATAATTTTTAAAAGCTTATAGCTTCTTTGATATTTGTCAGATTTTAATTTCGTTTTTAATGAGGTCGTAACGTAATGATATAATTGATATCAAGATAGTGAGAGATAATATGCAATCCACTACCATAACATCTCAGGTAGCTTTGAGGTAGACCGTTGGTCAAAAATGCCATGGTACGTAGGTTCGATTCCCATACCATCAAACAATGTTATAATTAAGCATTTAAAACAGTACAACTATAATTAAAATTTCATATGTATAAATGCACAGTCATTAGGTAGACAAACGGCGGCCGTGACAGTCACTCTGCATGTCAGTCAGGAAGCTCAAATAATGCACCTTGGTTATACTCTCGAATATAACAACAATATTCTCATATTCCCTATTGGAATTTGACTATATAATGCAACATTTCAGTTCTATTTTCAATATTTCAATAGTGCTTTTGCCCGCATTGAATCTGTGACCGATTCAACAAGTGACATTTTACCGTTATGTACGAGGAATATAGAGGAATTGTTTTCGATATTGAGAATTTACTGAATGTTTACATTTTGAGATCGAAACATCCATTTTTGGCCATTCGCATGTGTCTCTGTAAACGGAAAAGAACGGAGATATGAAGAGATATGAATCTTTAAATTTAAGTTTAAGATGGTCGTCTTGCCCGATTGGAATATTTTGTCGGAAATAGCTAAACCATAAATTAAATTTCAAATTTTGCCCCAATAGGGAATATGCATGTTTACTTGACAAATATCAAGGTAAAATTACTTTTTAAATAACTTTAAAAATAAGCGAAATATGAATGATTGAAATTCCCGATTAGATAAAGAGGGTGATAGTCCTCTTGATATGTTATGTGACGTCATATTACACTTTCACCATTTGAAATACATGTAAAACTCCGTTTTTAGTATTTTTGCAAGAAAGAGACAGATAATAATCTTTAAAAGCTTATAGCTTCCTTGATATTTGTCGGATTTTAATTTCGTTTTTAAATATTATTAACAGTATTAACAGTATTTTCATATTCTGAAAATAAATGTGAAAAAAAATTTTCATGCATATTCCCTATTCCTAGAACAATTATTTGTATTTTATAAATACGTATCTCGACTATAAAGTAGTCATAATCGTCAACAATATGATACCGGTTGCTAATTTGGTGCGTGTCTCACAAACTTGTGCGCAATGATTAATTGAAGTTTGCTGTTTTCATGATATCCAACACGTGGACTTGTTCGCAAAATATGCAAGTAGGCAAAAAAATCGGGTACTCAACCTTGTTTATTGTAAATGCATAGATAGATGGATTGTTGAGATAAGGTCCATTGTGATGCCTAAGGATGTGAGGATGTCAGTGGAGTGGAAGGAATTTTTGTGTATAGACTAGGAATTGGTAGGATATGCGGCTACAGTCGACTATGATACGAACTATGCCGATATTCATCTGGAGTTCGTGAAGGAAACTGCAGAAAACAATCTCAAGCATAGCCGGTTACTTCGTTCTTGTCCATACGCCGACAGTTTAGTTAATTAACCGCCCCCTTTTTCTTTTCAAAATTGACAAACTGCCGATGTGGGGAATCGAACCCATAGCCTCCCAGTTTCCAAGTAGGCATACTGCGCAGACATAATGCTTTAGACCGCTAGCCCACTTGGACTGGTGTGTAAATGCATAAAGCTACTGAATTGCAAATAACCTCGATTGTTTTATGGAGCTTTAGAGTCAAAAGTGTGTACTATGAATATTTATTAGCATAGCGCTGCGAGGTGTAGAAAAATTCTATATTTATAATTCATCTAAGCCGAATTAGTATTCATCGTATACATTATTTCGATACGTTGAGCTTATCGATTATTCAAAATATTCATAATATATATTTAATTATTCAAATTTCGAATCGATTTATTCTGATTCGAATTCATAATATTTTATTTTTTCGAATCGGAGGAATTATTTTAGCCCTCTAATTTTTACTTTCGTGTACACGTGGCCTATGTTGAATTCAATGATATATGCTACTAGAGCCAATTTTAAACTTTGTACATAGAAATAGAGTGAGTGTTTCTTGCCAGAATTTTTTTTTAAATATGCCCCATACATAGAATCCATGTCGACATTTTTTATTATTAAGGGAATTTCAACATAAAATCACTTGTCGACACATTTTGCTCATTTTTATTTCACAGACTAAAAATAATGTTTTCTAATAAATCCCGAAGTTTCAGAATTTTTGACCGTTTAGAACGCGAATTAATTAATAGCAAAGTAATCAATCTCTCTCATTCTCTCTCATTAGAAGCATGTAAAACTTTATGCCCGTCCAACTTTTATCTGTTGTATTAAAAAATTACTCGACATAATTTATTAAATATATTGTTAAAAATAATCGGGTTTTACCGTTTTGTTAGCGAATTTCCTCCAAAAGAAATGCAGCTATTGTTTTTGCAACAATGTTGGAATTTCGTATAAATTTCTTCAAATCTCCATCGATCCTACCTATTAAATGTTAAAAATCACTATCGCTTAAATTTGTATACATGTATATATATATATATATATATATATATATATATATATATATATATATACATATGTACTTTTTAAAAATGTATGCGGACTCTCTAGCGGTCACAGTTTTATTCCAATTGGAATGAAATTTGGTAAATGAGTCGCTTTTGGTATTCTAAAGGTTAAGTTCGTTAATGGGTAAAATTTGACGAGGGGAAAGGAGGTTTAGAGGGAGGGGAAAACACAAAATTTGACTATCTCCCTTAATATTTAAAAAAATCGAAAAATTTATCAGAAGTTAAGTTGTAGGTACTAAGTTTTACTGTAATTTTGTTTCTTATCATTTTTCTGTTACTCTAATATTTACAGAAATATTTACAATTAAAGTTTGAAAGTAAAAATTCTAAATATCTCTATTCACATTAGAGTTTGAGAAAAATGATCAAGTAATGAATTGAAGCAACCTTGATTTTCTACAACTTTACTCCTTATACATGTTTCGATTTTTCTAATATTAAGAGAGATATTTAATATTTTGTCTTTGTTTGACACAAATACATGAAATATATTTTATTGTAAAAAATTTTGATTATCGTTTCCATAGTAACTATAAACTATAATCGTTATTTTGGCTATTAATAAATTTAATTTTTGTCAAAACTAAAGTCATATCAGATATTATATTTCATTTTGATCACACTAAAATTATGACCGCTAGAGAGTGATTTATGTATTCTAAGGAAATTCGCTAAGATGACGCAGCAATATAATAGTTAAAAATTATTATTTTTTTCTTTCAAAATTACATTAATTTGTATATAAATATATGTATGTGTTGTATACGTGTGTATATGTATTTGTTCTATAATAAAAGCAAACCGGTTTTTTGTCCTGATTTTTACAAGGCAGGGCTGGAATTCCCTAGAAGTATAAATTTTAATCCTATTTTTATCAATACTATAGTTATATTGGTGGAAGCAACGGTCAGAGAATATTTACATACGTCCAGTATATCGTATATGGATTTCCCTGCGTTTCCACTATTTTTTTCAAAATATAATATCATGCAGGGTTTTATTATTATAGTCCTAGCGGGTGGGACCGATAAAAGGGTGTCCATCAAAAATCTAATATTTAATTATAAAACAGCATTTTATTTAAATTAACATAATACATATAATAAAGGGTGTCGCTTAAGTAACGTTCTGATTTATTAAATGAATGCGTACGTGTGCATCATTTGGTTTTAACTCGTGAACCAATTGAATCTTATATGGGAAAAGGTGTAACGTATGTAAAATTCTTTGCAAAGACCGTCTAGACATCACCAACTGCTGAGAACGTCGTCTGGTGGAAGTTTCGGGGATTTCCTCAACACTTGTTTGCACCCGAGCAATGTTCACATCATTTCGAACTGCACGAGGTCTTCCAGCACGCGGAAGATCACAGACAGCCCCATGTTGTCGAAAACGCTGAACCAATCGGTAAATTGTCGGAATATGAAATAAATTTCCATATGATCTTTGTGTCTGAATAATCGAATGCGGACTTTCAAAATAAAATTGAACAACTTTGATTCTTTGTTCTGTGCTTTGAGTCTTTCCATCATAAATTTCCCAAGTTTTTCAAAGTTAATTCTGAAAAAAAAAACGTAAACAAAAAATTATTCACTACTTAAACCATGACGTTACTTATGCCCCACCCTATATAATTTAAAAATACAATAATGTGACAATAAGTAAATATAGGCGTTTACAATAAGTAAACGCCTATTTTAAATAAAAACACGGTTTCTCCGTTACACGGAGTATAGAACAATTTTTTATTACTCCTTAGGATTTTCGTATGAGTTAGAACTGAATAGTTTTTAGTATTAAAAACAATAAGTATTAAAACAATAAAAATAAGAAATCTATTATTACTATTATTGTTTTGTTATTTTATCTGTCCCATAACGGACATTTAGATTAGATTGTTCTCGAAGAAGAAGGCGAAGAGTTACACAATTCGATTAAAACTGTTTCACATAAAATATACACAACAAAATAATATTATTACATATATGTACACTCTCGTTCAATAAAATTGAACAGACCTGAAATGTTAATTTTCTTACATTTCATAAAACTCCTCACTTTTGTGACTCTCTGTATAATTAGTAATTTATAAACAAAGATACGTAGTATATATTTTAAGTGTGAAAAAAGAAACGGAAGTATAGTAAAAAACATTTACTACAAGAAAAATCAAAATTGTGAGAGTCTGATTCGATTTAAATCTGTTCAATTTTATTGAACGAGAGTGTATCTCACTTGCTCTGGCTTGTTCTTGATTCGACTTCAACTCCACCAAACCAATGAAAAACTTTAACGATTTTCTTGTATTCTTTCTACCTAGAAACTAAACA
Organism: Nineta flava; assembly: GCA_963920215.1. Lineage (NCBI taxonomy): Eukaryota > Metazoa > Arthropoda > Insecta > Neuroptera > Chrysopidae > Nineta > Nineta flava. Next base: position 138,847,974 of record OY986041.1, read on the forward strand.
AGAAACTAAAAACAATACACAAAAAATTTATTTCTAAAGTTTAGTATCGAATAAATTTTCATTGTCTAACTAATAAAAAAAAAAAACACAGAACGGGAAAGTTTCATTTTCACGGCTATTAACTATTTTATAATTGATATTTCATTTTGATTTTCTATACGGCTAGAAACATATATTTGGGTTAACTTATCGAAAAACAATACATGGGTCTGTAGGAATATATCAAGATATATTCCAAAGGTATATTCAGTCTAAAATTTGAGCTACGTTATAAGTAAATTAAAAAGACAATTAATTTTGACTTTAAATCCATCGTTTTTCTTGTCATTTAGCGAATTTCCTCTACAAGAAAATAGAGCTATTGGTACTGAGCTATCGGTGGCAAGATTTGGCAAACAAGTGTTTTAAACTAAAGTGAGGTTCAATTAAAACCCAAAAGTCAGTACCGTGGGTGAATTGGTGTCTAGCGTATAAATGATAAAATTATGGCGTAAATGATGATATAGCTTTTGATTTAGAAAAATTGTGACGTATATGAAAAACACACTTTTTAAACATTATCTTATATTTTCTAAGATAGTATAAAATGTTTCTAGTAATCAATCATTTAAATGCATTGAAAACTAAACTGATTCTAGCTTGACAAAATGTTTAATGATCTTCTATAAGAGAGAGTGCTGCTTAAATAATGGCATTGCGCCAATCTTTGATTACTGTTTAAATGTTTCGTTCATAATGGATTTCTTTTCTTACAGTTGATCTTTGATGAAAAACTATCTAGTGACTATTGTCACTAGATAATAAACTGAGACTAATTTATCTCATATAGAAGGTTTTCTAAGGAAATACAAAAAAACTTATTATTTGAGTATTTTTCTTGAATTTTATGATTTTCGTCAAATAGAAGCTATCTATTATTCGCGATTTTTCTCGAATGTACGTTGCATTTAAATTAGTGGTCTCTAGGCCGCGTTTTGACACATATACAGGGTGTCCCATAAGTAGTCGAGTTCCATAAGAGGGTAGGTGGAGGGTACGATTTTGAAACGTAAAGTCCTGAGGCATTTTTTTATTAATTAATTAACGAAACTAGGTTGAAACCAAAGTTGCAAAAAGTGCATTTTTTTGATAATTTATCTTTGATTTAATTAACAATTTTTGGAGGAATGTATTGCTTAAATTTTCCAAATTATTAATTCCTTGAACTCGACTCTTATGGAACTCGACTATTTATGGGACACCCTGTATATATATGTGTATATATGTATATATATATATATATATATATATATATATATATACAAAAGTGTGATTGTGTACTTATGAATGCACGTAAGAAGTTATCTTTTTTTAAAAATAATCTATTAAAACAATATTAAATAAGGTCAACATTACTATTAAGACACAAAAGTTTAAATAAAATGATATCAGTAGTGAAAAACTACAATAGAAAAATTATATATTGTATCTAAACCAATAATTCTACATATAACAGTGGTAGAACAGATCCAACGTCACTTCTTTCGTTCAAATTAGAGTTTAAAAACTGGTATTAAATCCATTATTTACATTAGAATCAAAGTAAGTGAAATTTATCAAGACCAGGCCATGTTTATCAATGTCTACATTTAATATACAAAGTTTAGGGGCCAATAAAAATGATATCATTGATAATGTGGCTCGTAATTCTTTTTTTATCAGAAATATGGAGTAATGACCACTGAAGAGAGAGGGTCACACTGCCTATGCGACAGATATACTTGTCTGTTTTACTTAAGCAGATAATGTATGCATATGTACATTTTGTCTGTATACTGTATATGATACACATTTATTACAGAATGTCTCCAAAACATTGTGCAATATAGCAGGATAAAAAGTTTCTTGGAAGATTTGAACCAAATATACGACGTAAAACTAAAACAAAAATCTTTCCAAAATATACACATTGTAAATTAAATCATTTGACATACGAATTATATACTTCACTAGAATCTGTTTTCAATTTAAATTTTTAGATTCATTTATGTAAATGTGTTCGAAGCACTCGCGAGAAATGTCCTGAAATAGTTTATTTATGGACAGCAAATAAATATTTTATGTAATACGTTTTTAAATTCAAATGTACATTTATTTTAAAACTGTCCAGTTTTTATTTTTTTTAATTTTTCTGAGACATTACAATATTGTTTCGCAGTCGATAAATTTCTAATTTTTTCTAATGTACTTTATACAACAACATAGATAAGTAGATAGAAGAATACATTATGACTTCGAATGCAAACTTAGAAAAAAGTAATGTTTTATACATATATATGTTTATAAATATTATAGAATAATATAAAAATATTATAGTTTACAAAAAAACAGCGCATAAACGTAGGGTTCAGTAGCATGCACTAATTGAACCATGCGAATATCTAAAAAAAAAACCATCAATGGCCAACAAAAGGTTTCTTTTGGTATCAGGAGACCTCAAAACGTTAAAATTCGGTAAAATCTCAATATTGAGTTTGTTTTATACTATTCTTCAAAATACTTGTAATGTTTAGAATAATCTGTTTAAACCATTTTATTTCTAACCACTTGCGTTTAAAAACACTTATGTGTTTTGTTCGAAAACAGTTAAACACTTGAATTTGTAGTGTAAATAGAGGTTGAACAGTTGAGAATTCTTGAAATTTTGCTACGGATTCCTATAAAACTAAGACCTTGCTTCTGTTGAACATACGAGTAATACATACATGATCGTGTCGTACATAAATACAAAAAGATGTAGTTTTTACGAAGGTGTTTATATACTGAGGAAATAAACTTATATGATATTTATTCAAAAGATCAGAATATTGTACAGGAAGTCCTCTTTGAATCTTTAAATTTAACATCATATGTGTTAAAATATGTTTCAAGATTAGTATAAATACATGTAAAGCTGATTAAAATCGGATTAAATTTAACAACAGTTTAAAAATGAAACTTGAGTAAAATATGATTTTAATGAAATATTTTAAAAAACCCACAAATGTGAAGTCATTCTTCCTATTTCTGAATAAGACCCAATTTCGATATTTTTCGTCACTTATTCAATGAATGGTTCATCAGATCTTACATTCTCAAAATCCACGTTAAATTCTCTATAAAATTTTCAAAATATATGCAGGGTGTTGTATAAATATAATTATACTGAATTTTTTTTAATTGGGGAAAAAAATTTTACTTTGATAGGGCAAAGTTAATTTTTGCTATTGTTTCAAATGTACAAAAATCGGTTTTTAAATATTTTGGGGCAAATATTACTCGATTTTTATAATACCCACTCTAATTTAAGGTCATTTTCGAAGATATAATTTCAGTAAGTTTCGTCAATTTGGCAATACATAGCCCCTAACTCATTCATTTCCGAAATTGGTATCATTTCCGAAAGTATTTATTATCATAGACCGAGGTAGTTATATACAGTTCTGGCCCCAATCAGTCGAGTGGCTACTTCGATAAAGCTCTACAACCTAGGAATGAAATTTCTATTCCACCCAAAACTTCAGCCATTACGAAATTTTTTCAAATAATAAAAATATGTCATCCATTTATCACAAAAATAAAGAACCAAAAAAAAAAATAAATTAAAAAAAAACTAAAAAAGAGGAAGTCAGATAAATTGTACTATAAATGAAGTAGAGTTATAGTTGTTGTACTATCGACACCAAAAGTAGCGTTTCTTTTTTTTCTTTATATTTTTTTAAGTTGATTTGTTGTGGATTTCAAATTAAATTTTTAGCACAAAAATATTGTTAGTATCTTGAATGATGAACATTTTATAGTTAATTGAAACATATTTTCGATTGCATTTGACCGAAATCGATTGTCCAAAAAAGAAGAAAGCCATTTATGCAATCGTTAGTACATATATAAGAGACGGACAGGCAAACAGACACACATATTACAAGTACATTGTAATACTTGTATGTTATAAATTGTGTATATGACACTTGAGAATGGTTAGAATATATTTGAATATGTCATATCTGTAGAATATCAAACAGTATGGGGAAATGATCTTATATATACATATATATATATATATATATATATATATATATATATATATATATATATATATATATATATATATATATATATATATATATATATATAACTTGCAGTCACAAACTGTTTGTGACTACTAACGCTTACAGCTTGTGTTTGATACTTTAACTAAACTATAATATATAATACTAGCAACATATCCTTCATTCTAATAGACCAGCAACTGAAACACTATCAAAAATAGTATCAATTTTGTGTATACTAAACGATTTATTATGAAGTATATGTACATACATACACCAGCGCCAATTATTCCTAGATTACACTTTTATATTTAAAATTAATAAATGATAGACATATATTGATTGAAGTATAATAAATAGAGTAGATCATTATTTAATATTTTTGGATCAAATATATTTTTTGCGAATATTTAATAATCCTAACAAAAATGCAAAATTAAATCTTAGAAAATTAACAATTCAGATTGGTTTGTCTTTTTGAACGTGAGTGTACATACGACGACATAGCACTGCGAACTGTACGGTGTGCTTGCAGATTGCACGTAAAGTCAAAATAGGAAAGATTGGAAACTGTACTTTATAAAAATCGTTATTCCTGACGGACACCCATAAGGTAACTTAGTCATCTGTTCCTCTTGTGTGTCTCAGAGCACCGCACTCCATCAGGAAGAATTGACAGATTGTAGAGATCTTCCACGATATTGCTCGATTGATATTGTTCCTGCGTCTTGCCTCCTTCTCACCTTCAAACAACCGTAGAAGATGCGTTAGTCTGAAACAAAATTGGCTACGACTACTAGCCTGTGTATCACGCACTTGCACGCGGGATATTGTAAGCTCGAAGAATATATCTGCAAGCTGAAATTAGAAGCCGACGGCAGATGACGATTCTGTACTGAGATGTATCCAACTCCAAGATTCTTCGGCTGATTGCGTGTAGTGCCCTGATACAAAGAGAATTTGCCTTCTAGGATCTGTATGAAATTACAATCTTTGGATAGAATCCAATCTTTGTCTTGGTGTTTGTGCAGAAGACAGGTTTATAAGAGATGCTCTAGTTAAGAATTCCATTGCATTCATCTACCCTAAACGGTGATTAAAATAAGAAAGCCAACCAGTGTCCAGACCAAGCAGCCTAAGGCGTTTTGTCTGTGCAGTACGCCTACTTTGAAATTAGGAGGTTATGGGTTCGAATTCCGACATCGGCAGTTTGTCAATTGTTAAGAAAAAACAAAGAGGCGGTTATTTGACTAAACTGTCGGCGTATGGACAAGAACGAAGTAACCGGCTATGCTTGTGAAGGTTTTCTGCAGTTTTCTTCACGAACTCCAGATGAATATCGACATAGTTCCTATCAGAGTCAGCCGCAGCCGCATATCCTAGCAATTCCAAGTCTCCACACAAATTCCTAGTCAACACTGACATCCTTAGGCATCACAATGGGCCTAATGGTCGCAATGTAGTCCGTCCAGGGCAGCCTCTACAATCTATCTGTTTAAGATAAGAAAGTCAACCAGTGTCCAGACAGTCGACTCAAGTCCACAAATTAAAAAGAGGTCGATTATTTTGGTGTCGTGGATCTAATATTTTAAAAGCAATCGTTTCGCAAAGAATGACAACACAATAAACTCCTACGTCTCATCTACCGACCTATAACTAAACTACTAGAGCAGTCTATATGCTTGTCTGACAACATAATGTGAGAAGCAATGGTTGGAGTGGGAATAATGTGGTGGGAGCCGTTGATCCGATGACCTGTCCTATACACATTTGTAATGCTTATTTCTTATAAAATACATCACAAAGAGAGTATTTACAGATTCTAATGCAAAAACAAGAAATAGAATAATATCAATATTTATTTTTACCTCCATATATATATTTAGACTACTACTATAGAAGTCTGTAAACCTTCATGGTTGACCAATCACAAGAGAAGGATGAGATTGTTAGGTTTCTGTCCAGAATAGATAGATAGATAGTGTGTAGACAAAGAATTGGTAGGATATGATAGGAACTATGCCGATATTCATCTGGAGTTCGTGAAGGAAACTGCCGAAAACCTTCTCAAGCATAGCCGGTTACTTCGTTCCTGTCCATACGCCGACAGTTCAGTCGATTAACCGCCCCTTTTTTTCTTCTTAATAATTGACAAACTGCCTATGTCGCGATTCAAACCCATAACTTCCAAGTAGGCATACTGCGCAGAGACATAACGCCTTAGGCCGCTCGGGTACTTGGACTGGAATCACTTGGACTGGAATAATTTGTAACGTCACAATACTATGCCATTGTCAATTTCCTGTAAGGTTAGGTTCCTGGTGGATGAGATAACTTTTACTTCTAATGAAAATTACCTGAGCTGTAAAAATTACTTCTATAGACAATACTCGAGGCAGGCGCGATAGTCGATAATAATGCACCACCTTTCTTTTGGGTGTGCATTACCGAAGACTCTGCAGAATGTGTTCTAATTTTTGATAACTTTATAAAAAAAAAAAGTTCAAAGTTTTTCTAAGTGACTTCAATATATTATGACCATATTATTTCTAACTCATATTTCTATATTATCTTTATTTTTCTTTTCTAAGAAAACTACACCTTGGTGGCATTAAAACTGGAAAAGGAAGGTGAGTAATCTTTTCTTTAAAACGGTTTTTATTTTTATTTATTAGATTTTTATACGAATATAAATTTTTGTATTGCTTTTTCTTTTTGAAGATACTAAGAAATTTTTCGTTTTTTTTCTTCTTTTTAAATAATTTTTATTTCATCTTTTCAGTTCCATTTTCTATAATCGTATATATATATATATATATATATATATATATATATATATATATATATGAACAATTTCTTTCTCAGTTGCTGTTTCTTCATCTTTGAAGGATCACCGGTCGAATGGTGTACTTCGTAGACAGAACGATCCGTTAAATACGTGATATCTAAGTTTATTATTCCTTATCGTTCTTTTACAGGATGTATAACATACTGTGGGGGAAAACAAAACTTGAAGTAAACTCTTCTCAAGATGCAATAATACAGATCCTACCGCTATTGACACAAACAAGACCAGATGGTCAAAAAAAGGATTACCGCCAATTGACGCAGTTGTGATTGGTTTATCACACACATAATCCTTTGATTTGCCAGTTAACTCAGGTAATCCTTTAGATAGATAGATTGTAGAGGCTGCCCAAAATATTATATATAAGAAAAAAATTCTTCTCTATTTAAAAAAGACATATTAATTTAATATAAAAAAATTAAAAATTAAATAATTCCGTAAAAATTGGCACGGCTCAATTCTTTCAATAAGTTACTTAAACTATTATTATTATTATTAACTATTTTGTATAGGAAATATGCATTGTCATCTATGAATGAGTTTTTGAACCTATATATGTCCTGCCATCTATCAGCATCTTTTTAAAAACTGATTTGTTATCTGTAATATCACCTATGAACAACCTGTTGACGCATGGTGAGAAAACGTCGTCAGGCCGTTGCCAAGTAACAAACGGTAACAAACGGTTAATAATACTAATTTAAAACAAATTAATAATACTAATTTAAAAATCACAGTTAACCAGAGAGAGAGAGAGACAGCACATTCATATGCCGTCAATGTTTCGTGAAACACACAGTAGATTTATCTTCGGCTGGTTTAAGTCAATAAAATATAATATTTAATATGTTACAAACATGTTTTTAACCGAATAAAATGTAACACTGACTGATGTTATAACTGGTGTTACACAGTAGTATTCATTCACTTGGTTTTTGCTTGGTCTTGTTACCTATAACTAACAAACCAACCAACCAATCCCCCTCCTCCAATCCACCTCACCTACCCACCCACTCACAGTATCCATAATAGCAATTCTACTACCTAAAACTAACTATATAATATTACGAGCTTTATTTATGTACGTGTATGTATGTATGTATGAATGTATGTGTGTGTGAGTGAGCTTTGGTTGGTTGGTTGAGCTTGTTCCACGATTATATGAACAAATAAACACGTTGTGAGTTAACTAAATCAAACTTCAATTAATATGTTATCATAACTTTTATATTTTTATCTATTTGTGAAACTTGTGTATGTAGTTTTTCTTTTTGCACTTCCATTGTGGACAATTGGATATCACTAACAAAATCCAGAAATGTAATTCTTCAAGTTTTGTAAAGTCTCTCACAATTTTGATTATTCTTGTAGTAAATGTTTTTGACAGATACAACATTTTATTTAATTTGTATAAGTAGAAGGGAGATATAACACTTAACATGTATTTGCATTACATATTCTTACTCTATCACTGACTTGTTTAAATAAATAAAAAATATAAAACTTCCATTTCTTTTTTCACATTTAAAAAATATACTACTTATCTTTGTTTATAAATAAATAATATACAGAGAGTTACAAAAGTGAAGAGTTTTATGAAATGTAAGGCAATTTTATTGAACGGAAGTGTGCCTATTAAACAGGATGTCACATTTTATACAAATTCACCCGGATATTTCTTCGAGGAAACGATTTTGTAAATATTGACCTAAATAAAAGTTTGTTTTGTTTAGTGTGGCTTATAGTGACCTTTACGAGAGCCCTCGAGATTATTTGATAGTCAAATTATGTTTTACAACTTGGACCTTTATTTTTTTTGACAAAATCGGATAGCTGCGACAAAACAAGCACTGTCTTGGCTAACGTAGATATCACAATACTTGTTGGCACTTTATTTTATTTTTTTGGATATTTATTCTCTTTTGTATAACGGTAGTGCCGTGATGTCGTACGATCAATTAAGATACAAGGTTTTTTTTCCAGTTTTTTTTTTTGTTAACTTGACAGATATTTTTGTGCAGATTATTATTTCATTATTATTATTATTATTATTACAAAACTGTATGAAATAATTTTTTTTCGGCTTGCTTCATTTTTTTATGTGATATTTAATCAATATATCAAAAAAAAGAGAAAAAAAATTATTATCTTCTACTTTAGATTTAGTTTATTTTAGGAGAAAAAAAATGTACCTTTTAATCTTTTCTGTTAACAAAATTTGATTTGTTTGATATATATATTTATATAAAAATTATTTGATTCGACTGACCTATTAACTTCTTGAAAACAAAGAAATTATAGTAGTTAGATGGATATTTGGATACATTAAAGTCGTAAATTTTCAATACAAATTGGTTGGACCGAAAGTAAACTGACTAGTCCGTTGAAAATAATATCGCTAAGTAAAACCAGAAGAACCACTGCTGGAGAAAAATATAATGTAATTTGTTAATTTAAATTAATTTAATTAACTAATTTATATAAAATGTATGTAATATTTAATAATATAAAGAATGAATTTGCACTTCAACCAATTCACTGTACATAGCTACGATGTACCATATTTATACATATATGCTTAACTAATTGTGTGACTGAAGAAGTTATACTTATTATACACTCACTTACGATGTCTTTATTACAGCTCGTATCGTGTGTAAACAAAAATATTTGTTTTACATTGTTTTATACATAGTTACAAATAATCAAACTTGTTATACCAAGTAACCATTACAATTTTGTCGTTTATACTTTCAAGGTCAAATCAAATGAATAAATAATAATATTTTTTAGTACAGCTTGTAGCGCTATGGGGGGAAGTATGTAGCGACAAGCTGTACTAAAAAATATTATTATTTATTCATTTGATTTGACCTTGAAAGTATAAACGACAAAATTGTAATGGTAAAATTGTAATTATAATCCCAAAAATTTGTTTAACCAACAAATTTGCACGAACAATATATACTTATATATCATACAACTTATACATCATATAAGCTGATAGAACTGTGTTCATATGTATTGAACCCTTGAATATTATCACAGTTTGAGTGGATCAGTCTATTTTCAAAATAAAGGGAAGGAAACATATGAATGTTTCCCCCACTTGAAGTCCATTTGTCATTTTAGTAAAGAGGTGTGAAATATAATCAGTATCAACCAACAAGTGTATCGTGGTGTTGTTATGTACAGTATGACAACTAGGATTCGCATATAGTGTTGTTTACTTGAGTCAATTTACTTAATATTAATAAATAAAGATGAATATGTGATATTGCTCTATACCTAAATATTATTTTTATTATAGTAGGCGTAGGAGTATATACAATATATATAAATTTCAAATGGGAAATTAGAAAGGACTTTGTACGTACATCCTAAAAAACTATTTGTCCTTCTACTACAGATATACCTAAATATATTTTTTATTATAGTAGGCGTAGCAGAATATACAATATATACAAATTTCAAATGGGAAATAAGAAAGGACATTGTAATTACATGGTAAAAAAAGTATTTGTCCTTTTAATATAGAGAAAAATACCGAAATAAATTTATTTTTCATAATAAATATTTTGTCTTTTATTATTGAACGACCATGATATATTGATTGCTGTTATTGTCTGATATTTATTTACAGAGAAATATTTTACATTCTTTTTTAGCTTATAAGATTCTGAGATGAAATCGCTATAAAATTTCTCCTCCAAGTAAGGGACATTTTTTAAATATGATTAAAACAAGTTGCCCATCTACTTTGAAATATTTCCCCCTGACGCGCATATAACGTTCAATACATATGAATTTGATTCTATCAGTTCATTTCACTTTTGGAAGGTTTCGCATTTTATTAGTTTGATATAAATAATTCACAATTATCAATTCAGTTTTAAACAAAAGTTGTTCTTAAATGTTCTACAATATTTTTTTACAGTATATACGTAGAATATAGATCGTTATTGAGATTTTTCGGAATCTTATGTTTTGAGATTCACGGAAATCGATAATCTGGAAGAGCATCTTACTTTTGGTGTTATTTTTTGGTTTTTGGATATTTTCTCAAAAACAGTAAGACATAGAGCAAAAGGTTTAAGTTAGAAAATTGTTCCTAATAAAAATATGAACAAATTTGACTCTGAGTATTTTTTCATGAACGAAATAAATTCAGCTGAATAATTTATACATTTTCTTCTACAAATTTTCTCACAGCACATTTTTTTTTTCTGTTAAAGAGAAGATTTCAGGAAATACAAGAAACAAATTATGTACATCATCAAAACGAATCGAAAAAACATCCCAATTAATAAAAATTAATTTAAAAGTCCTTTAATACTCTCAAATATAATCCTTAATTCGTTAAAAGACATTCAAATAAAGGAAACATTTATTATTCATTTCTTGGAAAATGGAAAATTGATTCATTTTTAATTAAGCGTCAAGAGAGATTTGTGCCAGTGGAACACAGTAGAAGTTTTTAAAACTTAACATAAAAAAACTTGAAACAAATTTTATTTACGTTTCTCCGGGTTTTCCATCACAACATACAACTCAAACAACATATTTCGAAACAAAAAGGAAAAGGGTATATATATATATACATATATATATATATATATATATATATATACATACAGGGTGTCCCGTAAGTAGTCGAGTTCCATAAGAACCTACACTCTTAAGCTTTGGGACACAAGTTTTATTATTACATTATTAAAAAAATTAATCAATAAAATAATTGAATTAATGCACTTTTGAGAAAACTTTATAATTTAACGAATTTAATTTGCGCATTTAAAAAAAAATTTATTATTAAAACAATTTATTTATTACATTTTTCAAAAAATAAAATAATTTAATTAATGCACTTTTCAAGGAATTAATAATTTGGAAAATTTAAGCAATGCATTTTTCCAAAAATTGATATTTAAATCAAAAATGAATTATCAAAATAATGCACTTTTTGCAACTCTGGTTTCAACCTAGTTTCCTTAATTAATTAATAATTAATTAACGATGTGTCTAATAATAAAATGTCTAAGGACTATTCGTTCCAAAATTGTAACCTCTACCTACCCTCCTATGGAATTCGACTACTTACGGGCTATCCTGTATGTATATTTATATATATAGATGAAATGAAAAGAGAAAAGTGATAAGGGCATGGGAAAATATCAGTAGATTTTCCTAAACATTTCCATTTTTTATTAAATTGTATGTACAGATATACGGTAAATATTACTATACACGTTTTTTTCTATACGTGCTTATTATACAAGATTACCGGAGAATCGAATGACCTAATCAGACGTAAGGTCTCATGGAACCATTGGAGTCAATCGTGGTTAAAGTATGAAATCTTAAATGACCCCTCCCCCCATTTTTTATGAAGGAATTTTAATGGAGAAGTGATTTTATAAAGATTAACTCCCTGATTTATTTTTAAAATATCTACGACACAAACCAGCCTCTGTGGTGTCCTGTATGTGTTACCGACTATTTTTATTCCTGAAATCTAAAATTGAAAATTTGTTCATATTATGGGCAAAGGACAAGGATTATTGTCGCCTAGAATATTTCTTCATAATATATACAGGGCTCCAATTTTAAGTTTTCAGACTTTAACCTTGATTCTCCTTAATGGGTCCATCGGTGCCCCAAATCTGACAGCTTATTCGATTCACCGGAAAAAATTAGAGTAGAAACCAATATCAGAATCAATATGATTTAGTATTTGCTAGGTCAATTTTATTAATAAATGGCATACGTCAAGGGGAAAGGGTGTCATTAAGAAAGAAGAAAACACAAAATATAAAATATCTATCTTAATATTAGAACACTCGAAAAATGTGTAAGGAATAAAGTTGTAGAAAATCATGTTTGCTACAACTAATCTCCTTATCATTTTTGCTCAAACTCTCATGTGAACAGAGATAATAAGGAATTTAATTTTCAATCTTAATCGGTCAAAATTTCTGTAAATATTAGTGTAACAGAAAAAATGATAAGATACAAAGTTACAGTAAAACTTAGCACCTACAACTTCTTATGTTAATGTTTTCCCCTCCCTTTGAACCCCTCTTTCCCCTTGTCAGATTTTACCCATTAACGAACTACACCTTTTGAATACCAAAAGCACCTCAAATACCAATTTCATTCCAATCTGATTATATATATATATATATATATATATATATATATATATATATATATATATATATATATATATATATACATATATATATATATATATATAGATAAATATAAATATACATAAATTTTAGAGATAGTGATTTTCGACATCCACTTGGTGGGATCGATGGACATTTGAAAATTTCGGTACGAGACTGTAAGGTAAATGTTTGTTATATTAAATAATTATTATTTAAATAAATAATAAATACATATAAAAGATATAATTGGTCTTTATTAATTAAAATTGATCTTTTTAATTCGATTTATGAAATGTTATTATGTTTATATGTAAATTACCAAGGTTGTTAACATTCACAGCAACCGTGATAATAGAGGGAAGTTATAGTTGAAATGCAACAGATAAGAAATGAAGATCAAAATTATAATAATAATTTAATGATGAAGCGACACCGCTACAAGACCAATAGTTCTATTCGCTAAAAGTGTATAAGAATATTTTTTGTAAAGCTGTATATAAATTTGGCGTAGGTGGTAGTGTAAATGATTTTGTAAAACCTGTAGATTTAATCTTATTCATCGGATAGGGAAAAAACTAATTAAGTATTCATGGGGTTAATATTACATGTATTTACAAAAAGTAATCCAATAACATGAATACTTATATCTAAAAATTAAACCACACAATTTGGCTAATAAGTGATTTTATGTGCGTATGCCCTCGCCTGAAAGTTGGCAATGAAAGCGGTAAAAACTAGGGGTGCACCTTTTACATTGTAGTCAAGTTTTTTTCAAATTACTCATCCTCAGCATAAACAATCTTTTATATATAGCTCCGAGTAAGAAGGAAGTCGAAATACCCTTCGTAGACCCAGAGCCCATTTTGGGAATTCCAAGGACTGCATTTAAACAGGTGATCAACAAGTGGTCAAATGCTAAATACCGTGATTACTGGGAAAAAGTACCGCGACAGGAGCTCGGGAAAATACTGCTTCAGAGTGCAACCTGAGTGCTCTCTCGATGCACTGAAACTGAAAAGGATACAACTGCGGAGGGTTGCCGAATTCATTACCGGACATTATCCGCTGCGGAAGCATCTGCTCACAATGGGACTCCATAATGAGTAGATTATGTGCAGATTGTGTGGCGAGGAGGAAGAACCAGCCACATTATTTTTGAATGCTCACTTCTAGGCTACAGCAGATACAGGATATTCGGTGCATCTCACCCCGAATATATGATCCTTCAGGAAGACCTGATAAGCAAGCTCCTGGCTATGCCAACATATGGGAGAAGTGAATCTCGTCGGACTGAAGTAGAAGGGGAAGCACAATGGACCATAAGGTCGAAGTGAAATACTTTTTAGAAGGTTTTCTGCAGTCATCACAAACTCCAGATAAATATCGGCATAGTTCCTATCAGACAAAGCTGGCTGCAGCTGCACAAGAAAATTTCTTCCCCTCCACTCACATCCTCACATCCCCAGGCCTCACAATGGACCTTATGGTCGAAGCCGCTGCAATCTGTCTATCTACACTTTTTTTAAAGTAAAATAAAACTATTTTCAGCTTTTAACATAGCATTTCTCTTTGTCTCTCTTTCTTTCTTGCTCGTATAAATAACAAAAACAAAAACCCAAACCAACTGCACAACTTCGATTAGTTAAAAATTATGATTTTTCTTTTTTCATATATTTTTTCCTTTTGTTTTCGTATTATATTTCTCTGCTTTATTTACCACGACTTACAGCAACCACCATCATCCCCATTTAGGTACTCAGTCGTGTGCACATTCATTTATGTATATAATATATCCATCCACCCGTTCCCTGGACGTTCCATTCCCCGTTTCCAGTATAATATTCTTACCGTCGAGTGCTCGGAGCACTCGCTCACTCCAACATGTGTGAATGTATACTTAAATACATACTTTTTTCCATTCCTTTCATTATTAGTTATAATATATTTTTGTTTTTTATAATAATATTTTTATATACAGGATGATTCCCAGAATTGGGGCAATGAATCGGGCAAAAATGGTCGAAAATAATGAATTGACAATAGCAAAAATAGATAGTGTGAGCAAAAAGTAGTAGATTTCAAAAAAAATTTCATGCAAGTCGGATAATTTAACAGAGGTGGGCGTAGACGCCTCGACGGAGTCGAACGACTCTCCATAAGTTGGGTGAGAGTAAGTAAAAAAGGTATGTTTTGAAGTAAGACGGAACGGTATTTCAATACAGGTTGCCCTACCGATTATTGCCCAATAATTTATTCAATCAATTTAGAACTTGTTTTATAAAATATTTATTGTTTAAAAAATATCTTTTACAATATGGAGAGATACACCAAAAAACATAATAATAATAATAACAATAATAATAACAATAATAACAACAATAATGATGATAGAAATAACAATAATTACAACAACAACAACGACTATATGTATTCCCACTTTATGTAAAATTTAACCATTTAGAACTTATTAACAATTTACAATCCTATACCCCCCCCCCCACCCAGCTTTATCATTGGCATCTTTTCCAGTGTCATGTAATTCCCATGACACTATACCCCCTACTAAGAAAAAATAATTAAATCAAGTAAATAATTGTTTATTCGTTCTCCGATATGAATAGTTTAGGCAAATTATTCGGAATTTCCTAAAATCTAATTCTAAAATCTAAACTAAAGCAAAATCATCAAAAAATTTACAAGCGGTAAATGTAAAAGATTAAAAGATTTATATTTTATAATTTATATAACATTTATATTTTATTCATACCCAAATATATTAAAGGGCACATTTCATGCCCCAAATTACCAGCCCAAAATTCCAGAGTATGTATTCAATGTATTGTATGTGTTGTATACTTTGAATAATAATGACCATAAAAAATAGTTGGTATTATTATATTTTTTTCAGAAAATGTTTTAATTAAAAAAAGAAAATAATAATAATTGATAGATACCCTATATTCACTCTATCTCTCTTCCTATCTCTTACTCAGAGCTGATTGCAGTCAAGGTCTGCCCACCTATGGGATAAAAACTAAGTAGTATATTGAAAAATAGATTTTTTGTACTCGGTGACGTCATCAAAATCAAAAAAATTAAATTTGCTTTATAACAGACAAATTTTATCCGATTTTAATGAATTTTTTTTAAAACTGAAGATATGTTTAAAAAATTTGGGGAGAGTACGGTCACATATCGGAAAAATGTTTAAAAAAAAGAAGATTGCTACAAAAATTTCATAAAAATTGGACGGAAGCTCGCTAGTTTAAACAGTATCTTTTATAGATTTCAGCAAAACGAGGCGAAATTAAAAACAGCATATAAATGTGATTTTCCATTTGTGGAAAGCATTCGTTTTATTTAGTGAAAAAAATACCTTGCCCAAAAATTGAAAGTGAACCTTTATTAACCCCATTTATTTTAAAACTACTTAGGTCTCCCACAATCTGATATAATTTTACTACCTACTATCTACCATAGAACTGCCTTTACAATTCGAAAACGGTGGTCGCTGGAAGGTGCAGACAGCTTTGGGATCTGCAGAGGCGTAGTGTATGGACAATCCCTATACATTAGTTCATAAAACCAAACAACAAAAATCGAATAAAATTTAGGACTGATCTATTAATAAATATATTATTCGAAAAATACAATTAACTGGAGATCAAATGCTAAATTAAAAGGAGGTCGACGGCTTTTGACAACTACATATTGTGTGTTCCAGTCTTCAGTGCTCCTGAAATGTTATAGCCCCTGGTGCTGAAAATCTCCCATAGAAAACATCCTTTGTACATACCTCAAGACAATTTTTTTTTTGTTTTTAAAGAAAGCATATGATAATTCATGTCTCTAACCAAAAGTAAAACGTGTAAGTAACCCCTCACCAACCATCACCCACCTTTCCATACACACACACACACACACACATACAATATATTCTCATATAATTCTCCAGACACAAATCTTTATTTAAATATGTATGAAAAACTTTTTCTATGTGTTTTATTTCCTATTTTCTTCTCTTAACTCCTAAGGTTGGTTTTTCTTTTATTTGAAAATCATGTTTTCGCTGAAAGAATTTTTAAGTATATTTCAAGTTATATAGATATTTATATTATATATATATATATATATATATATATATATATATATATAAATATATATAAATGTATGTATTATTTTATATTTGATATTGATATTCAGAATAAAAATGTTGGGGGGGGGGGGTGGTTAAGTAGGTATGATGGGCAAAAATCTGAAATACTTTTCTTTTAAGATAAAATTATATATTTGCATATGTGATTGTTGGTCTATTTGCACGCTAACATATGTTACACGTGATTTATTGTAAAGTGTGATCGTAAAAGTTATACATAAAATTTATATGAAACACTATTTACATATTAAAATTATAACTGACTGTTTTATTACATTATTTATTCTATAAATTAAAACCAAGCATTGAAATTTCGACAAAGAAACTTTCTTCAAAGATTCTTCGAGAATTAACTATGAAATATGTGAAAAAAGGAATGAATTTCACCTTTTACAGAAAAATTTACTAATACTTTTGCACCAAATCAAGGTACTTCAGTTATCTTTGAAAATGAGCCGACATAAAGGGCTTAATTTTTCCTGAGCTTATTCCATAATTAAAACTGGTTTCGAAGCTCGTAAATTGATAAAATCGGTTCATGTATCTCCCTATAAAAATCTCTAAAACCACAAAAGAAAGTTCAAATCTTCTTTTTTAATAAAAACAAAAAAATTTGGTTTGAAACATTTTTTCATAAGCAGACGCATGCGTATGCTTGTCATATAGACTTTGTTTTAATGTACTTTTGGTTTTAATTTATTTTGGGCCACAAAATTCGTGTCCTTCTTTTCAAAATTGTATTGCCATAGCCTTCTTAACCCTTCGGTTTTTGGGAAAATGAATAAGGCACAAAATAACTATTCAATTTTGGAAAAACGACAAGACTTTTGTAGCTCATTTTACATATGTGTACAGTATCTTGGCACATGAAACACAGGTAACACTTTTATACAGCAATACGTGTATTTTGCCAAAATTATTATCAAATTTCCAAATATTTCAGACATAATATAAGATTCTGTTGCAAGTTTCCAAATAAGTAAGCTGATGATTTTAACGTGTAAATAAACATTTATACGTTACCGTATAAATAGACAGAATGCTCATTGTATTTTAGTAGTTTAGTTGGGTACTTTGTTTTTAAAGGCAAAACTTTTTTTGGGCTTTTAAGTTTTTGATAAATGCCTTTTTTATTCATAACTATTGATTAAATTATCAACAACAAAAATTTGTATTTCCTCACAAAAAGTATTAAAGATCAATCATAAATTTTTATTATAATTTATTACGAAATATTGGGAATATATTTTCTGTTTTTTTTCTGTCGGAAAGTTTTCCCACTTTTTATAAAAGGTTTTCATAGTTAATAGACGACAAATATATAAAATGATTTTAATAAATCAATTCGTTTATCAATTTGATGGATCAAAAATTTAATTGCGTTTGTTTTTATTTCGAATTTCTTTCGAAAAAAAACGTGATGACTTTTTGAAATGCTTATCTTGAATGTACATTCTCGTTCGTAAAAGATGAAACAGTAAATCACATTCTAAGCGTATATATATTAAGAAATATGTGTACACACTGTTACAATTAGAATGTTTAAACTGTTTCAATTTTTATGAGCAGGAGTGTATGTGAGTCTGTGAACAAGATATCTCAAGAATGGAGCTTAAGTTTAATATTGTCGTCTGCGCAGTATGCCTACTTGGAAACTGGGATGTTATGGGTTCGAATTCTGACATCGCTTGTTTGTCAATTATTAGGGAAAAAAAGTGGCGGTTAATTGACTAAACTGTCAGCGTATGGACAAGAACGAATTAACCAGCTATGCTTGAGAAGGTTTTCTACAGTTTCCTCGACATAGTTCCTATCATAGTCGGCTGCAGCCACAAATACTACCAATTCCTAGTCTATACCCAAAAATTCCTTCCACTCCACTCACATCGTCACACCCTTAGGCATCACAATGGACTTTATGGTCAAAGTTTAGCCCGTCCAGGGCAGCCTCTATCTATCTTCTATGCGACGTCAATGTTTTGCCGGAAATAGCTACATCGGAAATGATCTTAAATACTTATTGCGAATTTTTCGAAAACATATCGGACGACTTTTTTAAACTTTGTACCACGATTACTTTTCATAAGCCCTAGATTTTGACCAACTTGACACTTCTCCAATTTTATTCGAAAAATTAGTTTACTGATGAGCGAAATGAAAATATTTGAGCTAGAAGTTCAAAGTTTGAAACTGAGATATTATAGCATTAAAGGATGCACAAAATCCAGATTTTGATTGAAATACACAAATTTGCTTTTATTTCTAAATTATATTTCTTAAGAATTTTGTATTTCCAAAAAGTTTATTCTTAATCGTTCGAAGTTGAATATTCTACATAACAGCTACAACTTTAATTTTCTATATCGTTGCCTTCTTATTAATTATAGAAATATTCATCATACCTTTATGAAAATCTCTACATGTATACGCAAAATATTATTATACATCGGAGTAAATATATAAAATTTATATACGTATGTATTAGGTTGTTTCCAAAGTTTTGTCCCTTTTTATGAGCCTTCTTTAAACTTTAATATCCTAGTGAATAATTATTCAATTTAATCGACATAAGCGCCATTTGAATCTGTGCAGTTTTGCCAACGTAACACAAGTCAATTAATTCCGTCGGCATAAAAATTGGGTGCTCCTGCTGGTCCTGATTCGCGAAGGTTCTAATTCTCTCAACGAGTAGCGAATGCGAACATCCTCAGTACACTCTAATCGACAGTCGATTCAACTTTCAATCGCCATTTTAAAATATTCAACTATCAACCGCTTTCATTGTACCCATTAATCTTAATAGTAGAACACTAAAATGAATTCTATCAAAAAATTACTAATCCGTAGCTTTTAATTCAAAATTGTCACTTTCTACGTATACAAACGTAAGTTGTGGCCAAGGCACGTTGTCAACACTGGCGAGATCTGTATTGCCAACTGAATACTCGGCGAGAGTGTACACAGCTCTACTCGCGGCACCTTGCCTTACAAATGTCTCGCGCCGAGACATACGCCGAGTGTGTACTGCCGGCATCTAAAGAATAATTCAGTTCGTTTGAAGATGTTAACCATATCACCAAACGTTTGGAGACAGATTTAATAAGGATGGTTTGGTTTCGCATCCAACCTATAATAATATTTACCATATACCAGTACATACAATTATATATTATTTACTAAGTAAATATGCATTTTACTTTAAATAATAAACATTAAAAATAATATACAAACAAATAACAAGAAAACATAAAAAGAACTCTGAAGAATGATATCTGAGATGTAAATAAATTTTCTCTTTTCATTTGAAACTTAAGATATTTTTCCACGAATTAATTTCTTTATTTTCATTACCTCCATATACGTAGTAGAATCTTAGAAACGTTTTTCAGGTCCTATGATACCAAAAATCAGGTACCCGCGCGAAAATAACTATATAGAAAATTATATGCGAATCAAGGAGATTCCGGAATAAAACAAAATACATATACTAGTATATAATTTCAAACGACTTTCAAACAACGCGCCGGTACTCAGGATGCCAACTGTTTTATCAAAAAACTTAACAATCCGATGCGCATTCTCCTAAAGTTTTAAGGAAAAATATTTCTAAGCAATTGAGGATAGTAAGTATCGAATGTCAGAACAACCGTCGTGACTATATTGAGAGAGTTCGAAGTAAAAACAGTCAGAATCGTGCATTTTATTTCACCATGTTTCTGAAGATGCATGTTAAATTTCTCCAACTTATGTCACGATTTTCTCATAAACACCAAGGTGATAAATTCTCAAAAAAAATTCAGCTGATTTCTGTGGATTCATTTTACTAATATTCGTGAAGTTATTACAACGTAATAATAGTTTGGAAATACCTTAAATCTACAGTCCGCGCAAATGAGACCCTTTACGTTTTTTTTCGGTTTTTGGAAATTATTTCAAATACAGTATAAAATTGAGCAAAAATTTAAATCACAAAATTATTCCCAACAAAAATATGAACAACTTTTGTATCGAGCAGTTTTTCGTATAACGAAATCAAAAAAAGCTCAATTTAAACACAATAATTTTCATACTTTCCTTCAAATTCAATTCCGATTATGTGTATACATTTATATATTTTACTCCAATGTTGAATTTGTAGCGGTATCGCTTCTTCATTATTAAATTATTATAATAATATTGATTATCATTTTTATCTGTTGCTTAACAACTATAACTTCCTCCTATTATCACGGTTGCTTTGAATGTTAACAACTTTGATAATTTACATATAAATATATATAATATTTCATAAATCAATTTAATAAAGATCAATTATATCTTTCACATATATTTATTATTTATTTAAATAATAATAATTTAATATATCAATCAATTACCTCTACAAATTCAATGATGATTCATGTTAAAGTCATTTGATATACTCTATATATATATATATATAGAGGTCATACGATTCTTTCACACCATTTTCTTTTTCTTGGTATCCTTTTGTATGTTCGTAAGAGTAGTGAATGTTTTTGTTGTGTTATTTACTTTTTAATACTCAGCACACACGGTTGCCATTTCGTTTGTAAAATCTCATTTGTAACTCATTATTTCGTTAGTAAATAATGTAGAAATACTTAAATTGGCTGTTGGATAACATTTATTTGCCTTTGTACACCGTATGTGTTGGAAAGCATTGCTAATAGAGAATCAATGTTAAATATTATTTACTATATAACTGCACAATGCTTCATAAAGAAATAAAAATAGTACGGGTACTCTGTAGTCAGTAGTGTGTGTGTGTGTATACGTAATGAATAATAATATTATAAATTAAGTGGGCATCGCTAATTCTCCACTCTTAAATGACATCAAACCAACATCATAACACAAGCAGCCCAGATGTTATTTATTTATCATTTATTCTCTATTAGAAATGCTTTTGAAAACGGTCTGTATAGTTAACCCTTAGATGGCATCGGCAAACCAGGATAATGGTATTTATTCCATTTCGATATTGAATAAATACCATTATGTGTGTATATATTCTACTTCAATATTGAATTCAATGAAATATGACAAAAACCATTCACTCACCTGAATTTTGACAATCAATTTAGTAAGTTTTTAAAACATATGTTTAAGTCGATGCTCTTCAGAAACCGTTCTTGAATGTTGAGCCCTAGTTTCGTAGAAACACTGAAACATCTTGTAAATAAATAAAGTATTTTGTTTACAATTCTCAAACAATTTGTATCAAAGTTTTGCATTTAGTGTGTTTTGCATTTTAGTAGGTACATTTTTTAATTTTACTTTTTACTTTTTATTTTTTTATTTTACTATTTAATGTTCGCTACAAATGTTGACATTAACTTATTTAAGAGTATATATAGCTCTCATAGGTCACAAATCAGAGCTTTCTTTCTAAAGTATTTACTTATTATTACTTAACTAAATATATATATATATATATATATATTTATATATATATTTATATATATATATATATATATATATATATATATATATATATATATATATATATATATTCATTCACTACACTGATAGAAGTAATTCGCAGTAAGAAATGTTTTTAAACCAAGAATTACTGACTCTCATGTATAGGACAGATAATATTGGTATATGAAAATAAGTAGATAGATAGATAGGTCGTAGAGGCTGGCCTGGACGGGCTACACATCGACCATAAGATCCATTGTGATGACTAACGATGTGAGTGGAGTGGATGGAATTTTTTGTGTTGACTATGATAGGAACTATGCCGATATTCATTATTTTAATAATGTAAAATTAAATATTAGGTTATCAAATGATAATTAATGTAGATTTTTTAAATAAAATTACAAATTCGCCCCAATAACTAGATCAGTTTTTGTATTATAAATACTTATTTCGACTACAAAGTAGTCATCATCAGTATAAATTAGCTAGCCGTAATTTACTCTTCGCTGTTGTTCGCGAAGGAAACTGCAGAAAACCTTCTCAAGCATAGCCGGTTACTTCGTTCTTGTCCATACGCCGACAGTTTAGAAAATTAACCGCCCCTTTTTTTTCTTAATAATTGACAAACTGCCGACGTTCGAACCGGGATTCGAACCCATAACCTCCCGGTTTCCAAGTATGCATACTGCGCAGACATAACGCCCTAGACCGCTTGGCCACTTGGACTGGTTGAAAATAAGTATCTTGACATCTCTAGTTTTGACTTGATGAAATTATCTTAACTAAAGATTAACTCTTGATTCAAGAATCTCGAAATTCTTAAACTGAAATGATGCTTTCTTTGGAATCAAGATGCTAAGATTTCGGAACAAAATAAACATTTGTTTAATCCAAACATATGAAATTTTAAAAAAATGTAATGATATACTTCAGTTTAATATATTTCAGTTTAATATATATACTTCAGTTAAAGAAGCTGCATAAACTTTCGCTTCTTCAGTTTTTTATTTATTTTAATAAGAAAGATACTTTGTTTTTACAAGAATGCCATTTTCTTGACTCAAAAATCACAAGAGTATTTGGTACCCTAAGACTCTCTTAGGGTTATATATTTTTGGTCTTGAATGAAAACAAGGGTTTCTTTCTGGAAGCAAATATTTTGAAGAAATTATATTTCTTGAGGAAAGAAATTCCTTCTATCAGTGTACACTAAAAATGTTTAGAGAAAATCTTAACAATTATTTTTAGCATAGCATGACAATTGTTATACATAGACAGACTCATAGATCCGTACAGGTGAACAGTGTAAAAAATAAACAGTACACTGGGTCTCTTGATATTTTATTTATTATGCAGTTTTATTATGCAAGAATTGTATGTTTTCATTCTATACCTGGATTGAATCATTAGGGAATGATTTTTTATAAAGGGTGAACAATTTTTGAAAACTTTGTTTTCATCTAATGACCGTTGGCCGTGATGCCGCCATAGATGAGAGAAACGAGACGAGATGAGAATATATCAGCGAGAGATGGGATAAAAATTAGAAGACTCCTGACAGACTCTTACAGTACTCTTTTTCAATCTCTATAGGTTTTTAATCTGTAAAAATATATTGAATTTGTCAATACAATACCAGAGGCATGCTAGTCTCGTCCCATCTTGTGTCGTAACATCACTAATTAGGGTGGTGTTTGAAAAAGGCACTTCAACTTCGGAAAATATGGCACTGTTTTCAAGGTAGAAGTCGTTGAAATACTAGCGCTTGTGTCAGGGAAAACTTACGTAAACCACAAAACGTTCACATTATCTTGGGCAGTATTCCTGCCTGCTACTAAAATCAAATCAGTGATGGTCTAGAGAAACTACTGGAGTTGGCAAAATTGAGCTGGGTACCAGATCACAGTGGTTTCAAGCGAAATACAAAAGCAGATACCTTAGCGAAGAAAGGAGTCGGATTACCTTCCATAGGTTCTCTATCTCAGGAATTCAAACAGTCTACAAACAAGTGATATACGAGTAGATCGAATTTAAAGACCGTAATCACTGGGAAAATATATCACAGCAAAAGCTACTGATGGAAAATGCATCTAAAAGGCTGTCTAATAATGGACTCAGCTTGAACAGAACCAACTTCGGAAGATCACTGGATTATTCCCCAGACATTATCACCTATGAAAGCACACAATAGGACTTCATAAAGGGTTCATCATATGCAGACTATTCTGCGAGGAGGAAGAATTATCCAGCCACATCATCTTTAAATTCGAATCTTTCGATAACAGCAGATAAAAAATATTCAGTGCATCTCACCCAGAATGTATGAATCTGCAGGACAACCTGATAAGCAAGTTCCTGACACTTGCCAACATATGAGCGACTGAACCTTGCGAGACTGAAGTAGAAAGGAGGGCACAATTGACTATAAGATCGAAGTGCGAAACTTTTACAAACCCCCAGATATATCCAGCTATCAATGTAGAGATAGGTTGTAGAGGCTGCCCTGGACGGGCTACACTTCAACAATAAGGTCCATTGTGATGCGTAAGGATGTGGGGATGTGAGTGGAATGGAAGAAAATTTTTGTGTATAGACTAGGAATTGGGAGAATATGCGTCTGCAGCCGACCATGATAGGAACTATGCCGATATTTATCTGAAGTTCCTGAAGGAAACTGCAGCATAGCCGGTTACTTCGTTCTTGTCCATACGCCGACAGTTTAGTCAATTAACCACCCCTTAATTTTTTTCCTTAATAATTGACAAACCGCCGATGTCGGGATTCGATCCCATAATCTCCCAGTTTCCAAGTTGGCATACTGCGCAGGCATAACGCCTTAGACCGTTCGGCTACTTGGACTAGTAGCTATCAATGTATATAATATTATTTATAAATGAGATTTGAACGTGATATGCCCCCTGACCACATAGTACATTAACCGACAAGGTGAGTCAAAACCGAGGACATGTTGTTCTGCTTGAGTACTTTGTTTCTTTAATAGTTAATTTTTTTTGTTCGGACTCAAATCGATTTATAAAATTGATAAACAATCATCTGTTTAAACTCTGGAATAATATAGATTATGTATCCCATTGGAATATATTGTAAATATATTATACATATGATTCAATGATCCATTTGTTTATCTATTTCTTATGTTGGTGGTAATAATCAATAATTAACTTCAGATGGCATGTGATGGTTCATAATTAATAAAAGAAATAATGAAATCATAGTAAAGTTCTTTGTAAATAAATATAGTAAAAGAAGTTTATAAAACCTGTACGTATTCAGAATTTCTGTTTCCGCATGATTTATTGATAATATTTGTACACCAATCAGTTTTTAAGGTAGTTCCAGCATTGTCTAGTATAATCAGAACAAAAAATCGGTTTGGATTTATTATAGAACAAAAACAAAGACACATATACAGAGTGTTCTGCCATTCATTCAAGAAAACCATACCATGGTGTACAGCTGCAAAAAAACAAACAAAAAAGTTTAATAAAGATTTTCGATTTGTCGCTGCAATTTTTATGAACGCGAGTGTTTGTTATGATTACCAAATACAGAGTCGGCTGCAGCCGCACTTCCTACCAATTCCTTAAGCTCCACTCACATCCTCACATCCTTAGGTATCACAATGGACCTTATGGTCGAAGTTTAGACCGCCCAGGGTAGCCGCTGCAATCTATCTGTACTGTCAGACAGACATCTTAATAGGGAATATGCATGAAAATTTTGTTTCACATTTATTTTCAGAATATGAAAATACTATTAATACTGTAATAATATTTAAAAACGAAATTAAAATCCGACAAATATCAAGGAAGCTATAAGCTTTTAAAGATTATTATCTGTCTCTTTCTTGCAAAAATACTAAAAACGGAGTTTTACGTGTATTTTAAATGGTGAAAGTGTAATATGACGTCACATAACATATCAAGAGGGCTATCACTCTCTTTGTCTAATCGGGAATTTCAATCATTCATATCTCGCTTATTTTAAAAGTTATTTAAAAAGTAATTTTACCTTGATATTTTTCAAGTAAACATGCTTCAATTCAAGTGATAAAAAATTTTCATGCATATTCCCTATTAGTAATCAAAGATGAACTTTCATTACGAATATTTCATTTCAGAATCAGAAGATTGCAATCAAATTGTTCCAAAAAAAATATCATTAATATTAGAAAATATTTAATTTAATTCTAATATGAATTCGAAAGTGTATATATATATATATATATATATATATTTATATATATATATATATATATATATATATATATATATATATATATATATATGTTATATATGTTTTCGAGATGTATCTAACTCGAATAGATATATAGAAAAGTACCCTAACAAAGCTTGACTGCTAACTAGTAGCTACTAGTAGATTGTTAGATAAATGACCTAAATTTAGTTTCAAATATAAATTTCATGCCATTTTCGTTTAATTTATTCAACACCTGAATTATATACTCTTTACATAACATTATATAGGCATACATCTAAAGAGATACCGAGTGTCTTAAAAGTACGTGTGTAAAAATTTTCTCTCATTTATACAGGGTGTCTGACTGAAATTCATTCAGGAAAACCATACCACTGTGTACAGCTGTAAAAAACAAATAAAAAAGTTTAATAAAGTTTTTCGATTTGACGCTTAGTTTTTGAGATATAATCAATTAAACATTAACAAATTCAAGCAATCACAGAGCTTATAGTGTAAATACATTTTAGTTTACGTATTTTTTTTCTTCTTTTTTTTTTCAGAACTAACTTTGGGAAAAAGTTGGGAAATTTATGATGGAAAGACTCAGCACATAACAAAGAACCAAAGTTGTTCAATTTTATTTTCAAAGTCAGCATTCGATTATTCAGACACAAAGATCATATCGAAATTTCTTTCATGTTCCGACAATTTACCGATTGGTTCAGCATTTTCTGCAACATGGGACTGTCTGTGATCTTCCGCGTGCTGGAAGACTTCGTGCAGTTCGAAATGATGTGAACATTGCT
Organism: Nineta flava; assembly: GCA_963920215.1. NCBI lineage: Eukaryota > Metazoa > Arthropoda > Insecta > Neuroptera > Chrysopidae > Nineta > Nineta flava. Next base: position 138,875,693 of record OY986041.1, read on the forward strand.
CGGGTGTAAGCAAGTGTTTAGGAAAACCCCGAAACTTCTATCAGGCGACGTTCTCTGCAGTTGGTGATGTCTAGGCGGTCTTTGCAAAGAATTTTACATACGTTACATCTTTTCCCAAATAAGATTCATTTGGTTTACGAGTTAAAACCAAATGATGGACAAATACGCATTCATTAAATAAATCATAACGTTACTTATGCGACACCCTATAAATTTACATAAATTTAATATTGTATTGTGCACCTAAGTATGTAGTAGCTCCAGACTATCCAGGGTAGTTCCTACTATTACCAGGTAACCAACTGGTTTTTAATTATTGTTCCTTGTATTTTATTCATAAATTATTAGTTGAAATTCTCATACAGGGAATATATTCGATCGCATGTGTTATGTAACAAAAATAATAAAAAAATTAATAAAATCGCAAGCTTTCAAAATGTAAAACATAGAATTTACTACAAAAAATCGAAATCTTTCTACAGGATGTACCAAAAGCGTTGACAGTTTCACTAAATTAGCAATGAATAACATATCCTGAGACAATATAAGAGTAATTTTAATAAGAGTGATGTTAACAAGAGTAAATTGAATGAAAGTAATTTTAAGAAGAGTAATTTCAATAAAATTTATTATATGTTAATTTAATTTGTTTAATTTTTTATTTATTTATATTTTTGTCTATTGATTTCTATCTATTTCTGATTGTCAAAGAGGAAATTACGACTAGCTAATCTATACTGATGATGACTACTTTGTAGTCGAAATACCTATTTATAATACAAAAACTGATCTAGTTATTGGGGCGAATTTGAAATTTTATTTCAAAAATTAACATTAATTATCATTTGATAAAATTTTTAATTTTGCGTCATTAAAATTTCATTCCAGCATCTTTCTTAAAATGTTTGGTGACCCCTGAACTATACTTTTATAAATTTCAATCCTTCAATTATATCCGACTCAACAACTTAGCTGTGGAAAACAGTCCAAGTGGCCGAGCGGTCTAAGGCGTTATGTCTGCGCAGTATGCCTACTTGGAAACTGGAAGGTTATGGGTTCGAATCCCGACATTGGCAGTTTGTCAATTATTAGGAAAAAAGGGGGGAGGGGCGGTTAATTGACTAAACTGTCGGCGTATGGACAAGAACAAAGGAACCGGCTATGCTTGAGAAGGTTTTCTGTCCCTATGATAGTCGGCTGCAGCCGCATATCCTCCCAATTCCTAGTCTATACACAAAAATGTCTTCCGCTACACTTACATCGACACATCCTTAAGCATCACAATGGACTATATGGTCGAAGTGTAGCCCGTCCAGGGCAGCCTCTACAATCTATCCAGGTATCTAGGAGGATACTTCTTTAACAAATAAAATTTATATGTTTACATAACACCTCTAAAATAACGAACACTTTGTACAAATAGTATGCACTGCACTGGTAGTATGTATACAATAGGTGTATAAATATTAAGTCAAATGAATATGAATATTTCTTCTTATTTATTTAAGGTATTTATTCTAAATTGACTGTAAAAAATTTTCATAAATTAAAAATATAAAAACATTTTATATACAAAACTTTTAAAAAAAGCATGCTTCCGTAAAACTCTACTTGCGGATTTTATATAAAATGTACCTGTTCAGGTACTACAGACCATAAAAGTGGATGCCATATAAAAAAATTTATTTGTTGTTATTAATTGATTTGTACCTTATTAATTTAGTTTTCGGAAAAATGCTTCGGATAGAAGTTGTTCATTAGAAATATAGTAATAACTTTTATCCGAAAACTTATTTCGAAAACTGATTGAATAAGGGGCACAAATCAACAATAAAATTAAAAAAACTGACATCAACTTTTGTGACCAAGTGTTTGACTATGCTTACGCTTGCTTTATTTATTACTACGATTTTTAATTATTTATGTACTTAATTATTTTAAAACTATATTCAACATAACAAAACAACTATCAAGTCTAAATGTAGACAACATCATCATGGTCCTGAATAGTTCAAATCAAGCAAAAATTATTCAAATTTCCACAAATTGTTAACAGAAATGTATAAAGTTAAAAATGATCCAAATATCGGTTAAAAAAATGTATTAATTCAAAGTTGGAGACCATACAAATTTTGCTACATTCTTTGCGAAGGGAATAGCGTCAAAATTACTGAAAAAAAATTCCGCTATTATGTTTTTGCAAAGTCAAATGGGCAATTATAATATAATACGTATTTTATAAATACGTATTTCGAACTACAAGGTAGTCATCATCAGTATGAATGTGTGAACACACCAAATTAGCAACGAGCAACATATCTCTGACTCCCCATCCTAGAGATAGTTATGATTAGCTAATTCTTACTGATGATGACTACCTTGTAGTCGAAATACGTATTTATAAAATACAAATAGTTGTTCTTGGAGTTGGGGAAAAATTTTAAATTTAATAAAAACATATGTTCAATAAATTAAAAGTCGGTATACAATTGAAAATTTAAAAAAAATTGAAGATTTCCCTAGGCGAAATCTTGTAAATATGCAATATTCGGGCATAAATTGGCGAAATCTTGTAAATATGCAATATCCGGGCGAAATTGTAAATAGAATTAGAGTAGACAACGCTTACCAAAGGAATGCTCGCGTCGAAAGGAATCCAAACAAAATGAAAAAACGGTACAAAGCCATTATTTAGTTGGCTCATCGGCTATACAGCGTCCGGCCTAAGTCCCCATCTACAATACTATGCAGTATATTTTTACGAAAAATCTACGACACAGGCCCAAACTGCGTCTGTCTCCTTTTTTTGGCTCTTCTTTGCTTTGCTTAGATGTACCAATATTAGGTTAGAATCCCAAACAAATACAGCGTCTTAAAATCGGTGCCTCTTAAAATCTTTACGGATGCATATTCTGTGATTCTTTATGTTACAATTTCAAGGCTTGTCTTTGAATCTACGGATCTACGAATCTCATATTAGAATGAGTATTATATACGTTTCATATGCTCACCTTTTCACAACCAACTTGTATACATCATAAAAGCATAGAAACTTAAGAAGGGGCCTTCCCTCGATAACTACTAAGGAGGGGCAAAAAAAAAACACAAAAACTTATATTTACACAAAATTAATTACAGAAAATTAATATTACAAAAAAAAAAGCGCAATCTAAATTACTCGACACCTTACTTAAGTTGAATAGTAAAAGTATAGTAGGTATTTGAATAGTAAAACGCTAGAATAGTAAATCGGTAGAATTGGTAGAAGAGAGTGTATAAACTTATATAAAGCGGACTTACGCTTCGCTATAATGAGCTTCAGAATTACTAATGGTCGTTTTAAAATTATTTTATATATACAGAGTGTTCTGATATTCATTCAAGAAAACTCTTGCACGATGTAAAGCTGCAAAAAACAAACAAAAAAAGTTGAATAAAGTTTTCCGATTTGACGCTTAGTTTTTGAGATATAATTGATTAAACATTAATAAATTCAACCAATCACATTTGCATTATTGAATTTTTGCGGGTGTCGCTACACTTATTGAGAACTCTGATTGTCGCTACTCTAGCATGTTCTACTGTAGCCGGCCTAAACCACTACTGTGACCCCACCTACTTACACTATGCGGTCTGTAATTGGTGAAGTAGGCTGGCCATAGTAGAGCAAGCTAGAGTAGCGACAATCTGAGTTCTCAATAAAAGTAGCGACACCCAAATGCAAATATGATTGGTTGAATTTATTAATAATGTTTAATTAATTGTATCTCAAAAACTAAGCGTCAAATCGAAAAACTTTATTTAACTTTTTTGTTTTTTGCAGCTTTTCACCGTGGTATAGTTTTCTTGTATGAATTTCAGAACAACCTGTATATGATTTCATCGTTTTGATATTTTTCTATTTTTATTATTTAAAAATAATATCTTTCTTATCGCTCGTTGCAAGTAAATATTTGCTTTTAATAATTAATGACATACTTAGTAGTTAGTATATTTGAATGCTATACATACCTTTTTTTATTTTAAATTAGTATACTCGCAGCTTCACACACGGGGATTTGCATTCTTAAGAATGTACGAGCACTGGATCTTCAAAAGATCAAGGCTTGATCTCTTTTTACATGTAGTTGAAGTGCATATAAATCAATTATAAAAGTTTCAGGGGGGGGGGGGGTACGGTAATCTTGAATTAATTATTTACTGTTAAAGTTCCAGTTTTAATGCGTTGCTCTTGTGGAGAAACCTGTGAACGAAGACATATTTTGATAATTTTCTCTAGGAATAAAATCAGACGAATAAAATTAAAATAACACAACAGAAAAATCCTTCACAAAACTTTCATCCAAATTTATGAAAACTGACACGCTGTGACTTTTTTTCGACATTCGAAATGTGATCAAATTGTTGGTTGATCACAAAGTTTCCAACAGTTTGGCAGTTTCAGAAACCATTCTGTTTTTATCGGTAGAAAATAAGGATAATAGAAAGTAATTTGTGTAATAATAGAAGAAATGTAAAGTGGATAAGTTAATTTAAAGATAAAAGCCTCCCCCTATTCACGACCAAGGTAAAACTAGCTCTGATGACATTTGACACTGGTGACATTGGTGTAAAGAACACCAATAGTGAATCGATATAACATATGTAAATATTTAGATATGATAATACGATACTACCCTATAAAACGATACACTAACCGATATCTATTTGTGTGTATATAGGATACAACATATACAGGATGTTTAAAAACTAATTAGTCAATGATTCTAAAATAAGTTCTGCTGCATTTATATCTTGACCGAGTAGGATTGAATCTATAAAACTTATTTTGACAAAATGGGAACCCGACTTAACAAAAGAAGCACTAAAAAGTAAAAAAATAATTGCATATTCTTGTGCCAATTTTAGTTCACCAAAGCAAAAATTTTTAAATATATATATACAATTATTGTTATTTTTGGAGGCGGTGTCCAAAAGTTATGTGAATTTATCTATGTTGACACCGCCTCCAAAAATAACAATAATTGTACATATATATTTAAAAATTTTTGCTTTGGTGAACTAAAATTGGCACAAGAATATGCAATTATTTTTTTACTTTTTAGTGCTTCTTTTGTTAAGTCGGGTTTCCATTTTGTCAAAATAAGTTTTATTTCTCGCTTTTTAGTGACTTTGAAGTTCTATAACTGATTTTATTTGTCTAAATATGGGTAGACCTACCAAACGACCAACTAATTTTTAGTGAATTTTTTTATAACACTTTTTTTTTACCCGTTTTTTTTTTTTTTTTTAATTTTTAATGCATTTTTTTATAACAGATTTTCAGTTTTCTTTACAAGGAATTTGGTTTTTTTTTGTAAAATTTTTTTTTTTTGGGGTCGGTTTTTTTTTTAAGGAAAAATTTTTTTTGAAGTCGGTTTTTAAAAAAATTTTCTTATTTTCCCATTATGAATGAGTATACTTTTTAAAAAAAAAAAAAAAAATTCGCAGAAATCGGTTATCACATATAAAATGAGGATTTTCCTCGATTTTCCGGAGATCCCCTCATCAGAATGCGATTTGGTGACAATGGGACCAATCGGGAATCAAACCCTTTAAAACAAAAAAAAAAAATTCAAAATCGGTTCATAAATGCCGGAGTTCTGAGGTAACAAACATAAAAAAAAAAAAAAAAAAAAAAAAAATACAGACGAATTGAGAACCATCCTCCTTTTTTGAAGTCGGGTTAAAAAGTTTTCAACAGTTTTTACGTAGATTTGTATTTTGCAAGGATAAATAAATAATTCATGGTATTTTGTTAGTTTTTTTTGATCCGTGGTCGATTTCTTGAAATATTTGATCGTATATCCAGTCCTTATCTCCAGAAATATATTTCAGATTTAAAGAACATTGATTGACAAGACTTTAAAATGTTTAAGCAATATAAGGTCCAAATTACTAAGAAATAAGTTTTGAAATAAGTAGAAAATCGTAAACAAAATTTTATTTCAGATTTACAGGCCTACACGACCCTACATGAATGGAATTATGAAAAATTACTTACATTGTCTATGACCATAGACCGCCAAACACATAACCATCCATAGTCGGGTAAAAATGTGATTCGAATTACCGCTTTCAAAATATTTGGCAATATGTTATCAAGTCAAAATGGCTTGAAAATATCATCAACAGAAACAAGGCAACAGCAATAAAATCACCCTGCTCTGGGTATGAAATCGGCGAAGGTAAATAAAATAACAGATAGCCTGAGAAGATAGAGATGGACACAATCCAAGATTTTCTCCCATAACCCGGTATAATCCCAAGCAATGGATTCTCTCTTGCGTTAGGATACCATGTTCTTTAAGGAAGTCTTCCAGTGATTCTCCATTTCACCGCATATTTTCTAGATTTAGCTTCTTGCGGTGTCCTTTGAACCTACAATCGGTTGTTCGAAACAATCGTCAGCCGTGATTCTCCAGAGAGTAACGTCCTCCTCTTTTCATAACTATCTATGATAGAAATGAACTATTAAACCATGGAATTACTGTGCTCTTGACACACTTCCAGTTCTGCGTAAGTTCCAGCATTTCTCCATGTCTCCACATAATCTAAATTTTCTCTAGACCTAACTCCTTGAGGTATCTTTTGTACCTATAATCGATTGTTGGAAACTCCGCCGAAACAGTGACATTTCATTTTTGGTTAGGCTGATACGTGATTTGAAACTGGGCTTAACCATTCGAAAAGATTCTCCAGAGAGTAACGCTTTCTTCTTTTCAGCACAGCCTATGTTCGAAACGAACTGCTGTAATCGATAAGGGTTGTGTTCAATCTTGAGAAACGAACAAACAATCTTCGTAGACACCTGTATATAAATCCAATGGGCTTACTCCCACATTAAATGAGAATGTCTTCACCACTTCTGTGGGCGAATATTGTGTTAGAAAAGATGTTTCGACGATGTTCTCTCCGAATAATAAATAGAAATAGTTTTACTACTATCCCCCCAATATATATCTACTATATTAAAACAAACGAAAAGATAATATGTGCAGGACATAACGGACAAGGAATAGTATCAAGAAGGACTCGTCACCCGCTCCGATTGTGTCTCGTTCTAAATGCACACACACACACAGAAGGCAATGCTCCCTAAACAAAAGCTGTATTATTCCTGGAGATCCTTTTTTTACTCATCTACACATTTCTGTTAGAATGTTCCATAGAGGTTTTTATACGTAAATTTCCCATGGGTGGAATTCCCTACACTTGTTTTTTTTTTTTATATTTTCTATTTGTTCTGAACAGGAGGAGGTTCCTTTATCTTATGTCTGTCTGTCTGTCTGTTTGTCAGAGTCAGGTCCATGATATTTGATGTTTAGTCATGTTAGAATAAGCAGAATAAGTTGTTCGGTTTTTTTTTGTGTACTCCAAGTAAACAGTATTTTTTTTTGTTGAGTGCTTTAAAAAAAAAACTTTTAAAAACTTAATTTGCTTTTTTTTTGTTATGCTTTTCGTTTTTTTTTATGTATGCGAAAACATTTAACATAACATAGAAGAACAGAAAATTGGTGGGAAATAAGAAAATAGTTTTTGTTTTGTTATCATCAATCGTGAACAAAGATTATTGAGTCAGAGGTTCGTACATGGATCTTGCATTTCGTAATTGAATGACATTTCTTTATTGTAGAAATGGAAAGCGCATCCCAAAAACAGTGGGTTTCAAAAACATAAAAATTATTTAAACCAGATAAAATGTACCAATGCTAGATAAAAAATTGATTTTTTTAATCCGATTATGATGACATTTTTTTCAGGTTCACTTATTTTAAGTCAAGATATTCAATTTTGATTTAAAAAAATCGTAATATATATTTGATTTTTTTGGCAAAGTGAAAAATAGAGGGCTTTGGATATTCCAGAAAATTACCCATAATAGTAATATCTTTATATAGGGTGGCGCATAAATAACGTTATGGTTTAATTAGTGAATAAAGTTTTTGTTTGCGTTTTTTTTTTTTCAGAATTATCTTTTAAAAACTTGGGAAATTTACAATGGAAAGATTCAGCACAGAACAAAGAACCAAAGTTGGTCTATTTTATTGGGAAAGTCAGCATTCGATTAATCAGACACAAAGATCATATCGAAATTTCTTTCATGTTCCGACAATTTACCGATTGGTTCAGCGTTTTCGGTAACATGGGGCTGTCTAAGATCTTCCGCGTGCTGGAAGACCTCGTGCAGTTTGAAATGATTTGAACATGGCTTGGGTGCATGCAAGTGTTGAGGAAAACCCCGAAACTTCCACCAGGCGACGTTCTCAGCAGTTGGTGTTGTCTAGGCGGTCTTTGCAAAGAGTTTTATATACGTTACACCTTTTCCCATATATACGATTCAATTGGTTCACGAGTTTAAAACCAAATCAAACCATCTACTTAGGTCTACGTATGTACTTAGTGGCTTATAGAACTGTGGAAAACTCACAAGTTGATGTCATTTTTTAAAATTTTATAATTGTGCCTTACTGATTCGATTTTCGAAAAAATGCTTCGAATAAAAGTTGTTAGTATAGTTATAATGAACAACTTTTATTCGAAGCATTTTCTCGAATCAAGTATAAAATTTTTAGTTAGATTTCTCGCATTGAATGTACATACCAATAAGTACAGCTTGTATTTTAAAATACACCCAATCTGTAAACAATGTATAGTGTATCTTTGGCTATCTATGCGTAGTGTACTATGATATGGTTTACATTGTCACACTTAAACTGTATTAAAATCAGTATTGTATAACATATAACTATTACATTTATCACTCTTTAACTACAATTACTTATATATATAGTTGCATCTTACTCGTACATGTATACATCGTCGTTATTGTCTGTCGTCTGTTGTGTGAGTGTATCTACATGTATATGTAACTAAGTAAACCATATCATAGTACACTATACCGTGTGTGATGAAAAGCTTTTCTCCAATAGAGAATCAATGTTAAACATTATTTATTACTGGCTGGCCGTATGGTTACTGTGTGAAGTTAATCAGTACACATGTAATGAGGTATCTCATACATACAAACATCTGGATAGTGTATAGTTATACTGTATGCGTATGGATGTTTGTATGTCATTTAAGAGTAGGGATTTTGTGATGCACATACTAAAGTTAAGAATTCCATGAATATATTTAACTCGCTCTCATTACATGTGTACTGACTGACTTCATACAGTAACCACACGGCCAGCCAGAAATAAATAATATTTAACATTGATTCTCTGTTGGAAAAGCTTTTCAACACACACGGTATATAGACAGCGATAGATATACTATACATTGTTTCTAGAATCTAGATCTATTCAACCTATTATCTACCTTAAATATATATCCTAAGTACTTCCTATTTAGATACTGATTGTATTTTAAAATAGAACCCAATCTAGAATCTAGGTGTAATTGGTTGAATAGAAGATACCTTCTATATAAATATCAACTGCAGTAAGTAGATATTTCGTAGGTAGATGGTAGTTTAAGGAGGTTGGATACGAGGTAGTATATCTACGTGTATGATTTGTTTATTTATTTATATCGTATGAATTTATTATAAGAACTATTTAACTTTGTTATCATTTTATTACTATTTACACAATCATTCAAAACAATATACACTACAACAACCACTTAACTTCTCTATCACTACTTATTGGTACACCCTGTATAGATAAATACTTTATGTCTTATGTTTTAACAATATACAGAATGTAACATGTTCAACGATATGTTTGTCTATATAGTATACGCTAGTTCTATCATACTATGTCTGACGTAACCATAATAGAAATTGACATTAGTATACAGTATTGTGACGTTTAAGTATACACAAATAATAATATGTAGAATGTAAACAGGTTAAAAACAAAAGTGTGTGTGTACTTATATACGCACGTAGGAAGTTATACTTCTTTTTAAAATAATGTATTAAACGAATATTAAATGAGGTCAACACTACTATTAAGACACAAAAGTTTAAATAAAATGATGTAGTAGTGAAAAACTATAATAGAAAAATTATGTATTGTATCTAAAACCAATGACCAGTCCAAGTGGCCGAGTGTTATGTCTGCGCAGAAGGGAGGTTATGGGTTCGAATCCCGACATCGGTAGTTTGTCAATTATTAGGAAAAAAAGGGGGGCGGTTAATTGACTAAACTGTCGGCGTATGGACAAGAACGAAGTAACCGGCTATGCTTGAGAAGGTTTTCTGCAGTTTCGATTACGAACTCCAGATAAATATCGGCATAGTTCTTATCATAGTCGGCTGCAGCCGCATATCCTACCAATTCCTAGTTTATACACAAAAATCCCTTCCACTCCACTCACATCCTCACATCCTTAGGCATCACAATGGACCTTATGGTCGAAGTGTAGTCTGTCCAGGGCACCCTCTACAATCTATCTATCTAAAACAATGATTCTACATTTGATCATGGTAGAATAGAATCAGGGTCACTTCTCACGTTTAAATTAGAGTTTGAAAGACTAGCATTTAATCCATTATTTACATTAGAATCACAAGAAGTGAAATTTATCAGGACGGTAAATCATGGTTAATGTGGTTCGTGTAATCCTGATATTCTTCTTTTAATAAAAACATGGAGTAGCAATGATGATGACATTCTTGTACCTTTGTACAGGATGTTTGCTTCTTTACACTGTGAACTTTTGTTTGAAACATTTTTTTTCTAAAATGCATATTTTTTGAAAATATTTACTGGTGGTAACTTTTCAAATGATCACACGGTATCCTGATGGTATAAAGACCATAAGAATTAACCTATATTAAATGTAATTTATTATTAAAGATAATAAATCATATTGTACATCCGTCCTATTTACCTATCTATATGCTCATGGACGTGAGTGTAGCTTTTGTTTGTATTTTAAGTTTAAATAGGAAATTTAAGTCAATATTTGTAGACGAATTAGTAACGAAAGCGGGCGAGCGATAGCTTGCAACTAGTTCTAGTAATAGCAAGGAAGAGCTATACTTTAAGGATGTATGTGCACTAGATCAGAGGTGGGCAGGAGTTGACTCGGCCAAGCTCTGAGTGAGAGGTAGGGAAGAGAGATAGAGTTAATACAGGGTAACCTACCAATTATTAATATTTTCTTTTTTTAATTAAAACATTTTCTGAAAAAATATAATAATACCAAATCTTTGTTATGGTCACTATTATACAAAGTAAATAATACATGCAATCATTCAATACATACTCTGGAATTTTGGGCTGGTAATTAGGGTCATAAAATGTACCTTTTTAGTATATATCATATTTGTGTATGAATAAAATAAAAATATATAAAAAATATATATAAATCTTTTGAACCTTTAAGTTTACCGCTGGACCATTGTAATAAAAGAGGGAAATTTTTGCAAAGGATAATTTAAATAGAAATATAGTTTTGGAAATTCCAAATAATTTGTTTAAATATTTTACTATTCATATCCGAGAACTAATAAAGAATTATTTACCTGATTTAATTATTTTTTCTTCGTATGGAGTATGCTCAGTATAGTGTCATGGGAATTTGATGAATTAAGTTAAATTTTACATAAAGTGGGAATTTGAGTTCTTCGAGTTAGTCTACTTTGAATTGAAAAAGTGAAAAGTACTTTTAGTAGTAGTGGAAATTATTTGTCGCATAATTTGTTTTTCAAAAAAAATAAAATATTGACTATACTATAGACGATACTATATAATTATTGGGCAATAATCGGTAGACAACCTGTATTGAAACATCGTTCCGTCTTGCTTCAAAACATACCTTCTTTACTTACTGTGCCCACCTCTGCACTAGATATAGAATTCTTCACAACCTTATATAGTACATTCATAAAAGTCCACAATAAACTTTATTATTTTTTGTCGTAATTTAAATGGACAAAAATTCATTATTTTCGGTATGACGCGCCTAAAAAAAAGATATTTAAGAAAAAAACCGGAGATTTCGGGTAATTAAGCTACCGCGAACAGAAATTAAATTTACCCGAAATCTCAGTTGTTTTCTTAAATATCTTTGTTTTTAGGCCCATCATACCGGAATTTTATTGGATCAATTTCTTTATTAATATTTCTATTTTCAATTGTGTAGTTTTCATTAATTCGTCTTATTTTATCCCAAATGAAAATTATCCAAATATGTCGACGCTCCCGGGTTTCTCCATACGAGCAATGCATTTAACCTCGAACTTGAACTTTAAATAATTAATTTAAGACCCCCCCCCCACCCCAATGAATCTTTTATAATTGATTTATATGCACTTCAACTACATGAAAAAAAAATCAAACCTTAATGTTTTTGAAGCTCTAGTGCTCGTACATCCTTAATACAAATACGATACGACAGTCAGTGGGTACTTAGATACTTACCTACTCCAAATACGATACTTATTATCTACCATTCATATATTACAAGTAATTGGTAGACAGAATCTTATATTCACTTGGGTAGATATATATTGTACACTCCCATTCAAAAAAAATGAACAGACCTGAACCGAATCAGTCTCTCATAATTTTGATTATACTTGTAGTAACAGATACAACATTTTATTTAATTTTTACACGTAACAGTAAGATATAACACTTAGCATGTGTTAACATAACATATATTTTTTAATTTCTCACTCTGTCACTCACACCGTAAAAAATATATTACTTATCTTTGTTTATAAATAAATAAAATTATACATTATATAGAGAGTTACAAAAGTGAGGAGTTTTATGAGTTTTCAAATCTGTACACTCCCGTTCATACAAATTGAACCAGTAAGTATCATTCTAAGCGTATATAACTAGTACTAAATATATGTATCATATTACATAAGATAACACTTAGAATATCTCGACTGGTTCAATTTTTATGAACGGGAGTGTATGTACTACGGGCCTTGCAGCCTTGCAGTAGACATTACCTTCACGGTGCTAACATTCAAATTTATTAGAATTTAGAAACCAATATCGGAGAATCCATCATAAATATGATTTTTGTATTTTTTGAGCAAAAATTATCTTAGAAAATGATTTTTATTAAAATCGGGAGAAAAAATTTTTTTTCACAATTTTTCTAAGGGGTACCTCTTAACAAAATTGCAAAAATTCGATGAAATTTTTTTGATTCCAAATTTGATAAAAACTTTGTATAAGGGTAATTTTGATCTGTAGAAAACGATGACGTTAGTAAAAATATGATCAGAATTATGGTTTTCAAGATATCAGTCTCACAGGACTCCACGGTGCTGAAATTCGAATTCACAAGTATTCAGAAACCAATATCTGAAAATCCATCATTCAGATAGTTAAATAAATATGATTTTCATGATTTTTGAGTCAAAATTATCTTAGAAAATGATTTTCATTACAATCGGCCATAAAAAATTTTTCATTTTTTCCATAATTTTTCTAAGGGGTACCCCTTAACAAAATTGCAAAAATTCGATGAAATTTTTTTGTTTCCAAATTTGATAAAAACTTTGTATATGAATAGTTTTGATCTGTAGAAAACGATGATGTTAGTTAAAATATGATCAGAATTATGGTTTTCAAGATATCAGTCTCAAAGGAATCCACGGTGCTGAAATTCGAATTCACAAGTATTCAAAAACCAATATCTGAAAATCCATCATTCAGGCAGTTAAATAAATATGATTTTCGTGATTTTTGAGTCAAAATTATCTTAGAAAATGATTTTCATTACAATCGGCCATAAAAAATTTTTCATTTTTTCCATAATTTTTCTAAGGGGTACCTCTTAACAAAATTGCAAAAATTCGATGAAATTTTTTTGTTTCCAAATTTGATAAAAACTTTGTATATGAGTAATTTTGATCTGTAGAAAACGATGATGTTAGTTAAAATATGATCAGAATTATGGTTTTCAAAATATCAGTCTCAAAGGACTCCACGGTGCTGAAATTCGAATTCACAGGTATTCAGAAACTAATATCTAAAAATCCATCATTCAGACAATAAAATGAATATGATTTTCGTGATGTTTGAGTCAAAATTATCTTAGAAAATGATTTTCATTACAATCGGCAATAAAAATTTTTTAATTTTTTTCCATGATTTTTCTAAGGGGTACCCCTTAACAAAATTGCAAAAATTCGATGAAATTTTTTTGTTTCCAAATTTGATAAAAACTTTGTATATGAGTAATTTTGACCTGTAGAAAACGATGACGTTAGTTAAAATATGATCCGACTTATGGTTTTCAAGATATCAGCCCTAATATATCAATTAGCTTACGAGATCTATGCATCCATGTATTTAAATGTGTCTCTCTCTCTTTCTCTCTCTTTCTATATATATATATATATATATATATATATATATATATATATATATATATATATATACCTTGTATTTTAAAATAGACCCAATCTGGAAACAATGTATAAGATGTACTATATACCTTCCTTATACCTGACTATGCACAGTATACCATGATTTAATGTACTTTGTTACACCCAAACTGCACTCTACAGGCAGTGGAGCTAATACGCCCCCACCTAGCTTAGCAATACACAGTTTAGCATTACAGACAGTGCATAGTTTAGCAATACACTTTATTTACCAATATCAATACAAAATAAGTGTAACAAAGTACACCATATCATAGTACACTGCATATAGACAGCGATAAATACATTTTCAGATGGGTCTATTTTAAAATACAACCTATATATATGTATATATATATATACAACCTATTTTAAAATACAACCTATATATATGTATATATATATATATATATATAGGTTGTATTTTAAAATAGACCCATCTGAAAATGTATTTATCGCTGTCTATATGCAGTGTACTATGATATGGTGTATTTTGTTACACTTATTTTGTATTGATATTGGTAAATAAAGTGTATTGCTAAACTATGCACTGTCTGTATTGCTAAACTGTGTATTGCTAAGCTAGGTGGGGGCGTATTAGCTCCACTGCCTGTAGAGTATAGTTTGGGTGTAACAAAGAACATTATATCATGGTATACTGTGCATAGTCTGGTATAAGGTATGTAGTGCATCTTATACATTGTTTCCAGATTGGGTCTATTTTAAAATACAAGGTGTATATATATATATATATATATATATATATATATATATATATATATATATATATCAGCTTTAGTAGTTTAGTAAAATGGTGTTACATCCCCTTGCTGCTATACATCTACAGAATACACAAATAGATAATAATAATGTTTTAGATAAATAATAGTAAACCATTTTAAAATTATTGTTATTCACCTTTCAGTAAATTTCAGCAGAATTAAGCAGCAACGAACAGCAAACAGTACTCCTTCTATTCCTTTTACTTTACTTTAAATTGTCTACATAAATATTTTGGTACGTAGATAGTCCAACAAATGAATGAATGTTCTTCATTGTCTATTACAATAAATAAGTACTACACAAAATACAAAGACAAACTACTAAAACCTTTATCTTTTTGCTTAGAACTAATACGTTATCCAAGTTGTAGCGAGGTACTACTAACTAATTGGGTCGCTTCTACTGCTACAGGATGCTTTATGAACGGGTTTTTAGTATAATCAAATCCACAGAATAGTGAAGGTATCACAAATGCTTTTGGATATCTTTTGAAATGCTTATCTATCACGTTTTGATCGGTGCCAATTTTCGTTAAATAATTCATCGATATTTTCTTCGATATTATGAAATATGATACCACGTGACTGTTCACAGTGATACTATTCAGGCACTGCAAATTAAAATATTTTATTTTAAAACTCTTTAGACCTTTAAATGCTTGTAGTCACCAACTAAACGCTAAAATGTTGTTAAATGTAATGCAAACATCTTAAACGATTAATTTTAAAACATTTTGATGTGTATACATACACTTTCAGTATTTATGTAATTTATTATTTATATAAATATTTACAAAATAAACATAGTTTGATTTGATTTTAATAATAACGAAGTTGGCAAGGTTTTGGGTAATCTCTTTTCGATGACTGTCCTACATTCATCTGTCACAGGTACAATTCCCCAGTAATACATTTGCCAGGATTATATTTTTAGAACATCTTGAAGATTTCTTTTAACTAAAAAAATTGTTCTTACTTTAATAACTTTTGGTAACCATAAATTTATTTAAGAATTAAATTCATAAAAATAAATAATAAATACCTGTACTTAATTAAATAATAATAATAAAAAAAACTACCTATGGGAATGGACGATTTATAAAGTAAATTGAAAAGAGTTACCACACAGAAAGTTTTTAATAATTTTTAAAACTACAGGAAACATGAAAAAGTATAAACATCCCCAAAAAATAAAAGAGGTAAGAAATGAGAAAACAAATTCCTTTGGAACAAAAATTATTAAAAAAGACAAACGAAAATCGTTCTCATGTTCTGTGTGCGTGGGTGATGCCTGTCCGTCCGTCTGTTGGTACATTTTTTTAAAAAACAACTTGAACAGCTACCGAGAGATCTTTTATATATTGTGTTTCATGTTCAATGTTGTGTTCAACTTTTAAGGGTACTGCAAAATTTTCATATAAAAATATTGAAATAATATTTATTTTCAGAACAGAACTTTAAAAGAAGTGGTTTTATGAAATTCTTTTCCACACTCATTCACTCACCAGAGTACACTGTGGATAAATATATCCAATATACCGGCTCAATATAAATATTATTATACCCTGTACAGCTATCTATAATCTTTAAACATATAGTAAGGTAAAGCTTCACAGTCCAACGACCTATTAAGGATATTATTCAACACTCACACTTAAAATTTGAAATCGATTAATCGTCTCACACTCGAGAAAAACTTAATTGAAGTTCAAATAATTAACATGGGGAGCAATGACCCATTTTCAGCATTATTTCTACCAGTTTTTTTTTTAATAAAAAAAAGACATTTAAGAATTAAAAAAAAAATGGTTATAAATTATTGGATTTGTTCTGCTAATTTATACAAAAAAACTAGAATTATTGACCGTCTCATTGTTTAGTTATAACAACGCAAAGTGAAGCATTTTATAAATAAATATACGTGTCGACATGGTAAACAGATACAATTTGATAACATTGTACGTCACTATACGTTGTTCTATTCAAGTACATGTATGTTAACAAACAGTATATCAACTGGTGGAATATAAGTGACGTAACTTTTAAAAATGTTTGTAGGTTTCAAGTATATTATGTGGGTTCTTATTGTTTATTCAGAAGAAACAAATGATTTAAAATATTAAAAAAAGCAATGGAATACACTAAAATAACATCCCGATGCATTGTGGCAGATAAATAAACAAACGTTTATGCAGTGTTCGTTCAGGGAAGAAAGTCCGATTTGGCGCTAACGCTTTTGCTGTCCCACCTCGATAGAGAAAGCATCGTAGAGAAAGGTAGATGTGAGCGTGGTGTCTATCGTGGAACACAACTATTAGCGCGCTTTGTCAGCATACACAGCGTCAAGATGAATAGTAAGAACAACGCTTGAAAGCGTGTAAGTAAGCTCCCAAAACGAATACACCGTTAAGTCTATAATAATATTTTTCGTATACCTGTATATATATATATATATATATATATATATATATATTCAGTATTTTTGGTCTGTTGTTTGGTTTTTCTTCTATCTAAACATGTATCTGTGTATATCTGTGTCTACATCTGTATCTATCTTTGTGGGTGTTGGTGTGTGTGTGTGTGTGAGTGTGTTACATAGGGGTTAAAAAGGCAGGAAAACAGTTGTAAACTTCTTTCAAAAACCAAATCAAACAGAAGGCAATAGTAGATTTTATGTTAAAAAGAAGGTAAAAAAAAATATACACAATATTTTTGAAAGATGGTAGTTGGTAGATGATTCTCTCACTTCTTCGTCTCTTCCAAGTAACAGGTAACAACCAAACCCGACTACTACCTTATACCTTTAGAATTATTATTTATATTTTCTACACATATATTTATTATGGTCCGTTGTTGTTTATTTCAGGACCTTTGTTTTTGTACTTATTATCACATAGTAAGTATAGATGAAGATTTCTTGATATATTTTTATTTTGTTATATACATTCTTCTATGCCAGAGGTGGGCAGGAGTTGACTCGGCCAAGCTCTGAGTGAGAGGTAGGGAAGAGAGATAGAGTTAATACAGGGTAACCAACCAATTATTAATATTTTCTTTTTTTAATTAAAACATTTTCTGAAAAAAATATAATAATACCAAATCTTTTTTATGGTCACTATTATACAAAGTAATTAATACATACAATCATTCAATACATACTCTGGAATTTTGGGCTGGTAATTTGGGCCATAAAATGTACCTTTTTAGTATATATCATATTTGTGTATGAATAAAATAAAAATATATAAAAAATATATATAAATCTTTTGAACCTTTAAGTTTACCGCTGGACCATTGTAATAAAAGAGGGAAATTTTTGCAAAGGATAATTTTAAATAGAAATATAGTTTTGGAAATTCCAAATGATTTGTCTAAATATTTTACTATTCATATCCGAGAACTAATAAAGAATTATTTACCTGATTTAATTATTTTTTCTTCGTATGGAGTATGCTCAGTATAGTGTCATGGGAATTTGATGAATTAAGTTAAATTTTACATAAAGTGGGAATTTGAGTTCTTCGAGTTAGTCTACTTTGAATTGAAAAAGTGAAAAGTACTTTTTGTAGTAGTGGAAATTATTTTTCGCATAATTTGTTTTTCAAAAAAAAAAAAATTGACTATACTATAGACGATACTATATAATTATTGGGCAATAATCGGTAGGACAATCTGTATTGAAACATCGTTCCGTCTTGCTTCAAAACATACCTTCGTTACTTACTCTCACCCAGCTTATGGAGAGCCCGTAAGGCTCAGACGAGCTGTCTGTGCCCACCTCTGTTCTATGCCATACACTGACATACTATTAATTTATGCAAAACTGTAGACAATATACATGCATGTAAAAGTGTGCAAGGCACAAATCGTAATCATGTTTTTGAGGAACGATCAGGAAGAGTTATACAGCCACCCAGATTTGAAATGTAATATGAAACCCAGCCGGATATAATAGCACTTACTAAATTTCAATATTACCGTTTTGTTGGTTGCTTATTACCAAATCCCACTGGAAATTGTTTTTGTAATATATTCTTAAAACATCTGATCCTGAGTACGAAAAATATATGGGAGAAGTGAATCTCGTCAGACTGAAGTAGAAGGGGAAGCAAAATGGACCATAAGGTCGAAGTGCAATACTTTAATACCCCCAGATATTTATCTGTGTATCTAAATCATCCCCAAAGAAGATTTGTGTATCTACACTTGAGCCATAGAAAATTATGTGCTTATGGAACACTCAAAATTAGCGCACATTGCTCAAAATTTTACAGTTGGCTTGTGCCTTATTAATTCGGATTTTGAACAAATACTTATGATAAAAGATGTTCATGTAAATTATATTAACAACTTTGGTCGAAATATTTTCCGAAAAATCGAATGAATAAGTTAGGAATCAGCTTAAATACGTTTGAAAATTGTGCGATATTTTTGTGGCTCATAGCACACAACTGGTGCCCATTCTACAAAGTTTTGCCAGTTTTGCTATATATATTTTTTCTTCTTCTTGTTATGGTTGTACATTTTATTTATAACCGATGGTAAAGTTAATGTAAATAAAATTAAAGTCCTTTGATGTTAACATTTCTTTTATTTTTAAAGTTACATACTTAGTATATGTAAGTACATACAGCAAATACACACAATCACATACACACAAACATTTTTAATATGTTTGAATGTATTTAAAAAATATTTCTCTTAAGGGGTTACATGGGGTTTCGAAGGCTAAAACAAAGCATATACAAAGATCAACATTTGACAAATATTTTGTGAAATTTTCATTTCAAAATTTGGGAGTCATTGGGACCTCATTTCGTGTGACCCCTCAGAATAAAGTTCCGTTGGCGTAGTCCGAATAACTCATGACAGATTCATCCGAAATTAAAAATCAAATTACTTCTGTACGTAGATTTATATAGCTCGTGCTTAGACGCAGGAAAAAAAAGAAAATTTGAATTTTTGGCAGAGTTTTGTACAAAAAGGTACTATTTTTGGTATAATTTGCACTACATATTGGCTTGTAAAATTTGTTGTGATAAAAAAAAATCCTTCGTTCAAGCACTAGTCAACTTTACTTATCTTGAAGAAGTGAGGAAAATTTGAACAAGACCGGTTCATTATTTTTGGAGAAATTATGTCAACCGACTTCAAAAATAGAGTTTTGAGGCTAAACGCGATCAAAGATGAACAAACAATAGCTAAATAGCTGCCTCAATATAGTTCCCAAGGCTCTGGTCTCCTAGACTTTTAATTTAATTGACTTGAAACTTTGAGATAATATTCTAGTCATTCTGTACTATTTAAAAAAATCGATTTTTTGAAATTTTCAAACCCATGTTAACTATTAGATAGATAAATAGATCGTAGACGCTTTTCTGGACGGGAAACACTTCGACCATAATGTTCATTGTCATGCCTATGTGAGTGAAGGACAAGGAGTTTTGTGTGTAGACTAGGAATAGGGAATATGCATGAAAATTTTTGTTCACTTGAATTGAAGCATGTTTACTTGACAAATATCAAGGTAAAATTACTTTTTAAATAACTTTAAAAATAAGCGAGGTATGAATGATTGAAATTCCCGATTAGACAAAGAGGGTGATAGCCCTCTTGATATGTTATGTGACGTCATATTACACTTTCATCATTTAAAATACACGTAAAACTCCGTTTTTAGTATTTTTGCAAGAAAGAGACAGATAATAATCTTTAAAAGCTTATAGCTTCCTTGATATTTGTCGGATTTTAATTTGGTTTTTAAATATTATTACAGTATTAACAGTATTTTCATATTCTGAGAATAAATGTGAAAAAAAATTTTCATGCATATTCCCTATTGGTAGGATGTGCGACTCATCTGGAGTTCGTGAAGGAAACTGCAGAAAACCTTCACAATCATAGCTGGTTACTTCGTTATTGTCCATACGCCGACAGTTTAGTCAATTAACCACCCTTTTGTTTTAATAATTGACAAACTGCCGATGTTGGGATTCGAACTCATAACCTCCCAGTTCCAAGTACACCCAATGCCTTAACAAGCGCGGCTACTTGGCTGATGTAACTCCTTAATGTTAGTTGTACAGAAACATTGTTCTTGAAGACAATAATAATAATTTTTCTTAAAAAATATTTATGTATAGGAAATTGAGCCGAAATTTTTATCAAGTCTACTCCAAGAGAACTACCTAACAAATGATATTGATCTTATAAGAGAGGGTTGGATCTTAAAAGTGATATTGATCTTATAAATACTTCCTTAACAAGGATTGTTAAACTGGCTTGGTACAAACTTGCAAATTTTTCCATGTAAGCTAAGTAACTAGACCCTAGATAGTGGGAAACTTCAAGTTTTAAACTGTCGAAGGTGTTCTAAGCCCCTTGAAAGATTTTTCTCAAAAACTCTATACACCAAAGGTTGTTGTCTCAATATAGAGATTTACCTGAGATTGAACCGTTGAATTTTCAACGAGTTTCGTTTAGTCACAAAATACTTTTCAAAAATGTATTTTAATAATTGAACTTTAATTCTATTTAGACCTATAAAATGGACGTTTCTTTAATTCTAAGAAATTATTTTTGCTTCATTTGACTTTGATTAATAAAAAATGAACGAAAAAAAAAAAGATCAAACGATGATAATTTTTGTTTGACATTCCATTCTAAATATGTTACCAACACAGACGGGGTTGAATTTAATTATTTTATATTCAAAAAAAAGTGAAAATAACAACTAACTGAGTTCTTAAATACCCGGTATATATTGAGTTTATAAAATAAAAGTTTATAACAAAAATTGTGTCTGACTTCTTTAAAAAAAGGAACATTTTCAAATTTTGTTTCAATCTTTTAAGATTTTAAAGATGGATATTATCTGTCCTGGTGCGAAGAGTACTTACGGTCCGCTTGTACTCATTCAAGAACCTCGAAATGTACCTCGAAATGAATAAACAGTGCATCAGAATACTAACAGATACCGTTGTACATACAAATATGAATGGATTAATGAATGCTTGAAAAGCATGAAGCTCTCCTTTTATTTTTTTAATAAAAAAGGATAAACTTAATGTTGAAATACATAAATGTTTAATTGTGTGTAACCATTATAAAAGAATAACCAAAGCAAAGCGCACAACATACAATACAGTACCGAAGTACTACAAATAAGTAAGCGTAGTTCTACGCTAAAGCTAACGAAAGTATGCTTATGCTTTACGAACTGGCAAAGAAACATAAGATAATGATAAACATATATACATATATACATATTTATATGGTTTCAATATTTTATAAATATAGATTATTTCAATTAAAATGAATTGTCATGCTGTGCTTCTGCGTAGCACAGTACATATTATCCTGAGTCACCTTATACCTACCAACAAACTCATACATTATTATTGAATTTTGAGGCTAAAAGTACACATTGGTTTAAATAGTATGTAAATATAAATATGTAAAGTGTAAATAAACAAATTAATAATATTAATTAAATTAAATACTGATATGAAAAAATTAACTCGTCAACCAGGAATCGAACCTCGGGCCTCTGGCCTCTGGGTATGTTGACACGAAAGTATACACAAATATTAAATAAAAATTTCACTTCAACAGAAGTTCAGTACTGTCTAATAAATATATAAAAAATATATATATTAAAAAAATTGGAATAATATGGAAAAATTGGCCGTTACACACAATCGTCTTTGGTGTAATGGATAGCACACTGGACTAGATATCCAGAGGCCCGAGGTTCGATTCCTGGTTGACGAGTTAATTTTTTCATATCAGTATTTAATTTAATTAATAAATTCAATGACAATGAAATGTGTCGGGTATACGCTATAGTCTCCTACAGTTTGTCATACGTAACCGAAAGGAATTTGGACAAACACTTGTATGTTGACACGAAAGTATACACAAATAAACAAATATTAAATTAATAATACATTGACATAAAGATAGTGAGAGGTCATGTTGCATTCCACTACCATAACATCTCAGATAGCTCAGAGGCAGAGCATTGGTCTAGAATGTCAGAGGTCGTGGGTTCGATTCTCATCCCAGATATGAATGCTTTTTCATGACAATAATTTGATATCAAAAACAATGTTAACAATGTTTAGATATATCACTTAAATGTCAAACTAAGTAATAGCTAGTCACTTCCATTTGTATAATATAACCGAAATGCAACCATACTAAGAATGGATAAAATAAACGCTTTTTTGTTACGTTTCAGGTTTAATACATTCAATATACATGGGAGCGTCCATAAACCACGTGATCCTTTCATGTGCCTTTCATGTGATCCCCCCAGATACAACCCAGTTTTTTTATTACCAAATTTTCTTGTGAAGAAAATTGCGTAGCTTGACTCACACCCCTGCCTCCCCTTACGTAGCTCAGCGTAGCATTCAAACTGATCTCCCCTCTCTCTTGACGTAGCTACGTGGTTTATGGACGCTCCCATATAGCTGACCCAAAATGAAGAACTGTTATATTTGTGTCTGGGCTTCCCTACTTAGCTCGGTGAATGTTGTTTTCTAAAATGTTCAAACTGTTTGAAATAAATAATAAATAATCATCTCGTTATTTTGTAAGATGTCATGCATTGTATTTGTATAATGTTTTATGAATGTTTTTAGATTATTAGAAACTGTTCACTTTCAGTTTGTTCGTTCACAAACTATCGGTCCGATTGGGATTAACATTTGTTTCGCGAAAAACGATTTCATTAAAATGTATATTAAGTGTTTTTCTATAAAACTTCTATGGAAATTTCTTTCAATTTTCGGTTTTTGTTGAAGGTAAAATTAATTACTTTTACAACATTTATTTTTTGCAAATCCACGTTTTATTTAATAAGATTGCTGACATGTTTCGGGTTTTATCCCATTGTTGAAACTGGGACAGTGGATTTGCAAAAAATAATTGTTGTAAAAGTAATTAATTTTACCTTCAACAAAAACCGATCTTTATGGACTTCCACAAATTGAAGCTCTCAACAATCAATCTTTCAATTTTGTTTCCTTCATAACCAGACTGTCCGAAAGGCCGAGCTGTTAAGTGTACTCTTCTCGGAACTGGAAGGTTGCTAAAAAAACTAATTGGGCGGTTAATTGACTAAACTGTTGGCGTATGAACAGGAACGCAAGTCACCGACAATGCTTGTGAAAGTTTTCTGCAGTTTACTTTCACAAACTCCAGATGAATAGCGGCATAGTTCCTATCAAAGTCGGCAACAGTCACACAACTTACCAATTTCTAGTCTACACACAAATTCCTTGTTCCTTTTAGGGCTCGGTAAAAAAGGCCTAGAAAGGTCTATTTGCCAGGATGGTAAATTCTACTAGGCTGTTTCAAATCAAATCTGGTTTGAAGCTAGATGAGAAACATACGAATCTTGTAATAAAACTGAGAATTCATGGGGCGGGAAGAATTCATGAACTTTTTGGGGCGGGAATTTGACGAGCTTTAAAAATCAAACTTATTGTCTAACCGAAAAACTGTTCGAATTTGTATTTATTTATGTGACGATTAGATTTAAAAACAAATTCACTTTCCAGGAGAGCTTTTATTGTATGTTTTATCTTACCTGTACCTATCAACCAGAATCTATTTATAGCTAATGCATATGTGGAAAGTCTTCAAACAAAGATTCCCTTCGATGCTTCTTGGTAGCTGTTCATTATATTTGCAAAATAATGAACAGCTTTTAAAAATCATTTATTTACATATACTATAAAAATATTTTCCATGCTTTCTTTTTCACCCCGTATATAAACTGTTGTAGTAAGTTATGTTGTTTTTTCAATGATACAAGCTAATGCTTCGGTAATAAAATATGAGTTATATAATGTTTAACTGTAGTACTATGGGCCATATAAGTCGTGTCCTATATTTCAAAATTGTATAGTCATTTTGTGCCTTATCCATTCAGTTTTTGTGAGAATGTTTCGAATAAAAATTCTTAGTATATTTATAATGAACAACCTTGAGTCGAAACATTTTCCCTAGAAAACTAGATGAATAAGGCACATAAAGGACTATACAATTTTGAAAAAAGGGACCACAACTTTTGGGGCCTATAGTATACAGTATACACAAATCATACGGTAACAGTTAGTATATTTATTCTTTTATTTAATGATGGAAAAAAAATTTGTTTACTTTGCTAGAAACAATAATTATTGTTATCTTCAATTCTTCTGTCGTTCCCTCTTAAGTAAAAGGCACTCTCAGATGGTTGTTGAGTATGCAAAAACCGATGAAAGTATACGATCAAAATCAAAGTCCTTCAATAGGGACGCTCATAATATCTTAGGTTATTGCAGCCATGTTTTTAAAGTGACAGTTATTAACTTTGATCTCAATTGATTAGTAGTTTATGGTAAATCACCGTGGAAGGTTAAAACGTTGAATAATGTGTAGAAATCATCCAATTATATGATCAAAATTTGGCGACAAGAAAAAAAACATTTTTAGCGACGAGGCCCATTTTGGGATGAATGGATTTGTGAACCAGCAAAATTGTCGGATTTGGGGCGATACCAATCCACATGAGATACACCTGCATCAACTGCATTCCGAGAAAATTACTGTTTGGTGCGGATTTTGGTCTGATGGAGTCAAAGTTTGGTCTGTTGCAAAACGACAATGGCCATAAACATCAACTGATGCCCTCAAAGTGTATATATATACTCAACTACGATTAGAGTCTACTCCACCATTTTACAGGAGTCGAAGTTAAAATCCCTGGTTGTTTTCTAAGAACAAAAATTTATATTTCTATCAAAATTTTATGATAATTTTTTGTTGTGGATGAAATTAATGTTTTGTAAGAAAATATGTTTTTAGTTGCACCTGATATGAAATTTTCTTTTACAAATCTATCATTCACCTTTCTATCTAATGGAAAATCGGATATAAAGGATGATTTAAAAACTACTTGCGTAATAAAATGTACCACTTATTTGGATATCATTTTGGAAAATTCTTAAAACATCATGTGTCTTAAAAAATTGTGCTACATCCAAATTTAATAGAACTGAAAAAAAAAACGATGAAAATTTGAAACTGCAAAAACTGAATACGGAATTTTTGCTCGAGATATTTTGTTCGAAAACGTAATAAATTAAAAGTGAATTGTTTTATTTATTTTTTGTAAACTTTTTTGTAAACTCCATTCGTTGTAAGTAAGGTTTTCTTATACTAATACCATCTCGATGGTTTACTTGGAAGAGCAAACTAGACAAAGGTTCGATTCCCATCCAAGATGGATGTGATTTTTATTAATGACTAGTTTATTAATCTCATTTTTCGTTACATTATTCACAATAATCAATAGTTTCATGACAATTACAAAGTTTTGCACGTCCTTTTTGTAAATTTAAATTATTTGGTAAACAAATTCCAGGTCTAAAACATTCGCAACAACCATGACAAGGATCTCCTGTGGGTGGATATGGTTTTTTTGGATGTTCACATAGTGGGATAAAATTATCTATATATTCACTGGCATGTAATACTTTTCCCAATGAAACTTTCTTACCTAAAAATAGAAAGGGGTAAATTTCAAATTTTTAATATTGGGCTCATTTTAAATAGTTTAGTTTATTTTTTGAGTTTGTTTTGCCTCACTGGGATTTTGGAAGTTAAGTGCAAATAAGTAGCACAAATGTTTATGAATGTATTCACACGCTTCTAAACACAGCCTCGTTGCACGAATTATATTCACTAAAGGGGTAAAGTAATCGAATTGAGATCCAAGCAAATTTGGATCATCTAAACATTAAACTGAACTTTTCTCCAAATTTTCACCCATATCGATAGTTTTTCGAAAAAAACAACATCTGGAAATGAAGTTTGTGAGTCACTTACTTTGGGAAACTTTGGAACGGAATTGAAAGAAAATTTGTACACTTATTGAGTATGGAGTCTTGACAACTTCTTGGCAACCTTAAAGTAATGAAATCAGGTGGGAAATAAATATGGATAATTTAGAATCAAAATTGAAGCATTCCTTCCATATTTTCATCGAAATCACTTCCATAATATTTGGCTAGACTACAACTATAGGCAATATCATCTATAGCAGCCATCAGAGGAAAATGGTTGGGTTCTAGATATTTGGAACGTCTGGAATTGCCAGTATGCTAAGATTATTGTAGGAGCTGCCACAGTGAGGGGGAGGTCACTGTCCAGGTCTTCTCTTGAAAATATTCACCCCATTTGATCAGCCATTTTTTGATGACCTCTTTGAGTTAAAGTCTACTGAAGCCAATGTTTCGAGGAAAATGACAAGCAACTAATAGAACGATTTTTCTTGCGATTATCACATTCTATGTCTATTAAAATGTATATTTATAAATTATATTTACGTGATTTTTCATAAATCTCCAACGGAAATTTCTTTCGCCTGTCAATTTTATTTGCTACAAAATCAGTTGTATACATAGTTGGTCCTACAGTTTGTATGAAATTTCCTCGAATTTTTTCCCTAGATTCCTTCTTTTTAGCAAAAGTTATTTTCGGAGTTGGATGCGTCACATATGAATCTTGTACTAAACTTCGGTTAGCCATCGGCACTGATGACGGTATAAAAATAAAACGTTTGGAAAAATTTGTTCGCCGACTATCTGATTTCTCTTCAAAATCTTTCTGATACGTTGAAGTAAAACATATGGCCGATTTTGTTCCCAAAATTTCTCGCTTACAATATCGTACAAGTTTCGCTGGTTCACTTTTCTTATATTGATATGACACTCCAGTTGACGTGTATCCACTTACAGGCTGAGAACTAGGGATAAAATGTTCTTTTTTTTTACAATTTTGCCGTTTTTTCCCGGGTTTTGGTGTGAAATCATTGTTGTAAACTGTGCTTAGATATATGTTATCTGCCGCAATTTTTATTGATTTTGGTTCGAGTAATGATTTTAAGTTTTTCGATGGTTTTGGTAGATTATATTGTGGAATTTTTCGATTAAAAGGTGGTACCAGATGACATACACACGGTTGACATTGTTCCGGAGGCCATTGACGTTTTGGGGGTTTAATGTCATCATCACAATCACAGTCCAAATTTTGTATTTGACAACCATCGCAAGATTTTCGAAATGCCATTTTGTTTCTTATTCAAAAGATATTATTTAAAGTAAGAGAATAAAGTTTCGACTTGAATAATCTATAAAAATTTGTAAATTGACAGATAATAACTGACTTCGATCTCTTTGCTTATAAAAAATATGGTGTGAAATACTCACATGACATCTACATGTAATGTTTTACAAATTGCTTTAACATATATCATTATTCAACAGTGGAGTATAATATATACACTCAAAACGGTATTTATTTACTATGGCAAAATTGAATTAGAACATAACTAGATAAATTATTGAACTGAAATTGACATACCTAACTACAAAATTGGTTTGTTAGAAGTCTCATCAAATTTGATAGAAAACTATGCTCGTAATAACCAGGCAAGTAACCAAGCGGTCTAAGGCGTTATGTCTACTTGGGGACTGGGAGGTTATGGGTTCGAATCCCGGTAATTTGTCAATTATAGAATATTAGATTATCAAATGATAATTAATGAGAACTCTAGTTATTTGAAATAAAATTTCAAATTCGTCCCAATACCTAGATCAGTTTTTTTATTATAAATATGTATTTCGACTACAATGAAGTCATCATCAGTATAAATTACCTAGTCGTTATATACTCTTTGACAAATAGAAATAGATAGAAAATCGAAATTAATAGACGAAAAAATAAAAAAAAATAAAAATAAAAATTAAATAAAATAAATTAAAATCTAATACACTTTATTGAAATTACCCTTGTTAAAATTTCTTTCATTCAAGTTTACCCTTGTTAATATTACTCTAATTAAAAATACTCTTATATTGTCTCAGGATATGTTATTCGTTGCTAATTTGGTGACAGTTTCACGTGATTCTGTCACCAAATTGTTGGATGAACACAAAGGCGCAAGATCAATAAAGATGAACAAGATTAAATTATAAAAGACATTATTAAATTATAAAATTTGCTCAAAAAAATCCCTTACACAATTAAATTTACACAAATGTCAAGTAAATTTATTTCTTATTTTGTTTTTTTTTGTTAGTTACATCATATGACCACCAGAGGCATGATGCTTAGCAAGTTACGTGTATACCTAAAAGAGACCGCAAAAATAGACTTAATTTAACTTTCGACACATTTTTTCGATTTTATATCCTTTAAAAGAGTATTGTGTTAGTTTTAAAAATCGATTTCATATCCTTTTTTGTTGGAGACCTGCCACAGTACCTCTAAACAACAAAACGTCATTATATAGAGGTTAACATAGCCAGTTATACACTAGATTTCGATTCGATATAGAAAATGTATATATATATAATAAAAGTCATGTCGAATATTATATCAAATTTTTTACATAAAATACTTTTTTTTCCATCGAAAATAATTTTAAAAAAAAACTAAGAAAAAAAATATAATAAATACACACAGGTATTAGGGACAGAGCAGAACGCAATCGCTGCCTCTGTGTTTGTGCAGAGCTGGGAAAAGTACCGGGAAACAGTACTTTAAGTAATAAGTACCAAGTTTTGAAAAAAAACATAATACCTTAAGTAAGGATTACGAAATACATTTCAAAAATTACTTCACCACTCCAAGTAGCCGAGCGATCTAAGGTATTATGTCTGCGCAGTATGCCTACTTGGAAACTGGGAGGTTATTGGTTCGAATCCTGACATCGGCAGTATGTCAATTATTAAAAAATAAAGGGGCGGTTAATTGACTATACTGTCGGCGTATGGACAAGAACGAAGTAACCGGCTATGCTTGAATAGGTTTTCTGCAGTTTCCTTAACGAACTCCAGATGAATATCGGCATAGTTCCCATCCTTAGGCATCACAATGTACCTTATAGTCGAAATGTAGCCCGTCCAGGGTAGCCTCTTCAATTTATCTATCTATCTACCCAGTACATTGAAGAAGCTACTTGTGAAAATAACATGTAGATAATTAAAAATTAATCACGTCCAAAATAAAAGTATACAAATAAATAAATCACAGGGAAATTAGACTATTAATTCTAATCAGAACCTTAAATTTGATCCAGTTGGACGTTTCGTTTCTTTATTGAGACTTCTTCAGCAACTACAAAATATCATTAACAAAATCACAATATTGTATGTATTTAAGGTTATATTGTGATTTTGTCAATTATATTTTGTAGTTGCGGAAGAAGTCTCAATAAAGAGAGGAAACATCCTACTGGATCAAATTTAAGGTTCTGATTTAGAATTCCCAGTCCAACTTCCCTATGATTTTATTTATTTATATAACATACAGAGTTAAAAAAAAAAAAAAAACTAAAAAAACATGCTTTTATTGGAATATGAATTAAAAAATGCAAAATCATTTAAAATAGAATAAAGAGATTGACAACAAACTTCACTTTCATGTAAACAAAAGCATGGGGTGCTCTCTACGTACTCTTGCAAGAGTAGAGTCATTATGAGGACGTAAGTAGAGAGCCTGCCTTGTTGAACAGTAGTTGGTACTTGTACTTAGTACTTGTCTTAAAAGTATTTTAAGTACTATCTTACAGTACTTTAAAGTAATGTTGCCGTAAATATTGAGTATTTATGTTACAAATACAACCTATAATACTACAAAACTACACTTCAGGCCCTTGAGGCGTCAAGATTCCAATCGAAGATAGCCTATGAATGCTTCGAGGAAATGAACCACCTGGCACTGAAAAACACAATCAGACCGATCTGGGTACCGAGCCACTCTGGCGTTAAAGGAAACGAAGTAGTAGACTCGTTGGTACGAGAGGGGACATTTCAAACACCCCTTTCACCTGAGCCTATCATTCCTATAGCAAGATGCTCCGTAATTTACCGAACCAAGGGGTGGCTGCGATAAGCTCATCTCGATTACTGGGACTTTCCGCAGGGCATGCGACAGGCAAAGTTGTGCATAAACACAGCTAGGCCATTCGACTGTGCTCGGTTGAAACTCAATAGAATGCAGCTGAAAAGTGTGGTGGGGCTCTTGACAGGACACTGGCGATTGAACTACCACCTTCATAACTTGGGGATCTCGGATGATCCCACTTGTAGGGCCTTGTATGTAGGACGATGAAACCTCCATATATGTTATATACACCTGCAGGAACCTATAGAATGTTTGGGTCCTTGGATCCATCAATCTTGGGAGCAATCCTGGCGGAGAAGTTGTGGGCCTTCTGTGTGGCGCCTGGCCTCAACAGGATCCTATATCTTCATCTGCTTAAAATAGCATCTCTTACCCGGAGACGTCTCGCCTTCGGGTGATGGGTTGTTCTCAAGGGGGGCACAGAGGACCCATTGGTCTAGGTGCTAAGGACCCATCTGTGGTACCCCCCTTTCGAATTATTATTATTACTACAAATCTATTTTAAGTACTTTTTATATGTACTATACTTAAAGTATTGCCCAGCTTTGTATATCCGCGTGTAAGAAGTATATTTGATCCATCTCATATTTAAATATTATCCCGAAACGATATAGAATAGAAGAGATATATCACTTTACATGGAACGAATCCATTTACTCAATATATCTACTAAAAAATAATATCATAGTTTGATGATATAGATACACTTTTATATTTGCGCATAAAACTTAGTAGCTCTAAAGT
Source organism: Nineta flava (assembly GCA_963920215.1). NCBI lineage: Eukaryota > Metazoa > Arthropoda > Insecta > Neuroptera > Chrysopidae > Nineta > Nineta flava. The sequence continues at coordinate 138,907,577 of OY986041.1, forward strand.
AAGTAGTATATAGCTCGGAAGTAGGCGTCGTCTAAGTACTTACTGTTTAGTATGTTTGTACAACGGTGTGACGTGTCTACGTTCATCGAATTCAAATACTTCCATCTATTGACGAAGGTTAACTCCGAAATAATTCCGAACAGAAAAAAAAATCTTACGAATGTAGTTAAACAAATATGATCAAAATAATCTCTGGAAAATAGTCCCGAGCCATTTTATTGGCAGTATAAACACGTGGATCCAATTTACCTTACAAATGGTAAATTCTGTGTTACTTGTTTGTCAATTATGTTCTCAAATAAATAGAAAATTTCGAATCGAATATGTTTTTAGATTAATCGATTTTTGGTTGACGTCCTCCGAAGACAATATCCTATTTCCATGTATACAAGCATCCCTGTTTGGTTGAACCAAAAAATGATTTAAAACCCCGATAGCTTAAAAGTCAGTACAGTATTTATATAAAAATAAGTTCGAGTTATTTGACGACTCTATGAAACATACCGGGTGTTTCCTTTAAAGGCGTATTTCTAAGTGAATTTTATGAAAATAAGTTTCTCTACAAATACCAGTCCATGTGGCCGAGCGGTCTAAAGCGTTATGTCTGCGCAGTATGCAGTACTTGGAAACTGGGAGTTTATGGGTTCGAATCCCGACATCGGCAGTTTGTCAATTATTAAGAAAACAAACAAAATGGGACGGTTAATTGACTAAACTGTCGGCGTATGGACAAGAGCGAAGTAACCGGCTATGCTTGAGAAGGTTTTCTGCAGTTTCCTTCACGAACTCCAGATAAATATCGGCATAGTTCCTAGCATAGTCGGCTGCAGCCACACATCCTACCAATTCCTAGTCTATACACAAAAGTTTCTTCCACACCACTCACATCCTCACATCCTTAGGCATCATAATGGTCGAAGTGTAGCCCGTCTAGAGCAGTCTCTACAATCTATCTATCTATCTTCCCTACAAATGGTATCTAAACAGCTTCCTTATCGAAATACAGTGAGTCAAATTTCACTGGTTGATTGAGCTTACTGAGATTACCGTTTGCATGCGATTAAAAATGTCTCGACTTACCATGGGATTACCATGTTAACTCCATGACTTACCATGAATTGAGGTTCAAAAGAAAGATTCCTATTTATTGATAAAAAATTAAACCTTTTTATTCTTGATAAATTTTTCCTAAAAACCTTATTTTTCACAAAAGATGCAAACTTATCTCTGAGAATCAATTTTTTTAAAACGCCCATAAAATGGGTAGTAAAAAACCAAAATAGACGTAACTTCTTAGTATTTGTGTTTGTTCTTTCCTTAGCTATCCAATACTGGATCACAAAAATATTAGTTCCCATTTGAAAAAAACAAGTTGACTTTCAAATAGCCTCGAAGGACAAGATCAAGATAGATCTCAAGGTCACTGCAATATGCCCACCTTCGAACAAAAAACAAACTACTTTCATTTGGATCATTTTTTTCTAAAAACGCTCTCTTGAAGACCATATTCAGGTGGTTTGATTTAAAATGAGACACCCTGACTAAATATGTATATATTTGTACATCTTTATTCATTCGCGTTGAGAAATTCACAGTGGTAGGTGTATAGGTAGCGGTTGTCTTTTTCCGTTATACAACGGAACGTTTTAGAAACCTTCGAAATATCTCTAGAGAGCAACGTCAACAAAGATAGAGAATGATACGTTACACCAATATACCGGGAACATTTCACTAGAGTCGTTTAGAAAATATTTTACTTCATACAGGATTGAACTTAGAATCACATCGAAATTTAATATTGTACTTTCTTTCCTACACCTTTTTTTTTTTACAAAAAAGGGATATTTTTACTAACGACCAAAATGAAGAGAAAAAAATCGTAAGAAGAGAGTTTTTAGTAAAAAATTTGACTCATTTTTGAGAATCAAGCCACCGTTTTTCGAAAAATTTGGAATCAAAAATGTCTCACTTCTATAGGCACAATAAAACATTACAGAAAAAAATGAGCCATCGTGGGGCGTCCAGCAGATGTGAAACATCTCTATATATATTGTTTCTCAAAGGTGGTTTTTTGTCGGTATAAAATATCTCCCTTAATACTGTGTCAAAATTAAGGTTTGATACGCCATTTTGAAGGTTAGTTTTCCTTCTAATGACGAAAAATATGTTACTATCATAAAATTAATGTTTTCATTAAAATATTACATTTTCAAATTTACGGTGCGAAATACTCGCACGGCGGATGATCTAGTCTAAATTTATTTATACTGAAATATTTTTTTTTTTGAACGATGCTAACAAAATATTCAAATATTTGTTAGTTATAAAATAATTAAACTTTTCTCGATTTTCCCACCAGGTCCAAGTCAGTGAAAATCAATATAGTCGAAAAACGAAAGTTTCTATTCTATCTTAAGTTTTCCGGGGATTCAGAACTCTGTTTTTTTCACATATTGCTCCTTCTTAGATTCTCACACAACTTCAGGGTCATAACAGTTTCAGTATACTAAACGAGGTGAAAATTAATCTAAATCCACCCCTTCAATAAATACATACACAGGTAAGTGTATAAAATAAGCAACCTCATCTTATTATATTCGTTTTGTAGTTGGTAACTAGACTATATGTATAGTCAGGTATCAAACCTAACCAACCAACACTGTATGTACAAAGAGTTTACAAATATTTGAAGATGGAATTACAATTTCATCATTATTTAAACTTCAATTTACAAACTACAAGAGTGTCTGTTAATGTGTGGCTATTTATTCAGGGCTCATATCGATGAATTTTCTACTGAAAATCGATGATTTGAGGTTCTCAGATACCGAAAAGTTTTGGCCGTTGGTCGATATTACTGTATGGGAACATAGCCATAAAAAAAATGTTTTACGACTTTCAAGTTTTCAAAAATAAGTCATATATAAACTATGTAGGCGAAAGTTCTTAAAATTTTTTCCAAATCTACAAATTCCCCCACCCCTGCTTAAGTATGAAATCAATAAAGCATCTTCACACAATAGGGACTCCACACTGGATCCCTTATGTTCAGACTGTGCGTCGAAGAGGAAGAAACATCCAGCCATATCATCTTTAAGGGCGAATTCTCTCGATTACAGCAGGCACAAGATATTCGGTGCATCTCACTCCGAATGTATATGAACCTTCAGGAAAATCTGATAAGCAAACTCCTGGCCATTTCCAAGATATGGGAGAAGCGAACCTCGAATGAAGTAAAAGGGGGGAGCACAGTGGGGCATAAGCTCGCAGTGCAATACTTTTTATACCCCATGTAATATCTACCGATTTATTTAAGTATGTAATCGGCGATCTAAATTTCTAGACAAACCAATGTGATTATTTTAAGGGAATCAAAGATGTATCCCCAAACAAACGGGACCCATACATTTTTATTTACATACAAAATTCGTAGTTGCTGTAGCTCTAATATGTACAAAAATATTGGCAATTTTATTATTCTAACACTTAGCAATAATGATTAATATTATAATCGTCACCATGGTAACGTAATATTATAACTCTTTGTGTGAAAAAATTCACTTGGCCTACATAGTTCCTACATAATGAAATTTTTTGAAAATATAAAACTACGACCCTATGTTAATTCTATATTCCACCTTCAATTTTTGAGGACTGTCCGGTATTTATAGCATAAGTGAACTCGAAATTTTTTTTTGGTTTAGGGTGTATATGAGTGTGGCTGGTGTGTATCATATTTGACTAGTAGTGTGTTAGTGTTTCACACAACTAGGTAGGTTAGTTAGATACACTTTTTATATGGATGGTGTTATGCAAAAAAGAGTCAACCCGCAGGTGGCTGGTTTTGAGATAATTGGCTACAAACATCAGTAATATGATAGCTGGATAAATGTTTTGAACAGCTTGTAGGGAACAACAAGCTTCTCCTACTTGTGCATGGGATACCTCTAATTTCCATGTTTTATGGGTTGAACCCTTTTTGCATAACACCATCCATATGTAGGTGGGGTATCAACTACCCACATACACTAGATAGATAGATATTCTATGATATATGAGGTGTATGTATACACATATTACAGATATTTACATTTTGCCAACAGTTTGGAGGTTTGCGATGAATCTCAATTGTGTACATTCCTACTGCTAGTACTATTTTATACATGGAACGATGGAACGGTTAAGAACATTATACAACATGGTTAAGTATATATGGTAAAACTGTCCAAGTAGCACACATTGAATACTTCCTGGAGTCGAGAAACTTCCAGCATTTGCCTTGAACGGGGGGGGGGGGATGTGTTTTAACTAATTGAAGTCAGTTGACGATCAATAGTCAAGATATAATCAGTTACATGGCGGATGAGTTAATTTTTCTGTACTAATATTAATTAATAAATGCAATTATGTGTTAGTCTATGTAGTTAATGCTTGTCCTTTTATACTTACGTCTTTGTAACCGTACTGGGATTTGATATTGTTTTTACACATTAGATAGCGGACTTTAAGGTCCTTGAAACAAAACCAGTCACATCTAGACTGGTGTGGAAGGAATTAAAAATACTGTCTAAGCAGAACCAAATTTAACCTCGCCTGGGGTCCAGGATGCCATGGTGTAGTAGGAAATGAAGATTTTGATAGATTGGCTAAGCAAGAGGCATCCTTTATATCCGACTAGGTCGTCCCGCAGTTAAAGTTACTGCGCACGTTAAAATTGCGAAGTGAAGAACAATCGAACATCGTAAGATCTGGTTCAACACTTAAGGACAAATCAGCGTGAAGCCGATGACAGGTGCTCCAAGCGCAAACATGGCAGACCAATACCTGGATATCAGCAGACCAGCTCAGAAAGGAAATTGTAGGAATTACTGGAAAAACCGTCTGAGGATGGATTTAAAGCACATGAGTATCTTCGACAATGAATCAATATATGGAAAACGAAGAGGGCATTCATCACTTTATCTTCGAGTATCAAGCACTCGCAAATAAAGTGTTATCTCTATGGGTAACTACACCAGGGGTTCGAGATTATCCAGACGCAGGTCATCAATCGAATGGTTAACCTCCTCGTGAATACCAAGAAGGGATCGGAGAATGAAGAATTCAGGAGCAGCACAGTAAACCAAAACGAATGTACTCTTAGGCAGTCTTACCCTATAGTATGATGTACTGGTAGAACGATGATCATACATAGAGCACCATGGTATGAAGAGAAAAAAAATATCTTCCATCATATTTATTATAACTCACAACTCACAACGAGTCACGACAATCATACCTAGAGTCTAGGTATTCTAAAGAGTGTGATCTATGATATGTAACCTACTTGTGGCGGAGAACCAACCAAGTGTTTTTTTTATAATTCGTTTCAATGTTGAAGGTATTAACTTGAAACATTGCCAAAAACCTCTTAAGAAATAACTATACCAACGCCGTTTATAAAATTCTGAAATTCCGGATAATTACGGTTGTTGTTGTTGAATGAGTAGAGTATATCATATGTCGGGTGTACACTCTCGATGAGGTACGGCGTGAGAGTGTACTCCCAGCAGTGTCGACTCTACTCGCCTTGGGAGCTCTCTATTTCGATCCGTTTTTGACCGCGCAAGGAAGCGTGTGGCGAGTGTAAGCGCGCTGAGTACATTCTCGTCTACGCTCGCGACATAAAGTAGATTTTAACCAATCTGTAACGTCTACAACATTCTCACCCATTGACTGAATGAGAACTGTATTGCCGGCAGAACACTTTAAGTGCGACGTGGTAAGATTGTACACAGATCCACTCGCGGCTCCTCGCCTTACGATTATCTCGCCGAGAGTGTACTTCCAGCATACACATGTCTGTGGGAATCGAACCCACGTCCTCTGATGTCGGGGCACTAAACCAATTAACCTACAACATGTATATACACTCGAAATATATGATAATTTCGAAAAAAAAATGCAAATTTTAAGATTTGTAGAGCATAAAACTTTTTGTTTTTCAATTAGTTTGCTTTGTAGAGTGCGTCAAAGTTGCCTCGTAAAAAGTATAATGATTTTTGAAGTTATTAACAACTAGCGATTCGCCTGGGGTACGATCAACTGATGTACTGTCATCAAGATTTAATAAGTAAGTACTTACTTATCTTAAACGTGTACTTTTCTGTAGGCCTTTTTAAGACCAACATCTCTGTAGTATATTATAGTGCTATACTACAGTCGTGTATAAGTCAGCGTACGCCATTTAAGCGTCCTACATTCGACATTCTTTCTCAGCTTATTATCTACCTGAGATGTTATGGTAGTGGAATGTATATGATCTTCTACTGTCTTTAATGTCGCGATATTATTTAATTTATTTATGCATTGTTAGTATGCTTTGCGGTAATATTTTACCAACGAAAGTGACAAGCGTTTACTTAATTTGACATTTAAGTAAAATATCTACGCCCTCTTGCGTAGTTACGCCCTCTAAATCATTGCTGCGTGGCGTCAGCAGCTTTGTTTTATACCAAGATATCAGTTTAAATAAGTGTATCCTACAAGGTCTGCAGCTCATGGTAAAATACTTTGTAAGCATCCCTTATACAACATTCTATTTGATTTTTGAAATCCCATATTACATATTATACAAAATATAAACCTATTTCATATGAGGGTCTATCTATATACCTAGCCTTCCCCCTACTCCCACTCATGTAGTACCTCATATCTATATATAGTTGAGTATTGTAATAATAACTCTCAGGGAAAAAAAATTACGTGCTCTTGTAAAACGCACGTAACGTGCTTGTAATCTATTCTTATTTTTTAACACGCGCTGCAATGGTACACGGCCATAAAGTGATATCTCTATATATAGAAATATTATTCATCTGAAAAAAATACTGGCATATCTAATATTAAGAGAACGCCTATGGATTTAGAAGAAGGACTCGTCAAATTTAAACTAGTGTTTTTGATATTTTCATTCCGCTAGTTTGAGTTTAGAAGAAGGACTCGTCAAATTTAAACTACTCTCTTTGATATTTTCTCTTTGCTAGTTTGAAGCCAGAGATGGTTCATCTTTTCGTTTTGCTCCCATACTAAGGGTACAGAATACCAGTCCAAGTGGCCGATCGGTCTAAGGCGTTATGTCTACGCAGTATGCCTACTTGGAAACTGGGAGGTTATGGGTTCGAATCCTGACATCGCAGTTTGTCAATTATTAAGAAAAAAAAGGGGGTGGTTATTTGACTAAACTGTCGGCGTATGGACAAGAACGAAGTAATCGGCTATGCTTGAGTAGCTTTTCTGCAGTTTCCTTCACGAACGCCAGATGAATATCCGCATAGTTCCTATCAGAGTCGGCTGCAGCCACGTATCCTACCAATTCCTAATCTATACTCAAAAATTCCTTCCACTTCACTCACATTCTCACATATTTACGCTTCACAATGGACCTTATGGGTGAAGTGTAGCCCGTCCAGGGCACCTTCTACAATCTATCTATCTATCTAACTGTAAAGTGTAATTAATACTGTAAATAACAATTATTAATTCATCCCATTCTCTCCATCTTGCCAGTCTGCTCCCCCTACATGTTTTTAATAACAGTCGTTGTTGTATTCTAATGCAGAGGTGGGCAGGAGTTGACTCGGCCAAGCTCTGAGTGAGAGGTAGGGAAGAGAGATAGAGTTAATACAGGGTAACCTACCAATTATTAATAATTTCTTTTTTTAATTAAAACATTTTCTGAAAAAAATATAATAATACCAAATCTTTTTTATGGTCACTATTATACAAAGTAAATAATACATACAATCATTCAATACATACTCTGGAATTTTGGGCTGGTAATTAGGGTCATAAAATGTACCTTTTTAGTATATATCATATTTGTGTATGAATAAAATAAAAATATATAAAAAATATATATAAATCTTTTGAACCTTTAAGTTGACCGCTGGACCATTGTAATAAAAGAGGGAAATTTTCGCAAAGGATAATTTAAATAGAATTATAGTTTTGGAAATTCCAAATAATTTGTCTAAATATTTTACTATTCATATCCGAGAACTAATAAAGAATTATTTACCTGATTTAATTATTTTTTCTTCGTATGGAGTATGCTCAGTATAGTGTCATGGGAATTTGATGAATTAAGTTAAATTTTACATAAAGTGGGAATTCGAGTTCTTCGAGTTAGTCTACTTTGAATTGAAAAAGTGAAAAGTACTATTTGTAGTAGTGGAAATTATTTTTCGCATAATTTGTTTTTCAAAAAAAATAAAAGTAGTGAATTTAATAATGGAGAAGACATCGCAAGCTGTCTTGGATAAGTTCAGATTATTATTATTATTATTATTGTTATTATTATTATTATGTTTTTTGGTGTATCTCTCCATACTGTAAAAGATATTATTTAAACAATAAATATTTTATAAAACTATTTCTAAATTGATTGAATAAATTATTGGGCAATAATCGGTAGGGACAACCTGTATTGAAACATCGTTCCGTCTTGCTTCAAAACATACCTTCTTTACTTACTCTCACCCAGCTTATGGAGAGCCCGTAAGGCTCAGACGAGCTGTCTGCGCCCGCCTCTGTTCTAATGTGTCCATTAAGTTGTGAAATGTTCACACCTCATACGACTAAATCCGTTAAGTTTTATTACTCTTGTACGTATATTATTAATCATATTCTATTGTTATTCTGGATCATATAATTTTTACTGGAATAGTTTTTCTGGAGAAAATATATTTCTTGTTTATTGTTTAGAAAGATTATGATTATTATTATCACAATGCGACAACATGTACAATAGCATTATTAATGCTTGAAACGCGTTGTTTTGTGAAAAGCTACGATGAAAAATTAGATCTAGTGCTGCGCTAGAATGCTCAATTTTTAAAATTTAATAATAAAACAAAATTTTATTCAAGCTTCAACCATTTTATATATTTTTTTAAAGTACTTGTTGACGTTCTTATGAGGGCAACTGCAGAACTTTGTGGAGAAATGGAGGAAACTCTGGAACATCTCCTGATAGAATAGACAGCAGATGCGTTCAGGGGAATTATCTCTTTTCGTTTTTAAGTTAACGTGTCCATGTCCAAACCGGGTCCAAAGTTTATTTTAAATGCATTTTTGACTGCGGACAATATACCTGTTTCCTTTGGTGAAAGAACTGAGCACAAATGTATCATCAGATCTCTCCTGTGTGGTAAATAGTGTAAGAAAGGTTACATCAACAGGGCATAAAAATCGGGTACTGGATTTAAAACCGTTGGTGCAAAAACCGTGTATGTCCGGACTTACTGTTGAATATTTAAAAGTTTAATTCGAATAAGTTTGCTGATTTATTTAAAGCCTAATATTGGGCTTACCTGGTATCTTATTTAATAATTTCATTTGGCTCTCACCAAAAATTTGTGTCTAGACTTACTTGATTCTTACATCAAGGCCCTCAATTAGGTCATTTTATGAACACCTATAAAAAAATATTCGACCACAATCAATATTTTCAACTAAAGTCCGAACTAAAATGAGTATACCCTTGTATATAATATATACCGGGTAAAAAATTTGAAATTGTCACTAAGCCTCTATACTCTATTCCGTCTTGCCTGTCCATATCCTATTAAGTAATGTACATAATATAAACTATACCGTGTGTTGGAAAGCTTTTCGAATAGAGAATGAATGTTAAATATTATTTATTACTGGCTGGCCGTGTGGTAACTGTGTGAAGTCAGTCAGTACACAGGAAATGAAAGTTGGTTTAAATATGTTCATTGAATTTTTAACTTCAGTATGTGCATCACAAAATCCCCACTCTTAAATGACAAACAAACAATCATACACATACAGTATACCTATACACTATCCAGATGTTTGTATGTATGTGTATTGTATAGGTGTACTGTATAGTTTTATAGATAATATTTTATTTATTTATTAAAGTCCAGAGATGGGCGCAGACGGCTCGCCGGAATCGAACGGACTCTCCATAAGCTGGGTGAGAGTAAGTAAAAAAGGTTTGTTTTGAAATAAGATGGAACGATGTTTCAATACAGGTTGCCTACCGATTATTGTCCAATAATTTATTCAATCAATTTAGAATTAGTTTTATAAAATATTTATTGTTTAAAAAATATCTTTTACAATATGGAGAGATACACAAAAAAACATAATAATAATAATAACAATAATAATAATAATAACAATAATAACAACAATAATGATGATAGCAATAACAATAATTACAACAAAAACAACTATATGTACTCCCATTTTAGGTAAAATTTAACCATTTAGAAATTAGTAACAAATTACCAAATCTCCCCCCCCCCCACTCATTGGCATCTTTTTTGTATCCAGTGTCATCAAATTCCCATGACACTATACCCTCTACTAAGAAAAAATAATTAAATCAAGTAAATAATTGTGTATTAGTTCTCCGATATGAATAGTTTAGGCAAATTATTCGGAATTTCCTAAACTCTAAACTAAAGCTAAATCATCAAAAAATTTTCAAGCGGTAAATGTAAAAGATCAAAAGAGTTATATTTGATAATTTATATAACATTTATACTTTATTCATACCCAAATATATTAAAAAGGTACATTTTATGCCCCAAATTACCAGCCCAAAATTCCAGAGCATGTATTCAATGTATTGTATGTATTGTATACTTTGAATAATAGTGAACATAAAAAATAGTTGGTATCATTATATTTTTTTCAGAAAATGTTTTAATTAAAAAAAGGAAAATAATAAAAATTGGTAGGATACCTTATATTTACTCTATCTCTCTTCCTACCTCTCACTCAGAGCTGAGTGCAGTCAAGGTCTGCCCACCTATGGCATTGATTCTCTATTAGAAATACTTTTGAAAACGGTCTGTATACATTATATTATACATGCTCGTGTATGTTACTAAATATATGTATAATAATACATAAAGTGGCACATAGAATGATTCAATTTATTTGAACGAGAGTGTACATACATATCTCAATAAAAATGCAACAAAAAAAAACACCAACTGGACAAACAAGTAAGTAACTGCTGTCTGTATAACAACATTAGCTGCTACAATTGTACAAATGTTTCAGGCAGAGTCCGTAGTCATAATAATAATAATGTTACAGAACAGTTCCAGAACAGTTCCATCCAGTTCCACATTACAAAGATAGATAGTTATATTATGTTTGTGTGTCTGTGTTATCATCCCGATTCACATAGATCATGCTACATGTATGCCTGTAGCATTTACCGGATATATCATCCCATTATTATACTAAATAGTGTATGATTGTAACTGTAATATATACGAGTACATATACGTACAGGGTGTCTTCCTTCCTTATTCGTTTAAACAATACATCTGAATAATTCTTCAAGGAAGTGTTTTTGGAGAAAAATGTCCCACGTAAAAATTGTTTTGTTCAGAGACTGGGCATCTTAGGATGGTCTTGGTTTATACCTTGAACTTGACTTTCAATGTTATTTGAGCTTTCTAAATGCCCTTCTTTTTTTAAATTGAATCTGAAAGCTTAACTGTAATATATACTAGTATATATATGTACAGGGTGTGTCTTCTTGTTTTCTTCAAGGAAACGTTTTTAGAAACAAATACATAAAAGTTATTATGTACAGAGGTTGGCATCTTATGGTAGTCTTGATTCTTCCTTAGACCTTGACTTTCAAAGTTATTCGAACATCTAACTGTGTTTTCAAATGGGAACCCATTTTTTTCTGACAGAATCGGAGAGCTGTGTGAAAAAAAACATAAAAAATAAGTTATAAAGTCTGTTTTGGTTAAAAATTATGCATTTTAAAACCAGTCTATGTGATCGAGCTGTTAAAGACTTTCTATTCTGAACTGGGAGGTTTCTGGTTCGACCCAAAACGAAGTCAGTATGCCAATTAAATTCATTTGAAAAATAAGAATAATGGGGCGATTAATTGACAAAACTGTCGGCGTATGGACAAGAGCGTAAGTAACCGACTATGCTTTGTGAAAATTTTCTATAGTTTCACGAACTCCAGGTGAATATCGGCATAATTCCTATCAATAGTCGGCTGCAGTTGCATAACCTACCAATTCCTACTTGCATACAAATTTCTTGTGCTGTTGGAGTCGGTGAAATCTACATTACCGACATACTTTATCAAATTGTCAATTTAGGTTGTTTTGGTTTGATTCTAGTAGCTTTTGAAGTCACTCAAACAAACATTATATTGCTTGAAAAACAGGTGAACTGTTTTCATCCGCCATATTGAATTTTGATGACAACTGACGCACTTACACGCATTTATAATATCAAAACGAACGGTACTTTCAAGAGTAAGTGTTCAGAATCCAAAACGAACGCCAATATATTGCACTTCTAAGTGTTAGCGCTGAATTGTAAGGTTACTTGAATTATTCTAACCTACACTGGTTTATAGAGGTTTTACCTTTAAGGAGTAGATGGGTGTGACAGCCTGTAGATTGTTACTTACATTAAAGCTAAACGACAATATTTGCACCCAGTTTCTCTCAAACAGAGTAGTCACTAGTATTAGAGTACTGTTTTTTTATTTGTAAATTAACTGGTTTGTATTATTTTATCTTATTTTTTATTATGCATTTTCAGTAGTATGGACTACGAGAATGGCTATACGAAAGGTTATGATGATGATGATGATGATGACGATGATGTTGGTGAGGGCTCTATAGCCAATGCAGTATAACATTTTTAACCCGACTTCAAAAAAGGAGGATGGTTCTCAATTCGTCTGTATTTTTTTTTATTTTTTTATTTATTTTTTTTTTATGTGTGTCACCTCAGAACTCCGACATTTATGAACCGATTTTGAATTTTTTTTTTGTTTTAAAGGGTTTGGTTTCCCATTGGTCCCATTGGCACCAAATCGCGTTCTGATGAGGGGATCCCCGGAAAATCGAGGAAAATCCTTATTTTATATGTGATAACCGATTTCTGCGAAATTTTTTTTTTTTTTGAAAGGGTATACTCATTCATAATGGGAAAATAAGAAAATTTTTTTTAAAACCGACCCCAAAAAAAAAAATTTTTACAAAAAAAAAACAAAATGCATGTAAGTAAAATTGAAAATCTATTATAAAAAAATGCTCTTAAAATTTAAAAAAAAAAAAAAACGGGTAAAAAAAAATGTGTTATAAAAAAATTCACTAAAAATTAGTAAGTCGTTTAGTAGGTCTACCCATATTTAGACAAATAAAACTAGTTATAGAACTTCAAAGTCACTAAAAAGCGAGAAATAAACCCTATTTTGACAAAATGGAAACCCGACTTCAAAAATAAAATATTCTATAACAAAAAATGCACTAAAAAGTAAAAAAATAATTGCATATTCTTATGCCAATTTTAGTTCACCTAAGCAAAAATTTTTAAATATATATGTACAATTATTGTTATTTTTGGAGGCGGTGTCCAAAAGTTATGTGAATTTCTCTATGCTGACACCGCCTCCAAAAATAACAATAATTGTAGAGATATATTTAAAAATTTTTGCTTAGGTGAACTAAAATTGGCACAAGAATATGCAATTATTTTTTTACTTTTTAGTGCATTTTTTGTTATAGAATATTTTTTTTTTGAAGTCGGGTTTCCATTTTGTCAAAATATGCTTTATATTTCTCTTATAATAAAATCATTCACATTCAAAATGAATATAAATGGCTCTCTCTACGAGAGACCGTCATTTTCCTTCTACATATATATTTGTGACAAATGTGTCATATTGTCTAGTACATTATTATTACAAAAGTTTTAATATTAATTTAGAATCACACAAACAGTAAAACGCTATATGTAATACATCAGAAGCATGTAGCTCCAAGAGGAAAATGGAACTGCAGCTCCGTTCAAAAATCTTAGAGTATTTTTTTGAAAAAAAAAAGTTGAATGGTTTTGGAGTTGAGGAAATCGACAAACACTATACAGTTAGTTTTTTTGGTGCAGAAATGAAAAGAAGGTTGTCCCAAAAATAATGGGTTACAAAAAAATATTTTCATGAAAATCGGATAAAATTTCGGTGTGATAATCAAAAAAATGGATTTAATTGATCCTCATGACGTCTTCAAAGTACAAAAAAAATTTTTTTTGATCTATCTTAAGGTTCGTTCATTATACACCAGTATACACAACAGTAAAATTTTTTATAAAACCTGTAGTGTGATGTGAACGTAATGTGAACCAACCTTCCAGCATGAAATCCCATTTCGACAGATTTTGCTATTTTTTTCCACAGGCAAAAATAACATTTTCTAATAAATCCCAAAGTTTCAGAATTTTTGACCGTTTAGAACGCGAGATAATTAATAACAATGTAATTACAAAAAAACACCTAGAACAGCAAAGTTAAATATTTCTTAAATAAATTTTTGTTTTTAAACAGCGTAAACAAAACTTTTACCGTTTCGTTTTCGAAATATGATAATTTAAAAATTTTTTCTCTTTCAAAATTACATTACTTTGTATATAAATAGATGTATGTGTTGTGTATGTGTCTATATATATATATATATATATATATATATATATATATATGTTTATATATATATATATGTTCTATAATAAAATAAAAAAATCAAACCGGTTTTTAATTATACAAGAAAATGCTGGAACTTCCTTAAACTATTAGTTAAACTATTGTAGATTATATTAAAATGTTAAAAGAAATTAGCATAGTCTTCTGACGTGTAGTTTTGAGCATATTTTGATATAAACAACGAAAAATGTCTGTCTATCTCAATCTATCTCTTGTTAAGTACTAAATAGTAAGTAATCTTTGTCTTATTTTATATAAGTCGTATTGCACGCTTACATAAATAAATTAATTAAATAAATTATATAAAATTATGATTAATTAAATTTTAAATTGCTAACATTTGAATAGATAAACACAGACGACAGCACTTTTATCTCATCTCGTACTAAACAAGTCGTACTTACTTACAACATGTACGAACGAGTTTGTATATGCAAATGTGTTCAAAGTACTAGAGATCTTAAGAAATAGTGAAGCTAAAAAGAAATAAATAGTAGCTACTAGCATAAATATTTAAAGTTGTATACTTTCGTATACATATACCGTGTGTTCATTTGAAAAGTTACCACTTCAATATTTTTTTAAGGTTGTTGTGAAGAAAATTCAATTTAATGATAGGTTCTTCAAAATTTTACAGCTTATTATTTCAATAATAAAGAATATCCGGTCAAAATTTGAAGTTGATCCTGTTTTTAGTGTTTGAGTAAAAAAATGTTAAATTTACGATTTTTAAGAGATTTTTACATGGCTTAAATGAACTCGGCGGTTAAAATATGAATACAAAAATCTATATCTCGACAACCGGATATGCCAGTGTTATAAAAAACTGTCATAATATTTATCAAAGTCTTATAAATACCTGGAACACATTTCAAATTAATTTTGTTATTTGTTTCTGAAATAATTAAATTTGTAGATTGAAAAATGTTCTAAATCTAGTTTTATTTTTAGTTATAGTTATTTTTATCTAGTGTTATTTTTAGTTATATTTATTTTTATCTAGTTTTATTTAGTGTTATCTAGTTTTATCACCATACAACTTTTTTGAAATACATAAAAACATATTTTTAATTATTAAAACTCTTCGAAAAATTCAAATTTAGGATTTAAGTATTAAACAATATGTTTTTTTTTTACAAATTATATGTTTTTTACAAAAATTAAATTATTTGAAACGATTTAATTGTAAAATTTTTAATTATTTACAGTTAGCAATGGATGAGATTTCAATGCATTTAGTATAGGACAAACTCTCCACCCTTACTTTCCCTCACTAGTTTCACAACAACCTTAAATATGCTTTTTAGAAAAAAATATTTCAAATCTTATCTTATCTTGCACCGTTTAAAAAATAAGTGACATCACGCGTGCTCAGATGTATGGAACAAAAATAGAATTGTTGCATTATGTTTGATCCCATTAAACTGTACAACTTTAGTATGCAATTTTTTTTGTCAAAAATGCATATATTACAAAATATTTGTAGTGGAAACTTTTCAAATGATCATACGGTATATGGAAAGCGACGAGAGGGGCGCGTTGTGTACTTGTTAAAGTATAAAATGAAAATAATCAAAAATGCATGTCACATCTTTATGTCACAATATCATGTATCTTTATCTTATAAATGTGTGTCTCACTTCTCAATGCAAGTATCATCATGTGTCACCACACACTTACAAAGATAATATAGGACTAACGTTAGATCTATCAGTTTATATTATTAACATGAGCGTCACTTGTATATATTCAAAGAGGAGGAATATATTTGGAACAACTCACAAAAACCCATAGTGCTCAGAGTCTTTCTTGATTTAATCTGACTCTTTTCTTACAAAATCCAGAAATTCTCTGAGAAATACCACCGTACAATCCTGGCCTTTGAGCTTTTCCAAGTTTTCCATAAAGTGGTATTAAACGTAAATAATCTGACGCCGATCTGTAAAGAAATAGTACGACGCTAACTCGGTATGCATATCAACTTTTGAATGGTGGTAGCCGCTCACTATGGAATAAAAGCGATCTATACACAAAGTACAATATCTATGATCAATAATAAAGTAAAATGTATATATATATATATTTTTTTTGGAATAGTCTCTAGTTTTCAGTTCACTCACATTCCTGTAGGAGCATTCATTGTTGTGAGACAGTACATAATATGATTGTTAAATCAAATCACGTTGTCAATAACAGCAGGCTCCACACAGTAGTAGGCAAATAAATAACCTCCTCGTAGCCGTATTAGCTACTTGAAGAAAGAATCAACATTGTCGTCATATTGCCCATTTATTTACTTTTTTCTCTATTCTAAGTACAAAATATCCACCTTTTTAAGTAAAAAATAGAAAAAAATATGGTGTAAAACACTCACTCGGCATCTATACACATGCCTTACTAAATAGCAATAACATATATCATTGCATAACGTATAGCATAATAACCTATAAGTTTAGCCCGAGACTGTACCAGTATACACGTTACACATACGATACATGATACTTGTCTATACGTATATACAAATAATTCCATACATTTTTATAAGTTGCAATCCGGCAACGTCGCTTATATTCCGTCAGTTGATATATTGTTTGTTCTCAAATAGTGCATGGAAAAGTATGGTGATGTATACAGTATTGTGAAGTTGTATCTGTTCAGCATGCCGACACGTATATTGATTAATAAAATGCTTCAGCTGTTATAACTAAACAATGAGATGGTCAATAAATCTCGTAGAACGTTTATTTTTAATACGTAGAACAAATCCAATAATTTATAGGTATTTTTATAAATGCATAAGTGTCGTTTTTTTATTTAAAAAAAACTGGTAGAAATACTGCTTAAAATGAGGTCGTCTCCATTGCTACCCATGTTAATTATTCGAACTTCAATTAAGTTTTTCTCGAGTTAAGTTTTTCAGTGTGAGTGTTGACTAATACCCTTAAGGTAGCACTCTCGGTTATGGAATTACTGTTCAGAATTTAGTGAAATTTGGCATACTAGTACATTTCAATGAATGTAATATCAACAAAAAGAAAAAAAAATTTCGAACATTTTGGTTACTCACAAATCCAGGATCAGATAGTAAGATAAGAGTAATTAGCAAAAAATTACGAAAAAAGGAACTATGTTCATTACATGTGGCAACGTTATCACAAAGAGATTATGACGCGCGCCAAATTCAAACATACCTCGAATGCGGCATGTGGGGATATCAATGTTATACACATTTTTTTATTACAATACATATAAAGTCATTTTTATAAATACAGTTACATTTATCACATAAAGTTTTTCCAATGCTATATGAATAATTTTGACTCAGACATTTTAGTAAACACATATGTAACTCATTGATGCTTGCGCAGAAGTTTTATTTCTATCCTTTTTACTTTTACGCGGCGTTGCCAAATATAAATCACACGGAGCACACATTTGACCCTTGTGGTATTTGTTGCAAAAATAAATGTTGCAAAAATTTGGAACATTCTACCTTAAAGAAGACAAATTTCTTATAAAAATTATTTCGTTTAACGATATAACACTTTTTGATAACATTTTTTATCCACCAAAACAAAAAAAATTCAAAGCTCATTGAAGCTCACTGAAGTGTGCCATCAAGGTGACCTCATTAATTCGAAGGAAAATTTTCGTGTGAAAATTTAAACACTATTTAAAAAAGGGGAAGAATTGTTTTTTGCATCAATTCAAAGTGTGTATGTGCTTGCTTGTAATTAAAGGTTTCAGAACGTTACACCGGAAATTGAATTACATCCGGGTTTGTGTCCTGTGTATGTATGTGTCAAAGGGATTCCTTCACTTATGTGTACTCTAATACGAACTAGCTAACGGTCATATTTGCCCGTCGTCCAATGTGCAGTATACAAGGTGTATCAAGAAACAGGTTGGAAACATTGACATTCAATGCTTGATTTGAAAAACTGTACAAATCGGTTCGATAGACGCTAGTTTACGCAAAAAAAAAACAACAAATAAATATTTAAATATTTAAAACGCTAGTCACTTCCATTGGTATAATATAACCGAAATGCAATCATACTAACAATGCATATAAATAGACGCTAGTTTACAAAAACAATTAAAATTATGTAAATAGTAAATAAACAAATTAATAATAATCGGCATGAAAAGATAGTGAAAGATCATATACATTTCACTACCATAACATCTCAGGTATCTCAGAAGTAGAGCGTTGGTATAGAATGCCAGAGTTTATGGGTTCGATCTCCATCTCTAGATTTATATTCAGATTATCTAAAATATAACTATACTAGCAATGGTTATAAATAGACGCTAGTAAAAAAAATCAATTAGAAAAGAGGTTGTAAACTTTGAAGGTAGATAAAGATCTTCAAAATCGACAAGTGAAAATATAACAAATTACTGGGTTAATTGTTTCAATAGTCTGAACATACGGAGATCATTATCAGTGCGCGTGTAGTGTTCGATTTGTTTTACGCTATGGTCCACAAAAGTATCGCTCATTTGTCAAAATTTTATGTTTGATTTGTGCCTTATTCATTAGCTTTTCGCAAACTTTTGAGCACTACTTTGGTAATCCACCCATAGTATGCACGGACAGATGTAAATAACTCAACGCAAATATATGTTATGGTCTCGAGCACAGAGAACCCCTTGGTATAGGTGCTAGGGACCCATTTGCGGTACCCTGCGGACCCATTCTAATTATTATTATGTTGTGGTCTATAAAACAAAGACATGAATAAGTAATAATAACTACAGATGTTTGGGTTGAAACTGCAGTAAAATTGTTGAGTTTTTGAAGAAAAGTTTCGTCCTAATGTTGTTTACTTCGAAAAAATGAACATAATTTATCACAAAACTTTTTTTCTATCTCCCACACTTTTACATGTAAATATTTGATGCCGTAAAGCTCAAAGATTGGTACCTCTTTTCTTTTGAGACACTCTGTGTACGTATGATGTCTGATACATTTATATATAATTGTGAAACAATTCTTGCATCGTCTTAAATGTTTTAAATCTTTCTCGATTTGGTTTCGCTTCAAAGCTGCAGTAGCAATGAATGAACTTTGGTAGAGTTTTCAAGTGAAATCCTTTTCAGATATTATTTTAGAACTCACCGCTATTACTAACTCAATAATAAAATACTAACTCCTATAGTAAAGTATTTATTAAGTAAGTCCTTATTACTCTAATTCTTAATGGTTTTTGATATAGCGCTGTGTTTATAATAGGGGCTGTCATTCACCTAAACCGAAGAATCTCATATTAGATATACACCAGAGGGAGGCAGGAGTTGACTCGGCCAAGCTCTGAGTGAGAGGTAGGGAAGAGAGATAGAGTTAATATAGGGTAACCTACCAATTATTAATATTTTCTTTTTTTAATTAAAACATTTTCTGAAAAAAATATAATAATACCAAATCTTTTTTATGGTCACTATTATACAAAGTAAATAATACATGCAATCATTCAATACATACTCTGGAATTTTGGGCTGGTAATTTGGGTCATAAAATGTACCTTTTTAGTATATATCATATTTGTGTATGAATAAAATAAAAATATATAAAAAATATATATAAATCTTTTGAACTTTTAAGTTTACCGCTGGACCATTGTAATAAAAGAGGGAAATTTTTGCAAAGGATAATTTAAATAGAAATATAGTTTTGGAAATTCCAAATGATTTGTCTAAATATTTTACTATTCATATCCGAGAACTTATAAAGAATTATTTACCTGATTTAATTATTTTTTTCTTCGTATGGAGTATGCTCAGTATAGTGTCATGGGAATTTGATGAATTAAGTTAAATTTTACATAAAGTGGGAATTTGAGTTCTTCGAGTTAGTCTACTTTGAATTGAAAAAGTGAAAAGTACTATTTGTAGTAGTGGAAATTATTTCATACTGTAAAAGATATTATTTAAACAATAAATATTTTATAAAACTATTTCTAAATTGATTGAATAAATTATTGAGCAATAATCGGTAGGACAACCTGTATTGAAACATCGTTCCGTCTTGCTTCAAAACATACCTTCTTTACTTACTCTCACCCAGCTTATGGAGAGCCCGTAAGGCTCAGACGAGCTGTCTGTGCCCACCTCTGATATACACTATGTTTAATAATACATCTTCGTATGATAGATCCCACGAGTATGAGAGAGTACATATGTACATATACATTAAGCAATGTGTATGAGAAGGAGGTCTTATATGTGTGATGAACAAGCATATTTTTCATAACTGTTCGAGTGGTCACCAACCACTCAAACCTATAAGACCTCCTTCTCATACGCATTGCTAAATGTATACATATGTACTCTCTCATACTCGTTATGAATATTATTCACTATTTTGAAAAATATTCTTGTTTGTCAAACCTATAAGACATCCTTCTCATACACATTGCTTAATGTATATGTACATATGTACTCTCTCATACTCGTGGGATATATGATACGAAGATGTAAACTAATCAGACGGTATATATATATATATATATATATATATATCTTTTCCAGTTTTCTTCCCTTCCTTATTTGTTCCAATTAATATATAGGCAATTCAATTGTCGTGATTTAATTATTAATTAAACAAAGTATTTCATACCAGAGACGGCGTTTTGTATACAGCATTCATTGTAAACACAACGATTGAATATTCCAAACTGTGTTGTGTTTGATCTTTTTGCATGGTTTGATTACACAACTTGTGTGTACTTGGTTGGCTACAAAATGGGGTAGAAAGACTGAGACATGTCTCATCTTCAAGACAGCAAACGTTTATTGTGTAACAATCTCATTCCATACAGATTGTGTGTCTTTACATTATTTAATCTAATGATTATTAACATTGAAGAGAATTGGATAAGAATTATGTAATTTTATATTTAGAAGAAAAAAACTGTCTATATACAGGTAGAATCGAACCAGGTGCATAATAGCAGACGCCTCCATTTCTTTCTATGAGCTCCCATTCCCCAATAACATCCAAAAGAAACAAACGAAGATCACTCGTGATTGGCTCAAAGACATGATAAAATCCAAAGCACTCCAAGTGGAGACCTACGAGAACATGTGGTAACTGATAGGAATATTAATTATTATTTTTTTCATCTAAAATTCTAATTTAATATAAATATTATTTTATTAATGAAAAAATAGTAATATTCCTATCAGTTACCACATATTCTCCTAACACTCTACTTTGAGTGCTTTGGTGTTTATCTAATCTTTGAGCCAATCACGAGTGGTCTTCGTTTGTTTCGGGGAGGTGATCAGCTTATTGATTTCTATTGGGGAATGGAGCATCATAGAAAGAAATGAAGGCGTGTGCTATTATGCACCTGGTTCGATTCACCCTGTATAAAGTTTTAAAGAATTCTCTAACTCCTAGATCAATTATATGTATTATTTAAATATGTATTTCAACTACAAAGTCGTCATCAGCAGTATGAATGATCTAATCGAATATATTTTGAAGGAAAACATATTACTAGATGCTAATTTGGTGACGGCCTCATAAATATTTCAAAATTATATTTTATTTTTATATTATTTACGTGATGCTAAGTGATTACCAATCAGATACAGCATGTCAATCAGATTCATTGTTCTTGGCCAATCAACGTTGTAACCACGTGATATTACTTGATCAAACGGCGTGATAGTGTTCAATCACCTAATTTTCATATTTCTTTTGAATTGACTTGAGCCCTAGTGATTACATTATCCTTTTCATCCATTTGTATAACCGATCTATACAATAAATATATACCAGGATATAATAAATTTAGTCCCAAATTTGTAACAAATGAAAATATTGAGTGTTCATAAAAGTGTCCTACCTAGTTCAACTCCGCTTGTCCGTCTGTCTTCCCATCTGCCAGTGGACGATATTACTAAAGAGCTGAAATTTTGAATTTGTGTTCTAGAGCTGAAAAATAAATTCAAGTTCGTGAATGCGAGCGAATGAGCAAAACTTGTCGAAAAGTGGTTTCATGCTGGAACTCCCTTAAGCAATTAACTAAGTTTGGATTTAAAATTCAAAAGTAAAATACTGTGACAAAATTTATCATCTAACTGACTATTTCCATAGACTGTTTATGTTAATATGCATGCTATAAAGTCACTTCTATATAAAATGATTTGAAAATACATTCTGTATAGCAAGAAAACAGTTGATCGGATGTATGATGAGTACCATATAAAGAAGGATTACATAAAATGCCGGAAATGAAAATAGAATTGAAATACAATCCAATCTACAATATACACTCCCGTTCAAAAAAAAAAATGAACAGACCTGAAATGTTAATTTTCTAAATATTACATTTGATAAAACTCACTTTTGTCACTCTCTGTATATTATTTATTTATAAACAAAGATAAGTCGTATATTTTTTAAATGTGAAAAAAGAAATGAAAGTTTTATATTTTTTATTTATGTAAACAATTTATGTAAACAAAAACATTTACTACAAGAGTAATCAAAATTGTGAGAGACTAATTCGGTTCAGGTCTGTTCATTTTTTTTGAACAGGAGTGTACATACATACATCATACCATAAAATAATAATAAAAACCAAAGGCGAAGCCTGGCAGCTAGCACAACCAGGATGAACCATCACTCGAATGGTTTGGTTTGATGTATCTTGTAAGGATTTTCATTAAAAAAAAACTAATCTCATTTTAAATTTATTTTAACTTCCTTATAAAATCATATATGATATATAAAGAAAGACCGATTTAAGGTAGTTCCAGCACTGTCTTGTATAATCAGGAGAAAAAAACGGTTTGTTTTTATTATAAAACAAATACATATATATCCACACATACACAACACATACATTAAACAAAATAAATTAAATATAATAAATTTTATTGAAATAACTCTTGTTAAAATTGCTTTCATTCAAGTTTACTCTTGTTAACATCACTCTTATTTAAATTACTCTTATATTGTCTCAGGATATATTATTCGTTGCTAATTTGGTGACACTTTCATTATTTCTCATTAATCTCTGGCTATGGAAAATATTCCCCAGCCATTTTATTTGCGATAGAAACAAATCTATGTTTTAAAATTTCAAATTTGCCCAACTGTGAAACTATCACAACGGTGAAACTGTCACCAAATTTGCAACGAATAACATATCCTGAAACAATATAAGAGTAAACTTGAATGAAAGAAAATTATAACAAGAATAATTTCAATTTATTATATTTTAATTTATTTTGTTTAATTTTTTATTTATTTATATTTTTGTCTATTGATTTCGATTTTCTATCTATTTCTAATTGTCAAAAAGTAAATTACAACTAGCTAATTTATACTGATGATGACTAGTTTGTAGTCGAAATACGTATTTATAATACAATAACTGATCAAGGTATTGGGGCAATTTTGAAATGTTATTTCAAAAACCTCGGAGTTCTCACATTAATTATCATTTGATAATCTAATATGTCCAAAAATATTTAATTAATTTTTTAAGTAGCTAACTACCTTAATCTAGAGCACGGTAGTGCGCAAGGCCGAGTTTATGGGACACATTTGTAAACATTACTACAATAAAGATTATTAAAATAATCAAAGAGAACTCTAGGTTTTTTGAAATTACATTTCAAATTGTGCCCCTATTCCTAAAACATTTGTTTATATTTTATATATCAATATTTCGACTACAATGTAGTCATCATCAGTATGAATTAGCTAATCGTAACTATCTCTGGAATATGAATTCAGAGATATGTTGCTTATTGCTAATTTGGTGCTTGTCCCAAATTAGCAACATATCTCTCAATCCATATCCCAGACACAGTTACGATTAGCTAATTCATACTGTTGATGACTACATTGTAGTCGAAATACGTATTTATAAAAATACAAACAAATGTTCTAGGAATAGGGGCAAAGTTTGAAATGTAATTACTAAAAATATTTTGTATATTGGTCGTGGCACTAAATATTGAATGAACATGCCCAAAATTATTTAATTAATTTTTTACGAAGTTATTTTACACGAACCTCCCTCCTTAATTAACACACAAAAAAGTTAAATAATATTTTATTGTATTAAAAGTGTAATATTAGACTTGTAGGTAAATAGATGCCTAACACTTGTGTGCTTTTGCTGTCAGTGTTTGTTGCCAGTATAGTCGGTCCGTAATTACCAATTATAAAAGTTAAAATTTTTAATTGAATATATAATTAAATATTATTTTCATGTTCAAACACAACAACAGCAACAAGAGCATCATACAAAATTTAAAAAAAAAAAAGAACGTTTTGTAAACCTGCCACACAACCTCCATATACAGATATACTCATCTGTATACGCAGATTTTGAGTATCTCTATTCCAGCAGTTCTTTTTTCTGACTTCATTGGCTAAAATCGTAATTGCAGTCGGCTAAAATAGTTGCGATTGATCCAGAGATCTGTAATTTATATTTTTTATTGTATATATAGATATTATACTTTTTTATATTCTTTGACTCTTCTGTTCAGTGAAGAGAATTTTTTTGGAAAACGAGAATTCTTTTTGCAATGAATGTTTATGTTTGATACTCATGCAAATAGGGAATATGCATGACAATTTTTTTTTACTTGAATTGAAGCATGTTTACTTGACAAATATCAAGGTAAAATTACTTTTTAAATAACTTTAAAAATAAGCGAGATATGAATGATTGAAATTCCCGATTAGACAAAGAGGGTGATAGCCCTCTTGATATGTTATGTGACGTCATATTACACTTTCACCATTTAATATACACGTTAAACTCCGTTTTTAGTATTTTTGCAAGAAAGAGACAGATAATGATCTTTAAAAGCTTATAGCTCTCTTGATATTTGTCGGATTTTAATTTCGGTTTTAAATATTATTACAGTATTAACAATATTTTCATATTCCGAAAGTAAATGTGAAAAAAAATTTTCATGCATATTCCCTATTGTCATGTTTTTTTTTTGGTCATCTGGATTTTCACCTTTTAAGGTTACTTGAGGGTCAGCTTGTGTTCTTCAAATAGGAATCCATATTTAATCTTGGCAAAATCAGATAGCTGAAGAAAAAAAAAAGTAAATATATCTACGCAGTATGCCTACTTGGAAACTGGATGGTTATGGGATCGAATCCCAACATCGGCAGTTTGTCAATTAGTAAGAAAAAAAGAGAGGTGGTTAATTGACTAAACTGTCGGCGTATGGACAAGAATGACGTAACCAGCTAGGCTTGAGAAGGTTTTCTGAAGTTTTTTTCACGAACTCCAGATGAATATCGGCATAGTTCCTATCATAATCGGCTGCAGCCGCATATCCTACCAATTTCTAATCTTTACACACAAATTTTTTCCACAACACTCACATCCTCACATCCTTAGTCATCACAAGGGACCTTATGGTAGAAGTACAGCCCGCCCAGGGTAGCCTCTACAATCTATCTATCTATTGGTTAATAATTGACTATCTTATAGCCGTTTAAAAAAATGGATTTTCAAAGATTGCATATTTTGATAAAATATGGTCCTTAGAAATTTATCGAGAGTTTTTTGATTTTTTTCAATAAATAGCAATCAATTGTTTTGTTTTTTTATTTAATAACTGTAAAACCTTATTAAAAAAATTATTTTATTCTTAATTAATTATTTCTAAGACCTTATTTTTCTCAAAAACGCTTATAAAACGGTTTATTATTTGTCAAAATAAGCCTTTATTTGATTTTCCTCAGCTATACGAAAATGTCAAAAAATACGGATTCCCATTTGAGAAACAGTACAATGGAATTTGAGATCGGTGCAGTTAGACGGGCAAATTCTTTCCCGCCGGAGATTCCCTTTGTATACTTTGTAAAGATTCAAAGCTATCGTGGCACTCTTCTATATAGACGATAAATAATAGAAGACTTAAAAGTTATTAATGAGAGATATATTTAAATTTCTACTTAAAAACTTTCCATATACGTTCAGTTCAATTCGAGTTCGTGCGTAGGCTTGGGAAGAGGGGTTGATTACACCTGGCCACAAAAATAGCATTCATATTTCAAAATTGTATCATTGGTTTGTGCCGTATTCATTCGAATTTCGAAAAAATACTTCGAATAATAGTTGCTCATTATAAATTTAGTTATAACTTTGAAACCGAAGAATTATGGCACAAATTAACTAAAAAAATTTTTTTTAATGAGTGCTTTTGTGGCCTATAGTACTATGTGGCATAGTAATAGTTACTATACGCTTCTCTTTAGTTTGTATGCTGTAGAAAGTAATGCTCGAATCAATTCGATTATTTTCAAGAAAACATAGTTACAACAAAATCGTCGAAATCATGAAAACTATACGTCAAATCGACACACCAATTCGATTCTTAAGCTTTTTGAGTCGTAATTACGTTATAAACTAATTTTCATTCAAATCGAAGTGAAAAAAATTTTTGTGATTTTTCGATTTTTTACCTCACAAAAAATCGCATAAAATCGAAAAATAATTTTTGTTCCCGATATGGATAATACTCACTACATATAGTAAAATAACCCAAAAAAACACGAAAATCGTATTCATTTGACGATTTGGTAAGCAGTTTACAAAATATCATCTGAAATCTCAGGAAAATGGCAATTCAATCGTGATAAAACGGCATATCTCGGAAACCATACGTCAAATCGTCAA
This sequence comes from Nineta flava, assembly GCA_963920215.1. Taxonomy (NCBI): domain Eukaryota; kingdom Metazoa; phylum Arthropoda; class Insecta; order Neuroptera; family Chrysopidae; genus Nineta; species Nineta flava. The sequence continues at coordinate 138,934,811 of OY986041.1, forward strand.
ACCAATTGGATTTTTGTATTTTTTGAGTCTTAATTACTATATAAACTAATTTTCATTCAAATCGCAAACAAAATTTTTTTGTAATTTTTTCGAAAATTTCATTCTATATTAAAAAAATCGCATAAAATTGAAAAATAATTTGTTGTCCCGATTTGGATAAAATTCATTATATAAGGCAAATTGACCGCAAAAAAAAACGAAAATCGTATTCATTTGGCGATTGAAGAATGCGTTCGTGAAATATCACCTAAAGTCTTAAGCAAAAATTGTATAAAAAGGTGACAATTCGAAAAAGCTAGGGATATAAGAAAATTTTATCAACAGTATAGAGTTAATCAACTACTTTTATTCGAATCATTTTCCCGAAAACCGACTGCATAAGGTACGAATTAACGAAAAACTTTGGAAGAATGAGCCGCTCATTTTGTGGCCCGTAGTACTTTTCATATTTAGATAAATTAACATAAAAACTGTTTTAATATAAATAATAAAATACTTGAAAAAAATTTACAAAAAACGAAACGAAACGAACGGTTTTAAAACGGACATAAAATATATCCATTTTAATGATTGTTATTATTCATATGTGTGTGACACACAAGAATGGACCATGGTCCATGGATGATGGGTGGATCATGGGAGGATGAGGTATCGGATAAAAATTTTATACGATAATCAGCACACTAACACACACCCGAAATTATCTTTTACTAAGCGTGTGTTTGTTTCAGTCGACTGTATCGTAAAAGATTCGTAAATATTAAAATTAGTTTAATGCATTTAATATTGGATTTGTGCCTTATTTAGTCCTTTTTTGGGAAAATGTTTCAAATAAAAGTTCTAAGTGTATTTATAATGAAGAGCTTTTATTCGCAGCATTTTTCCGAAAACAAAAAGAATAAGGCACAAATCGACTGTAACACTTCGTAAAAAGAATTGTTTCATAGAATAAATACAAAAAAAGTATGGCGAAAAAGGGCGCGCAAATTTGTCGGGTTTATAAATTTTTGCGATTAGTGTGTACTAAAAATATTATTATTTATTTATTTGATTTGACCTTGAACGTATAAACGCAAAACTTGTAATGGTTACTAGGCATAACAAATTTGGTTGTTTGTAACCATGTATAAAACAATATAAAACAAACATTTTTGTTTACATAGAATACGAGCTTTAAATAAAACATGTAAAGTGAGCGTATAATGAGTATAACTTCTCCAATCTCACAGTTCGGTCAGCATATATATAAATATAATACATCGTTGCTATGTACAGTGAATAACGTTGATAGAGTGCAAATTCATTCTTTACTCTTTATATTATTAAATATTATAAATTATTCTAAATTTGTTTTATTTTCAACGGCCTGACGTATTTATGTCCGGTAACAAACAAAATGTTGGATAGAGGAAAATCGTAGTCGAGTGCAATGTGTTTGATTAAAAGTTGTCGAACATAAAATTTGCGATAAAAACTCGGATTACTTAGCGACTCGTTGATTTGTTTCGACGAAAAGTTGTTACACATTTTATAAGGGACAACTTTTATCAGAAGTCTTGTCTGGAAAACCGAATAAATAAGACACAAATATAAAATTTTGATAAATGAGACCTATTTTTTTTAGTCCATAGTTGGTAAAGACGGTGTGCTTGATTTTAGACAACATATTTAAAATACAAATAATGGTTTCTATTTCTAAGGACAAAAGTATATACAAAAAAATTAACAAAGATCATATGAGTTGACGTATGACAATGACCGTATGACGGCATTCACGCTCAATCAAACAAAACACTGTAAAATCTAAAAGATCAGCACAAAATGCTTGAAATGAAGAAGAAATTTTGTGTTGCGAATTAGTTTAGCCAGAGAAAGGGATAACTACTAACTCTTCAATTTCCTACTAAATGTCAACCATAATGTTTGTAGATGATACCACCCAAAACATACACGAAGTAGTCAAGTTATAGGGTATCAGGAAAGTTTACTAAAAAAAAAACACTTTGCTGCTGCAACGGGGTAAAATGATATCGTGTTTGTTGTGAACAAAGTGTGTAGAATTACCTACTACGACTTTTTTTTGTCATAGAATTAACTTCTTTCGCTACAGATATACCCAGTGTTTTATTTAAATTCCTATTTAAGGTATTTCCAAACTATATCAGCTGATCGGGTACCCACGCGTAAAGAACTATATAAAAAATTATATGTGTAAAAAAAATATGTTGGTACTCCTGCGCCTTGTTGAAAACAGCTGTCCCACATTCTCAATCACTTTGGGTTGCGACTTGAATTAATGACTGATCTCGATACTATCTCTGACTATCGAGCTTAGTTTCAATATTAACTCTGGCTACATGATGTTCGCATGCATACTATTTTAACAATTTGAAATACGATAATTGCCAGCGTAATATAAACATGGGCCTCTTTCAAACTTATAAAGAATTAATACGTTAAAAATAACGTACCTAATATTATATAGATGCTTCATGATGCGTCCATTATTACCCAACATTGGTTCCATCGCACACGGTAAGCAATGATCAAAGGACAGATGAATATTTTTCTCTTAAACTCATGGTATATTTCTGTAAGCTGACCTTATAAACAGACAAAAATGGTTGATAAGAGATTAGTACAAAAATATAGGGATGTTACGACAGTTTTTTTTTCAACGATAACTGATATTCTACAGAGTGGACTACGCATTCCATTTAAAAGTGAAAAATTTGTAGTTTTTTTGTTGAAATTTAATGTTTTCTCTTTCGAGCGAATAAACACGAAAGAACTTGTCGATTAAATTTCAAACGAAATGTTGAATAGCCCTGCATTTGCTCCAGTAATCATCTATCATCTAACCAGTCCAAGTGGCCGAAAGCAAAAGCGTCAAAAAAGTTGTGAAAGTTTCTTCGGCAAGATTTCTGGTGATCAACAAACAAATCTTATTTGACTTAGACATATATTTTGACAAACTTCTAACACAGGTTCTCTTTCTCGAAGTGAATAACAAGAAGTTAAATGACGGGAACTAAAATCTGAAGACGAAACGAGATAATCCTCTCGAGACTCGAGATGCGCATTACTAGAACCAAGAAAAAACTTTCGGTCCAAAAGTCCAACAATAAAATCAGTATCGAGTTTGTAAACCAAATGGTGTTTTTGTTTTCAATTCTGATTGTAAATTACGATTAGCTAATTTATACTAATGATAACGACTTTGTAGTCGAAATACGTATTTATATTACAAAAACTGATCTAAGTAAAGGGACGAATTGGAAATTTTATTTATCTTGTGGTATTATTGGTCACAGTATCTTTATCTAGCTTTAGATGGTACCATCCTGTAATTCACACTCACACCAATGGAACAAACACATACATACAGACCCACTCATACACACACACACATACACACATGAGTACCAGTGCAGATTAGCACAGATGATAATGATGACGTCATCATCAGAGAGAGGCTAACATTTCATAGTATTACGTTACCCTTCCTAACAAACCGCATCCTCCCACCATATACTTTTTTGGCTGGCGTTTAGTAGATACAATGAACGAAGAGTTAGCAAATTGTAGTAACACAGAAAAAAAACCGTATACTATCTATTACTATACAGGGTGTCTCTCGATTTAAACAATGCTACTGAAAATTTATAATCATAGTACTTATATAATGAAATTTCCTTCACGCCAAAGAAGTATAACTTATTACGTACGTAAATGAGTATACACACACCATATTTTACATAAATTTGGCGGAGGTGCAAGTAAATTGCTTACTATATGAGAATAAATATCGTTCCTACAGTTATATTCGCTCCAACCAAAATTATTAACATTATCTATAGCACGGCAGTGCGTTGGGCCAAGTTTAAGGGAGTGGAACCTACGTACGTAGATATTTTATAAAGGAGACTCAAATTTCACCTTGATCTTGGCATTCAAGGTTAATTGAGGGTAAACTTGTGATTTTCAAAAGGGAACCCTATTTTGGGACAGAATTGGATAGCTAAGGAAAAATCCACGGGGTAATAAAATTTATTTTGATGAATATTTACCCATTTCATAGCCATTCTAATTAATGGCTTTTCAAACATAAGATTGCATATTTTTGAGAAGAATAACGTCTTTCCATAAAAAAAGGATTGTTTGTTTAAAATGACAGCCTGTATATATATATATATATATATATATATATATATATATATATATATATATATATATATATATATATATATATATATATACGCTCGTCGTAATAGTACACGCTAATGATCCAAAGCATTAGATCAAATTTATTAATGTCAAAACTGTCCACTTTTATACGTTTTTCGGGTAGAATTATCTATCTAAGAGAAACTATTTTCATTTTATATAATATATATATATATATATATTTCTATCTCATTCTAATCCATGTGGTAGATTGGATTGGTTTCAGTGTATGTCTTTGTTTATTCTTTCATTAACTAAACTTATTATTATGTCCTTGGTTAAATATTTCTCTAGTAATAATGTCCAAAAAATAGTTTTCATGTTTTGTAAAGTAAGGTAGCTCCAGAACTGTCTTGTATAATCAAGACACAAAACCGGTTTGCTCTTATTATAGATTACACACATACGCAACACATACATATATACGCATTAATGTAATTTAAAACAAATAATCATAATGTATATATTTCGAAAACAAAACGAAAAAATGCTCCTTTATTTTATTTATTTAAGAAATATTTGTCTTTACTGTCCAAGGTTTTTTTTTTATTCAGTGGAGTATATTGTTTTATACAACAGATAATAGTTGGGCGGACGTGAAGTTTAACATGATTCTAATGAGAGAGAATGATTACTTTGTTATTAAATATCTCGCGTTCTAAACGGTCAAAAATTCTAAAACTTCGGGATTTATTAGTAAACGTTATTTTCAGCCTGTGAAAAAATTGAGCAAAATCTGTTGAAAAGTAGTTTCAAGCTGGAACTACCTTAAGTATACCATCCAACCGACAGACAGACTAGGTCGCCAATTATTTTGGAATAGTAATAATTCACTAATAGTAATAATAATAGGAATAGTAAAGACTAATCTTGTTTTTCTTTTTTCATTTAGGTATTTCAAATGTCTATATTACCGTCTGAAGGTTACCCCCTTTCCAGACCAAGTGGCCGAGTGGTCTGAGGCGTTATATCTGGGCAGTATACCTACTTGGAAACTGGGATGTTATGGATTCGAATCCCAACATCAGTTTGTCAATTATCATGAAAAAAAGGGGACGGTTAATTGACTAAACTATCGTCGTATGAACAACAACGAACGGTCTTATGAACTCCAGATGATTATCGGCATAGTTCCTATCATAGTCGGCTGCAGCCGCATATCCTACCAATTCCTAGTCTACACACAAAAATTCCTTCCACTCCACTCACATCCTCACATCCTAAGGCATCAAAATGGACCTTATGGTCGAAGTGTATCTATCTCCCCCCTTTCAACGAGAATTGTGTATCCATGCATACAGGTGAAGAAGATGCTTCTCTACAATGAGTGACAAAAATAATATTTCTAATAAAATTTGTTTAGTTTTTTACCCGACTACGTTAAAGCCAAAAGGATTAGATATGTTTTTACCAGTCTATGTATGTTTGTATTTATCTATGTTCCACCGTATCTATGTTCGCGCCTAAACTATTCATCCGATTTGAATGAATGCAGTGTCAATTGATTCGTTATTATGGCCCGGGAGGCATAGGGTATATTTTATTCGTAGTCGAGTTTTAGCCGAATGAATAAGGCACACATCAATAATATAATTTTGAAGAAAGGGCCACGTGTACATTCAGAAAGGACCAAATATCAAGATTATTGTAAGAGATTACTCGAAATAATACTATCAGAAAAAAAATTTGACAAATACAATAATCACTATTCACTTCCATTGGTATAATATAACTTAAATGATGCAACCAAAATAGGCGCTGGTGAACGAAAAACAATTAAAATTATGTAAATAGTAAATAAACAAGTTAATAATATATCGACATCAACGATAGTGAAATATCTTTCACTACCATAACATCTCAGGTAGCTTAAAGGCAGAGCATTCGTCTAGAATGCCAGAGGTCGTGGCTTCGAGCGCATCCTAGATGTTTATGATTTTTCATGCCAAGCATTTGATGTTCAAAGAATGTAAACAAATTTTTGTTAAAACTTTTTGTTATACTTTTTAACACGATTACTACAAAACAGCTACCAAATAATACGACTCTTGACTGTATACGAGGTACGTTCAAGTCAAAAAAGTATAATATATACACTCCCGTTCAAAAAAAATGAACAGACCTGAAATGTTAATTATTTTACATTTCATAAAACTCCTCACTTTTGTAACTCTCTGTATAATGTACAATTTTATACATTATTACATATCTCACCCTGTTCATATAATTGATGTGTGCTATAAGCTGAAACTTTTTAACACGATTACTACAAGACAGCTACCAAATAATACGACTCTTGACTGTATACGAAGTACTTTCAAGTAAAAAAAGTATAATATATACACTCCCGTTCAAAAAAAATGAACAGACTGAAATGTTAATTATGAGGCCACGAAGACTCGCTAGTTCGTATACCTACCTCGTTATTGGAAAGTAAATATATTTTGTTTGATGTTGACATCACCACAACGAATCCTGACTTCAGTTCGGTTGGCTGTTGAATTCAGTGCATTATGAGAATTGTGTATTAGGGACTGTGGGATTAAAGTTTTCCGTTTTTCTTCATCCATATGTGTCAACATACATACCTTTATGAAACGGTTTTTTTTCTTCTAAATAAATGCAATCTTTTATACAGGATTGGAAATTTTCTTGTTCCTAAGCAATTTAATTTAAGTTTGTGCTCAAATACATTTGATATCGAGATGTTTTATTATTTAAGTACCAATATTTATTGTTTTATCTGAAAAAAAAAAGTTACATAACAACTAACTGCGTTAATTGCTTAAATTCCCGGTATATACTGAGTTTATTAAGTATTTGAGATGAGTTTGTTGCAAAACTATTCAAATTATAAAAACAAGTTTCAAGCAAAAATTGTTTAGTTTAAAAGAGGGACATCTTTTTCTCAAACTTTTCATCTATCTCTCACAGTTTTCAAGATGGATATTCACCCCCCCCCCTGAAAAAAAGCATTCCTGGTCTGAATTTGTACATTCATGAACGTGATCTCGTTACATCTTTTCGTTTTTTAGTTACGTTACCAATTCTACCCTCCCACCCCAAAGGTTGCAGATGCTGTCGTAGGTGATAGATAATGTCAGGTGATGAATCTGGTAACCTTTCAAAGTTGTGAGTGGAGTGGAAGGAATTTTTGTGTATGGACTAGGAATTGGTAGGATTTGCGGCTGCAGCCGATTCTGATAGGAACTATGGCGATATTCATCTGGAGTTCGTGAAGGAAACTGCAGAAAACCATCTCAAGCATAGCCGGTCATTTCGTTCTTGTCCATACGCCGACAGTTTAGTCAATTAACCGCCCCTTTTCTTTTCTCAATAATTGACAAACTGCCGAAGTCGGGACTCGAACCCATAACATCCTAGTTTCCAAGTATGCATACTGCGCAGACGTAACGTCCTAGATCGTTCGGTCACCTGGACTGTTTATCCCTACTTACCCCTGTGGTAATTTAAGTGGCTGACAAGGCTTTTAGAACAGCATGACTGCCCGAAAGAATGTATATGTTTTGGTTTATCCACGAACGCAAGTCAGTATGGTGTAGACTTCTGAAAGACGGTGGCATATTTCCCAAAGTTGAGGCTATAGTGGAGTTAGTGACTCAATTATAGTTACAAGGCTTTTCTTCAATTAAAAAAACAAAAGACTTGACCTATTATATTACAGTAACGAAGCACGTTAGACCCAGATGACACCTTTTAGGTTGGTGCACTTACTTATGAAACACCCTGTCGACTACATAAGTCGTCGAATTCCCAATTGATATTATATTTATCTTTTTGTAAGAAATAAACACATGTTACGATATACGATGTAGTCGATATAAAATGGATGACTCGTATGACTTCTTGGATATGTTTGGGAGGGGTTTTAAATGATTTTAGGGGATGGTGGGTGAGAAAATGTACCTGGATGTATCTATTATATTAAATCATTAGCAAAATATTATTTAAGATGTTTTTTAAATGAAAAATACGGCAATTTTCTGTGATTTCGGTAGCTATTCCTCAGCCACCTTAACGCATAACCATTTTATACTCGGTATTAAGTTTAGTCCCGACATTATAACGCTTGAAAATATTGATCGTAGGCATAAATATTTAGAATAGGCAATTCAAGACAGTAATTAAAAACCGGGTATTTAAGCAATTACATAGATAGATAGATTTATTGTAGAGTCTGCCCTGGACGGGCTACACTTCGACCATAAGGTTCATTGTGATGCCTAAGAATGTGAGGATGTGAGTGGTGTGGAAGGAATTTTTGTGTATAGGCTAGGAATTGGCAGGATATGCGGCTGCAGCCGACAAACTGCCGAATTGACAAACTGCCGATGTCGGGATTCGAACTCATAACCTTCCAGTTCCAAGTAGACATTATGCCTTAGACCGATCGGCTACTTATTTAAGCAATTAACTCAGTTTGTTTATCTTTTGATTTTAATACTTGTTTATCTTTTGATTTTAATATCTAAATATTTCTTGTTCTCTGTGCCCCCCCCCACCATTTTTTTTTATATCGAGGACGAAAGTTTCTTATTTCCTCTTAGAGTATAGCCAAATTGTTTTGTGACGCTTTTTACTTTCCAGAGACAGTTGTATATGAAAGAGAAAAACTGAGGGTTTGTTGAATTGACATACAGAAGAACAACATCTCATGGTAAAACATGAACAGTTTTTCTCTTTCTTTCTGTTGGGAGATAAAAATTAGATAAGTTAACAATCGATCATTTTGACTGATCAGTTAATTATATCTAAACTTCTATATATATATATATATATATACATATATATATATATATATATATATATATATATATATATATATATATATATATATATATATATATATATATTATATATTATATTATAGTATTTAAGGTTGTGTTATAAAGAACAAGAACGTTATTAATATATACATATAGGTGGATGATTTTGCATATCAAAGAATAGGGAATATGCATGAACATTTTTTTTCACATTTATTTTCAGAATATGAAAATACTGTAATAATATTTAAAAACGAAATTAAAATCCGACAAATATCAAGGAAGCTATAAGCTTTTAAAGATTATTATCTGTCTCTTTCTTACAAAAATACTAAAAACGGAGTTTTACGTGTATTTTATATGGTGAAAGTGTAATATGACGTCTCATAACATATCAAGAGGGCTATCACCCTCTTTGTCTAATCGGGAATTTCAATCATTCATATCTCGCTTATTTTTAAAGTTATTTAAAAAGTAATTTTACCTTGATATTTGTCAAGTAAACATGCTTCAATTCAAGTGATAAAAAATTTGCATGCATATTCCCTATTGATGTCAAATAATGTTATCAATGATCTTGCATAAAATATTTAATCGACTAATTAAATAAACCCTAGTTACCTCCGTTAGTATAACATAAGTGTATTCGATGCTGAAAACCGACATTGACATTTATTTAGCAAAGAGCAAAAAATTAAAATTACTAAATTACACCTGACAATAATACGAACAACATTTGTATCAATAATTTTTTTTGCAAACTTTGAAACTAGGTAAGAGATGGAACAAAATCTTCCATTATGAGAAGACAAAAAATGTTCTCTATGAAAAATAACTATTGTTTGAAACGTTTACTCATAAACTCAGTTTATATCGGGTGTATAAGCAATTAACTCAGTTAGTTGTTATTTTCACTTCGATAAGAATACATTTATTGTAACCATGAATCATATTCTTTTTTTACGGAGTTGAAACAGGAACGCATATATATATATATATATATATATATATATATATATATATATATATATATATATATGTATATATATATATATATATATATATATATATATATATATAATGTATATAAAATAGTGTATTCTTTTCTTTTGTTCATTAGAATTAATAAACATTGTATAATAGATATTGATATAAATATTGTCAGTCTATTTAAAAAGTATAAATGTACAATTATATAATTTTAAAATCTTGTATCTGTTTGTATATCATTCGAAATTTATTCTAGATAACAGATTATAATTCTCAATTGTTGTTATTTTTGTTTAATTTACACATATTTAAATTACACATTATTATTTAGCAACGTAAATATGCGGTCTGTCGGTCCGCGAGTGACCACTGGTTTCTGAGAATTGAAGGAGACTAGACTTCTAGGCTGTTTTTAGTGACCTTTAAAGAACAAGAAATTTGTATGTAGACTAAGAATTGGTAGGATATGTATGTTATAGAATGTAATCTACTCATATGACAATAATGTAGCGCGCTGTTGCTTTGCTATATATATAGTCATCCGGAGTCAGACATACATAGTCAGACTATGGAAGAAGAAGAAGAAGATTGATTCAATTTCCGGTGGTAACAACATTATTATAATGCAGAAAACTTTTCGTATTATTTAATTTAATTATACCATCGCAGTTCGTTCGAGTAAGTGTGGAACTGTTTACGAAATGTAACCGTTCATTCATAGAGAAATTATAAATGTTTCAACTACTTATAACATCATATAGCACGGTAGTACATCTGGCCAAGTTTTAGAATACCATTACCTTATTTACAGGAAGAAATACAGACGGTTTTCAGACGTTTTCGTGCATCAAACAGTGACCATACTTTACAAAATACTTTACAAAAAGCAATGATATCCGATCAAAAAATAAATATGAGAGGGGTCAAGTTTTCGCATATAAAAAGTATTGATATCCCAGCAAAAACAAAAATGTTCGCTTTCAAAAATAGTGAAATCTATGAGTAAGGTACAAAAGTGAGAAAATAATTGTGTATATATATTTATTGTCGAAGTTTCTTATGTGCAGGATTTTCATATTTTACTTGGCAAGTTTGTAAGTAAAGTACAGTAGGGCCTCGGTAATCCGGACTCCTGCTTGTTCGGTGATCGCTGTAATTCGGCCGGGCAAAGGGGTTCACGGGGGAGGCGGGCGGATGTAGGTGCGGGCTGCCATGAGCCAACTCGTCGTCAGTCTTTTGTTTATCGCCTTTCATGTAGTACGTACAGTGTCAATTTAGCGCTCATTTTTGTCTTTCTGCTTTAATCTAAAAATTGATTAAAGAAACAAAGGTTTAACATGTGTTTTATTACCATTAAATATGGCATACTATAATCCGGACGCCTCGACAATCCGGAAAGGGTCTTGTTTTTGCCTCTCCGGATTAACGAGGCCCTACTGTATTACAAAATCTGACGACGTGTCAAGTAAAATATGTGATACTCTGCACCTGAGGAACTTACCCAATAGATATACCAATCATTTTCTTCCTTTTGTTAAAAAATTTGGTCCTTACATAAAAATTTACTACTTTTGATGGTAACATTTTGTGTTTTTGCTGGGATATTCATACATTTTGTATGCGAAAACTTGTGTCCACTCTTATATTTATGTTTATTGTCGGATTACAGTTTACAACTCTATTCGTATTTCAATACAGACCGATGATGTAATTACAGTTAACATAATCTTCAGGTAGCTCTACTAAAACTATCTTCTTACGAAAATTTTTACGTAGCTATTATACGTTTAAAGGTATAATTAGCTACTTAAAGATTCAAAACGTAACGATTCGATTCGGTAAAAGCTAAACATTGATTTTCTCTTGAACTCACATATTTGAAATAAAATTTTATTATGTTGGTACTTCAATTTTAGTAGCTGTTTAAAGTTATTTCACTTACGACATCGCTGGATTATCGATGGATTATTGAGATATTATTAAACTTTTCAAAATAACTAAAAAATCGAATATCTCTTTTATTAAAGTTTTTTTCTATCGACAAACCACAACAATAAAAATCTATTATTGGAATATTATATTTTAGAGTTTTTCTTATTCGAAAACATCTCGAACAAAATTATCACCTGGAATATTCTGGATGTACGAGTATAAGCATGCTTATATATATATATGCATATAGTCACATATGAATTGTGCTCAAAACATTTTTTGAATAATATTATTTTGTTTTTTTCGGTAGATACGTTATATTGATACTGGAATACCAAAAATATACTTATACATACTGAATATATAAAAATTAGTTGAGAAACACTCATACGACCTTTATATACATCGTTTAACAAATATAATGTAATATACAGCTTGTTTTTTAAAATACACCCAATCTGGCATACTGTATCTATCGCTGTCTATATGTAGTGTACTATGATATGGTTTACTTTGTCGCACTTACAACAATCAGTATTGTATTATAACATAAATAAATATTATATTATACTTATCACTCTATAACAGCAATCATTTATATATAGTTGCATCTTATTCGTGAATGTAACACCATATCATGGCATACTGTGCATGAACAGTGATAGATGCACTACACAATATTGCTATTGGGTGTATTTTCATTCATGTAGTGTAAAATGTATTTAATGTATATATAAAAATATATATAATGTATATAAAATCGTATATTCTTTGGTGTTGTATGTTAGAATTAATGAATATTGTGTAATAGATATTGATATAAATATTGTCAGTCTATTTAAAAAGTATAAATGTACTAATATATAATTTTATTATAATCTTGTATCTGTTTGTATATCATTCGAAATTTATTCTAGATAACAGATTGTAATTCTAAATTGTTGTTATTTATGTTTAATTTACACAAATTTAAACTATAAATTATTATTTAGCAACGTAAATATGCGGTCTGTCGGTCCGCGCGTGACCACTTGTATCTTAAAATTGAAAGACACTACTGTAGGCTTAGTAGTAGCGGAAGGGTGGTCGAAACCGGGCAAGGAGCTTTTCTTGGCTGTTTTTACTGACCTTTAAAGAACGAGCAATTTGTATGGAGACTAAGAATTGGTAGGATAAGCGGCTGCAGGAATCGTTGATAGGAACTATGCCAGATATTCATCTAGAGTTTGTGGAAGGAAGCTGCAGAAAAAACCTTCACAAGCATAGCCGGTTACTTTTGTTCTTGTCCATACGCCCAATTATTTTTTTTTTAATTAATTTAATTAATAAACTGTCAGTGTTGGGAATCAAACCAGCAACTTTCTAGCTTCGAGCAGAACGTCTTTCACAACTAGACCACGTTAGTGTATGGTTAATAATATTTTTAGTATACCAGTAGTACAGAGTTAAAACAGTATCGTGTTGTGTTATATACTTAAAGTATCAAAATATCTATAATATCGTTTTCACTTCTTCAGTGTGACGTGTTATCGCTATATATAAATATATATATATATATATATATATATATATATATATATATATATATATATATATATATATATATATATATATATATATATATCTGGGTATTATCATATAAGACTTGTTTTGAGTATTTCTAACCTCATAACAAGACCACACATGGCCACAAAAGTAGCAGCGTTCATTTATCGAAATTGTAACTCCAACTTATACGTTACTGGATTTTCGGAAAAATATTACGAATAGAAGTTGTTACTTACTATATTATAATGAACAACTTTTATTCGTAGCATTTTTTTGGAAAACCAAATGATACAAATCAATGATAACAATTTTGGAGATATAAACACATAAATATCATTAAAATACGATCCGATTTATGGTATTCAAGATATCAGCCTCGCAGTACTCCATAGCGCTAAAATTCGAACTCATGAGAATTCCGAAACCAATATCTGAAAATCCATCATTCAGACAGTAAATTGAACGTGACTTTCGTAATTTTTGGGTCAAAATTATTTTAGAAAATGATTTTCATTACAATCGGTAATAAAAAAATTTTCATTTTTTTCACAATTTTTCTAAGGGGTACCCCTTAATAAAATGGTAAAAATTCGACAACATTTTTTTGTTTTTAATTTTGATAAAACCTTTATATAAAGATAATTTTGAACCGTAGAAAACGATGGCGTTCATTAAAATACGATCCGATTTATGGTTTTCAAGATATCAGCCTCGCAGTATTCCATAGTGCTAAAATTCCAACTCATGAGAATTTAGAAACCAATATCTGAAAATCCATCATTCAGACAATAAAATAAACGCGATTTTCGTAATTTTTGGGTCAAAATTATCTTAGAAAATGAATTTCATTACAATCGACAATAAAAAAATTTTTCATTTTTTTCACAATTTTTCTAAGGGGTACCCCTTAATAAAATGGTAAAATTCGGCAAAATTTTTTTGTAATCAATTATGATAAAACCTTCATACAAAGCTAATTTTGAACCGTAGAAAACGATGCCGTTCATTAAAATACGATCCGATTTATGGTTTTCAAGATATCAGCCTCGCAGTATTCCATAGTGCTAAAATTCGAACTCTCGAGAATTTAGAAACCAATATCTGAAAATCCATCATTCAGACAATAAAATAAACGCGATTTTCGTAATTTTTGGGTCAAAATTATCTTAGAAAATGAATTTCATTACAATCGACAATAAAAAAATTTTTCATTTTTTTCACAATTTTTCTAAGGGGTACCCCTTAATAAAATGGTAAAATTCGGCAAAATTTTTTTGTAATCAATTATGATAAAACCTTCATACAAAGCTAATTTTGAACCGTAGAAAACGATGCCGTTCATTAAAATACGATCCGATTTATGGTTTTCAAGATATCAGCCTCGCAGTATTCCATAGTGCTAAAATTCGAACTCTCGAGAATTTAGAAACCAATATCTGAAAATCCATCATTCAGACAATAAAATAAACGCGATTTTCGTAATTTTTGGGACAAAATTATCTTAGAAAATGAACTTCATTACAATCGGCAATAAAAAAATTTTTCATTTTTTTCACAATTTTTCTAAGGGGTACCCCTTAATAAAATGGAAAAAATTCGGCAAAATTTTTTTGTTATCAATTTTGATAAAACCTTCATATAAAGCTAATTTTGTACCGTAGAAAACGATGGCGTTTATTAAAATACGATCCGTGTTATGGTTTTCAAGATATCAGCCTCGCAGTATTCCATAGTGCTAAAATTCGAACTCTCGAGAATTCCGAAACCAAAATCTAAAAATCCGCCATTCAGACAGTAAAATGAACGTGATTTTCGTAATTTTTGGATCAAAATTATCTTAGAAAATGATTTTCATTGCCATCGGCAATAAAAATTTTTTTCATTTTTTTCACAATTTTTCTAAGGGGTACCCCTTAATAAAATGGTAAAAATTCGACAACATTTTTTTGTTTTTAATTTTGATAAAACCTTTGTATAAAGATAATTTTGAACCGTAGAAAACGATGGCGTTCATTAAAATACGATCCGATTTATGGTTTTCAAGATATCTGCTTGCAGTACTCCATAGTGCTAAACTAATTTACACTACTTTTAGGGCCTGATGTACCTGTACCAATCTCTTCTACACGAAAGAAACACATATGGATAAAAGTTTTCGATAAGTTGTTTTCTTTCTTTGTTTTTTTCATTTGGTCGTTTCATTTTGATATCTTTTCCCCGTACAAGTTGTTACAAAACAGTTACGAAGGATTATATGCGATTTAACTAAATCGTGAGATGGTTACTAACATCCTTACAAAACACACGGATGGCATTCCCCTTTTAAATATTACTTATACTTTCCAATCACACACAAACACACACACACAGATATGTAATATTTTTATCAATGCACATATCATATAAATATGAACAATATGGTTTGCAAAAATGTTCCATGCCTGCATAATTATAATCTATTGATATTCAAGGTATTTTGTTTCAGACAAAATTTATTCGGTTTGAAGGAAGTTTTTTCTTAAAACCCACTAATTTTAGGTAATATTTATCATTTCTAATGGTAGTCTTTTGTCCACGTTTATCCAATTGCCAGATGTACGGAACACGACACTGAAATATTCAGATCTGTAAGAGAAAATTCTTAAATACTGGTAGAGAAATTATTTGGCACTTAGCTACTAAGCACTGGTCTGGAATTCCAGAGGTCTGGGGTTCAATTCCCAGTTAGGATATGAAAGGTTTTTGATATCAGTACATGAATGCTAATAATAATGTTACAAATATTCAGACATATTACTTAAATGTCAAATTAAGTAAACGTTAGTCACCTCTGTTAATATAACATAACCAAAAGGCAACCATTTTAACAATCGATAGACACAAGAAACATAAATTTTGAAAATCAAATGACTCAAATTTAGAAGAATTATAAATTTTGGTTTGTTAAAATCGGATAAAATTCTACTAGGTTAGATAAACTTTTAGCGAAATTTCAGTTGTCAGGCCCGGTACACACGTTACGGTACACCGGAGAGGTATACCTTTACAGGTCACCTGTACAGGTAAACTGGAGCGTATGTACCAGCCGCCTGCACAGGCATAGCTACCTGCACAGGCGACCGGAGAAGAATCGAAATTCAGCGTGTGTATGAGTCACTCCGGTATGCTTGTGCAGTTTTTATGTTAGTTGTGTCTAGTTTCTTGAGTGGAGAGCGTCTGCTATTTTAGAGAGTTCTCTAAAATAGCAGAGCTCAGTCTCTCTCGACTGAGTTAAAATCTTCTGGTTTACCGTAACGTGTGGGTGCTCTAGACTTGCACAGGTATACCTTTACGGTATACCTGTACAGGTATACCGTGTCAGAATTGGTCACGTAGTCTTTCAACAAAGTCGTTGTCTATTTGGTTTTCTATTACATTGTTCTGTTGCCACCAGAAATGTACTTAACCAAAGCTAACTAAGTGAAGTTAAATAAAAGTTTAATATAAGTGCCCTTGTTTTATGGAACGGTCTCATAAAATAAAAAATGATATTAAAATTTCAAACAGTTGCACATAGAGATGTGGTGGGTAAAAACATATCGAAAATTCTACTAAAAGAGAATAAACAATAAATTTTTATCATTTATATATAGAAGTAGAACTTAAGGTATTTTATTAAATTAATAGAGCTTAGGTACTTATTTTATGCCATCGTTCATTTACGTATATTCAATTTTCCGAATTTTACGAAGATGGAAGATGTCCAGTAAATTTAGTCCTACTTAGAGTCATTTAAGGTAGTTCCAGCATGAAATCACTTTTCGACAGATTTTGCTCGTTTTTTTTCACAGGCTACCAATACCAAGTTTTCTAATAAATCCCGAAGTTTCAGAATGTTTGACCGCACAAGTATCTAATATACTATACAGCTAGACATGAAGCTGACTGACTGACTGACCGACTGAAGTATACAAGTTATACACACACAATACTAAAAAGTGCGCACGATAGGTTGCACACAAAAAACGTAACGAGGTCATTTGATCACTAAATTTTACTCTTCATATTTTTTTCATACCGGGCGCCTTATATGAAAATCGATTCTTAAGGAGTAAAATCCAAAAATCAATGGGGCAAAACTATTACCATTTCTTCTGAAACACTCTGTATATTATTGATTTAGTTATAAATAAGTGTATTTGTAACACCATTTATAGATATAATCAATCAAGTCTCTAACAATACAACAACAGTTACAATTTTAACACATTCGGCTGCTATTTGGTTCCTGTCATTAAATTAAAAAGTATGTCGACTCGAACAGGAAGAAAGGAGGATAATCTATCTATCTATTGAGTATCGATGACTGTCTGTTCAATATATGTATAATTGAATTAATTGTTATTGACATGTGTCGTTTAAAAACATGACATAGTAATCGATTTGTAGTACCGTCATTTTATTGTCAAAGTTTTGCAACATACAATTTCAATACTGAGTTTGGTAAAATCTTATACAATTCGCAAATGGGGAGACAGTAAAATAAACATGATTTTTGTGTCAAAATTATTTAAGAAAATGATTTTCATTAAAATCGGAAAGAAATTTTTTTTTCACAATTTGCTAACCCCTTAATAAAATTGTAAAAAATCGGCATAATTTTTTTGTATTCAACTTTGATAAAACCTTCATATTAAGCTAATTTTGAACGTTAGAAAACGATGCCGTTTATTAAACTACGATCTGATTTATGGTTTTCAAGATATCATCCTGACATTTTACTCCTTAGTGCTTAAATTCGAACTAATGAGAATTATAAAAACAATATCCGAAAATCCACCATTCAGGCAGTAAAATGAACGTGATTTTCGTAATTTTTGGGTCAAAATTATCTTAGAAAATGATTTTTGTTACAATCGGAAATAGAAATTTTTTTAATTTTTTATCACAATTATTCTAAGGGGTACCCCTTAATAAAATTGTAAAAATTCGGCAAAATTTTTTTGTTATCAATTTTAATAAAGCCTTCATATACAGCTAGTTTTGATCCGTAGAAAACGATGCTGTTTATTAAAATACGATCTGATTTATGATTTTCAAGATATCTACCTCGCAGTACTCCATAGTATTAAAATTTGAACTCATACGAATTCCGAAACCAATATATGAAAATCAATCCTTCAGACAATAAAATAAATAAGATTTTACTGATTTTTGGGTCAAAATTATCTCAGAAAATGATTTTCATAAAAATCAGCAACCAAAATTTTTTTTCGCAAATTTTTCATTTGTAAAGAAAGTATTGATAATGAACTCAGAATATCTCGAGTATTGATATTAACTCATTTAATTGTTATTTCTATTTGTTTGTTTTTTCTGGTTTGATTAGTGACCTACACAATTCACAAATAATTATGTCAATCATACTTGTCAATCGATTTTATAAAATCAAACAATACAGATCACATTCTTTTGTTTGGAACGTGGCTGGCTGGGGGGACGCACCGTCTATGGAATGTGGTTTTTTTGGAACATAACATGGTAGTCATAGTAATGCATCCAATATTGTTGTATTATATAATAAAATTGTTGTTATATAATCTATATTGACAAGTAAATCATTTATTTACATTATAGATGCACCTTATATAATCATTATACTTGAATGCCGATTACCAAATCCAATTTTCCGTGCGGTCTAACGCATTCTGCTTGGAACTGGAAGGGTACCAGTTCCAAGTTCCAACAACGAAGTTTGATTCACAATGGTGGCAATTTGTCAATTATAACTATTGGGGCGAATAAATGACAAGACTGTCTGCGTATGGACAAAATCGAAGTAACGGGCATTATTTGTGAAGGTTTTCAGCAGTTTCCCATGACGAACACCAGATGAATACATATGTAAATAATAGTTTAAAAAAAACTAAAAAAACACGCTTTTATAGAAAATCCAACTAAAAAATAGAAAATAAAATTTAATAAATTTTGGATTAAGAACAGTGTAAATAAGAAACAAATGTACATTAATGGGAAAAAAGCGTGAGGTGCATAGTGTCAATAGTTATTCCATTAATATACATTTGTTTCTTATTTACACTTTTCTTAATCCAAATTTATTAAATTTTATTTTCTATTTTTTAGTTGGATTTTCTATAAAAGCGTGTTTTTTTAAACTATTATTTATTTTTCATTTTTTAGTTGAAGTTCGCGCACTAGCTCGATCTCTCTTACTCTCATGCAAAGGATGCGGAAAGAAATTGATGAATCCTGGCGAATCTAATCAGCGCAATCGGCTATTTTAATCGAATTATTCCATTGTCATCGATCTTTGACAGGTGTGCAAAATTTGAATTAAATCTGATCGTTCAAAGTAGGAGAAAATCGAGCCCAAAAGGGTCGGTTACATACATACATACATACAGGTGAAACTAATAAAAAGCGTATAAAAAGGCAGTTAATTGACTAAACTGTCGGCACATGGACAAGAACGAAGTAACCGGCTATGCTTGAGAAGGTTTTCTGCAGTTTCCTTCACGAACTCCAGATGCATATCGGCATAGTTCCTATCATAGTCGGTTGCAGCCGCATATCCTACCAATTCCTAGTCTATACACAAAAATTCCTTCCACTTCACTCACATCCTCACATCCTAAGGCATCAAAATGGACCTTATGGTCGAAGTGTATCAATCTCCCCCCTTTCAACGAGAATTGTGTATCCATGCATACAGGTGAAGAAGATGCTTCTCTACAATGAGTGACAAAAATAATATTTCTAATAAAATTTGTTTAGTTTTTTACCCGACTACGTTAAAGCCAAAAGGATTAGATATGTTTTTACCAGTCTATGTATGTTTGTATTTATCTATGTTCCACCGTATCTATGTTCGCGCCTAAACTATTCTTCCGATCTGGATGAATGCACTGTCAATTGATTCGCTATTATGGCCCGGGAGGCATAGGGTATATTTTATTCGTAGTCGAGTTTTAGCCGAATGAATAAGGCACACATCAATAATACAATTTTGAAGAAAGGGCCACGTGTACATTCAGAAAGGACCAAATATCAAGATTATTGTAAGAGATTACTCGAAATAATACTATCAGAAAAAAAATTTGACAAATACAATAATCACTATTCACTTCCATTGGTATAATATAACTTAAATGATGCAACCAAAATAGGCGCTGATGAACGAAAAACAATTAAAATTATGTAAATAGTAAATAAACAAGTTAATAATATATCGACATCAACGACAGTGAAATATCTTTCACTACCATAACATCTCAGGTAGCTTAAAGGCAGAGCATTCGTCTAGAATGCCAGAGGTCGTGGCTTCGAGCGCATCCTAGATGTTTATGATTTTTCATGCCAAGCATTTGATGTCAAAGAATGTAAACAAATTTTTGTTTAAACTTTTTAACACGATTACTACAAGACAGCTACCAAATAATTCGCCTCTTGACTGTATACGAAGTACTTTCAAGTCAAAAAAGTATAATATGTACACTCCCGTTCAAAAAAAATGAACAGACCTGAAATGTTAATTATCTTACATTTCATAAAACTCCTCACTTTTGTAACTCTCTGTATAATGTACAATTTTATACATTATTACATATCGCAGCCTGTTCATATAATTGATGTGTGCTATAAGCTGAAACTTTTTAACACGATTACTACAAGACAGCTACCAAATAATACGACTCTTGACTGTATACGAGGTACGTTCAAGTCAAAAAAGTATAATATATACACTCCCGTTCAAAAAAATTGAACAGACCTGAAATGTTAATTATCTTACATTTCATAAAACTCCTCACTTTTTTAACTCTCTGTATAATGTACAATTTTATACATTATTACATATCGCAGCCTGTTCATATAATTGATGTGTGCTATAAGCTGAAACTTTTTAACACGATTACTACAAGACAGCTACCAAATAATACGACTTTTGACTGTATACGAGGTACATTCAAGTAAAAAAAAGTATAATATATACACTCCCGTTCAAAAAAAATGAACAGACCTGAAATGTTAATTATCTTACATTTCATAAAACTCCTCACTTTTGTAACTCTCTGTATAATGTACAATTTTATACATTATTACATATCGCGGCCTGTTCATATAATTGATGTGTGCTATAAGCTGAAACTTTTTAACACGATTACTACAAGACAGCTACCAAATAATACGACTCTTGACTGTATACGAGGTACGTTCAAGTCAAAAAAGTATAATATATACACTCCCGTTCAAAAAAATTGAACAGACCTGAAATGTTAATTATCTTACATTTCATAAAACTCCTCACTTTTTTAACTCTCTGTATAATGTACAATTTTATACATTATTACATATCGCAGCCTGTTCATATAATTGATGTGTGCTATAAGCTGAAACTTTTTAACACGATTACTACAAGACAGCTACCAAATAATACGACTCTTGACTGTATACGAGGTACGTTCAAGTCAAAAAAGTATAATATATACACTCCCGTTCAAAAAAATTGAACAGACCTGAAATGTTAATTATCTTACATTTCATAAAACTCCTCACTTTTTTAACTCTCTGTATAATGTACAATTTTATACATTATTACATATCGCAGCCTGTTCATATAATTGATGTGTGCTATAAGCTGAAACTTTTTAACACGATTACTACAAGACAGCTACCAAATAATACGACTTTTGACTGTATACGAGGTACATTCAAGTAAAAAAAAGTATAATATATACACTCCCGTTCAAAAAAAATGAACAGACCTGAAATGTTAATTATCTTACATTTCATAAAACTCCTCACTTTTGTAACTCTCTGTATAATGTACAATTTTATACATTATTACATATCGCAGCCTGTTCATATAATTGATGTGTGCTATAAGCTGAAACTTTTTAACACGATTACTACAAGACAGCTACCAAATAATACGACTCTTGACTGTATACGAGGTACGTTCAAGTCAAAAAAGTATAATATATACACTCCCGTTCAAAAAAATTGAACAGACCTGAAATGTTAATTATCTTACATTTCATAAAACTCCTCACTTTTTTAACTCTCTGTATAATGTACAATTTTATACATTATTACATATCGCAGCCTGTTCATATAATTGATGTGTGCTATAAGCTGAAACTTTTTAACACGATTACTACAAGACAGCTACCAAATAATACGACTCTTGACTGTATACGAGGTACGTTCAAGTCAAAAAAGTATAATATATACACTCCCGTTCAAAAAAATTGAACAGACCTGAAATGTTAATTATCTTACATTTCATAAAACTCCTCACTTTTTTAACTCTCTGTATAATGTACAATTTTATACATTATTACATATCGCAGCCTGTTCATATAATTGATGTGTGCTATAAGCTGAAACTTTTTAACACGATTACTACAAGACAGCTACCAAATAATACGACTTTTGACTGTATACGAGGTACATTCAAGTAAAAAAAAGTATAATATATACACTCCCGTTCAAAAAAAATGAACAGACCTGAAATGTTAATTATCTTACATTTCATAAAACTCCTCACTTTTTTAACTCTCTGTATAATGTACAATTTTATACATTATTACATATCGCAGCCTGTTCATATAATTGATGTGTGCTATAAGCTGAAACTTTTTAACACGATTACTACAAGACAGCTACCAAATAATACGACTCTTGACTGTATACGAAGTACTTTCAAGTAAAAAAAAGTATAATATATACACTCCCGTTCAAAAAAAATGAACAGACCTGAAATGTTAATTATCTTACATTTCATAAAACTCCTCACTTTTGTAACTCTCTGTATAATGTACAATTTTATACATTATTACATATCGCAGCCTGTTCATATAATTGATGTGTGCTATAAGCTGAAACTTTTTAACACGATTACTACAAGACAGCTACCAAATAATACGACTCTTGACTGTATACGAGGTACGTTCAAGTCAAAAAAGTATAATATATACACTCCCGTTCAAAAAAATTGAACAGACCTGAAATGTTAATTATCTTACATTTCATAAAACTCCTCACTTTTTTAACTCTCTGTATAATGTACAATTTTATACATTATTACATATCGCAGCCTGTTCATATAATTGATGTGTGCTATAAGCTGAAACTTTTTAACACGATTACTACAAGACAGCTACCAAATAATACGACTCTTGACTGTATACGAGGTACGTTCAAGTCAAAAAAGTATAATATATACACTCCCGTTCAAAAAAATTGAACAGACCTGAAATGTTAATTATCTTACATTTCATAAAACTCCTCACTTTTTTAACTCTCTGTATAATGTACAATTTTATACATTATTACATATCGCAGCCTGTTCATATAATTGATGTGTGCTATAAGCTGAAACTTTTTAACACGATTACTACAAGACAGCTACCAAATAATACGACTTTTGACTGTATACGAGGTACATTCAAGTAAAAAAAAGTATAATATATACACTCCCGTTCAAAAAAAATGAACAGACCTGAAATGTTAATTATCTTACATTTCATAAAACTCCTCACTTTTGTAACTCTCTGTATAATGTACAATTTTATACATTATTACATATCGCAGCCTGTTCATATAATTGATGTGTGCTATAAGCTGAAACTTTTTAACACGATTACTACAAGACAGCTACCAAATAATACGACTCTTGACTGTATACGAAGTACTTTCAAGTAAAAAAAGTATAATATATACACTCCCGTCCAAAAAAAAAAAAAATGAACAGACCTGAAATGTTAATTATCTTACATTTCATAAAACTCCTCACTTTTGTAACTCTCTGTATAATGTACAATTTTATACATTATTACATATCGCAGCCTGTTCATATAAATGATGTGTACTATAAGCTGAAACTTTTTAACACGATTACTACAAGACAGCTACCAAATAATACGACTCTTGACTGTATACGAAGTACTTTCAAGTCAAAAAAGTATAATATATACACTCCCGTTCAAAAAAAATTAACAGACTGAAATGTTAATTATCTTTTATTTCATAAAACTCCTCACTTTTTTAACTCTCTGTATAATGTACAATTTTATACATTATTACATATCGCAGCCTGTTCATATAAATGATGTGTACTATAAGCTGAAACTTTTTAACACGATTACTACAAGACAGCTACCAAATAATACGACTCTTGACTGTATACGAAGTACTTTCAAGTCAAAAAAGTATAATATATACACTCCCGTTCAAAAAAAATTAACAGACTGAAATGTTAATTATCTTTTATTTCATAAAACTCCTCACTTTTGTAACTCTCTGTATAATGTACAATTTTATACATTATTACATATCGCAGCCTGTTCATATAATTGATGTGTGCTATAAGCTGAAACTTTTTAACACGATTACTACAAGACAGCTACCAAATAATACGACTCTTGACTGTATACGAAGTACTTTCAAGTAAAAAAAGTATAATATATACACTCCCGTCCAAAAAAAAAAAAAATGAACAGACCTGAAATGTTAATTATCTTACATTTCATAAAACTCCTCACTTTTGTAACTCTCTGTATAATGTACAATTTTATACATTATTACATATCGCAGCCTGTTCATATAATTGATGTGTGCTATAACCTGAAACTTTTTAACACGATTACTATAAGACAAATTAGAGTAAAAATATTCTTCACTGAATCTGAAGCTGAAGCTACTGTGCCACCACGATGAGGCCACGAAGACTCGCTAGTTCGTATACCTACCTCGTTATTGGAAAGTAAATATATTTTGTTTGATGTTGACATCACCACAACGAATCCTGACTTCAGTTCGGTTGGCTGTTGAATTCAGTGCATTATGAGAATTGTGTATTAGGGACTGTGGGATTAAAGTTTTCCGTTTTTCTTCATCCATATGTGTCAACATACATACATACATACATACATACATACCTTTATGAAATGGTTTTTTTTTCTTCTAAATAAATGCAATCTTTTATACAGGATTGGAAATTTTCTTGTACCCACGCAATTTAATTCAAAGATGGAGGAGATTGAAAAGTTTGTGCCAAAATATATTTGATATCGAGATGTTTTATTATTTTAGTACCAAAATTTATTGTTTTATCTGCCAAAAAAAAAAGTTACATAACAACTAACTGGGTTAATTGTTTAAATTTTCGGTATATACTGAGTTTATTAAGTATTTGAGATGAGTTTGTAGCAAAACTATTCAATTTATAAAAACAAGTTTCAAGCAAAAATTGTTTAGTTTATAAGAGGGACATCTTTTTTCTCAAACTTTTCATCTATCTCTCACAGTTTTCAAGATGGATATTCACCCTCCTCCCCCCTGAAAAAAAGCATTTCTGGTCTGAATTTGTACATTCATGAACGTGATCTCGTTACATCTATTCGTTTTTTAGTTACGTTACCAATTCTACCCTCCCACCCCAAAGGTTGCAGATGCTGTCGTAGGTGATAGATAATGTCAGGTGATGAATCTGGTAACCTTTCAAAGTTGTGAGTGGAGTGGAAGGAATTTTTGTGTATGGACTAGGAATTGGTAGGATTTGCGGCTGCAGCCGACTCTGATAGGAACTATGGCGATATTCATCTGGAGTTTGTGAAGGAAACTGCAGAAAATCTTCTCAAGCATAGCCGGTCATTTCGTTCTTGTCCATACGCCGACAGTTTAGTCAATTAACCGCCCCTTTTTTTTTCTCAATAATTGACAAACTGCCGATGCCGGAATTCGAACCCATAACATCCTAGTTTCCAAGTATGCATACAGCGCAGACGTAACGCCCTAGATCGCTCGGTCACCTGGACTGGTTATCCCTACTTACCCCTGTGGTAATTTAAGTGGCTGATAAGGCTTTTAGAGCAGAATGACTGCCCGAAAGAATGTATATGTTTTGGTTTATCCACGAACGCAAGTCAGTATGGTGTAGACTTCTGAAAGACGGTGGCATATTTCCCAAAGGCTATAGTGAGAGTTAGTGACTCGGTCAATCATAGTTACAAGGCTTTTCTTCAATTAAAAAAACAAAAGACTTGACCTATTATATTACAATAACGAAACACGTTAGACCCTATGCCTATAACTGTTTTCGTAAAATCACGTACAGATGACACCTTTTAAGTTGGTGCACTTACTTATGAAACACCCTGTCGACTACATAAGTCGTCGAATTCCCAATTGATATTATATTTATCTTTTTGTAAGAAATAAACACATGTTACGATATACTATGTAGTCGATGTAAAATGGATGACTTGTATGACTTCTTGGATATGTTTTGGGAGGGGTTTTAAATGATTTTAGGGGATGGTGGGTGAAAAAATGTACCTGGATGTATCTATTATATTAAATCATTAGCAAAATATTATTTAAGATGTTTTTTAAATGAAAAATACGGCAATTTTCTGTGATTTCGGTAGCTATTCCTCAGCCACCTTAACGCATAACCATTTTATACCCGGTATTAAGTTTAGTCCCGACATTAGAACGCTTGAAAATATTGATCGTAGGCATAAATATTTAGAATAGGCAATTC
The DNA here is from genome assembly GCA_963920215.1 of Nineta flava. Classification (NCBI taxonomy): domain Eukaryota; kingdom Metazoa; phylum Arthropoda; class Insecta; order Neuroptera; family Chrysopidae; genus Nineta; species Nineta flava. Next base: position 138,961,841 of record OY986041.1, read on the forward strand.
AAGACAGTAATTAAAAATCGGGTATTTAACCAGTTTGTTGATATTTTCACTTGTTTTTCTTTTGATTTTAATATCTAAAAATTTCTTGTTCTCTGTACCATCCCCCCACCCACCATTTTTAGCGAATTTCCTGAAAGGAAATAGAGCAATTGGTCCCGTACCGAAGTCAAAATTTCGCAAAAATTTCTTCAAATGTCCATCGATCCTACCTAGTAGATGTCAAAAATTACCATCTGTAAAATTTATATATATATATATCTATGGACAGATATATATATATATATATATATATATATATATATATACATATATATATATATGTGTCTGTAATCACTCTAGCGGTCACAGTTTTCATTTTATCGGAATGAAATTTGGTATTCGAGGCGCTTTTGTTATTCAAAAGGTCAAGTTCGTTAATGGGTAAAATCGAACAAGGGAAAAGGGGGGTTTAGAGGGAAAGGGAAACACAAAATTTGTCATATCTCCCTTAATATTCAAAAAATCGAAAAAATTATAAGAAATAAAGTTGTAGGTATTAAGTTTTACTGTAATTTTGTTTCTTATCATTTTTTCTGTTACCCTAATATTTACAGAAATATTGACGGTTTAAGATTGAAAATTAAATTCCTCACTATCTCTGTACACATTAGAGTTTGAGGAAAAATGATAAGGTGGTGAATTGTAGCAAACATGATTTTCTCCAACTTTATTCCTTACGTATTTTTTGATTTTTCTAATATTAAGAGAGATATTTTATATTTTGTGTTTTCTTCTTTCTTTAGGCCTCCATTTCCCCTTGACGTATGCTATTTATTAATAATATTGGCTTTGCAAATCATATTCAACATTTTGATCAGACTAAAATTGTGATCGCTAGAAAGTGATGTATGTATTTTAAGGAAATTCGCTAAGTTGAAACAGCTCCTGCGTAACGAATTTTTTTTTTAATCGAGGACGAAAGTTTCTTATTTCCTCTTAGAGTGTAGCCAAATTGTTTTGTGACCCTTTTTACTTTCTAGAGAAAGTTGTATATGAAAGAGAAAAACTGAGGGTTTGTTGAATTGGCATACAGAAGAACAACATCTCATGGTAAAAATGAACAGTTTTTCTCTTTTTTTTTTGTTGGGAGATAAAAATTACATAAGTTAACAATCGATCATTTTGACTGATCAGTTAATTATATCTAAACTTCTATATATATATATATATATATATATATATATATATATATATATATATATATATATTATATTTTAACAACATATTATAGTATGTAAGGTTGTGTTATAAAGAAGGTTACCATATCAAAGAATTGATGTCAAATAATGTTATCCATGATCTTGCATAAAATATTTAATCTACTAATTAAATAAACCCTAGTCACCTCCGTTAGTATAACATAATTGTAAACCGATATTGACATTTATTTTGCAAAGAGCAAAAATTAAAAATTACTAAATTACTCCTGACAATAATACGAACAACATTTGTATCAATAATTTTTGAAATCAATAACTTTGAAACTAGGTAAGAGATGGAACAAAATCTTCATTTATGAGAAAACAAAAAATGTTCTTTAAGAAAAATAACTATTGTTTGAAACGTTTACTCATAAACTCAGTTTATATCGAGTGTATAAGCAATTAACTCAGTTAGTTGATATTTTCACTTCGATAAGAATACATTTATTGTAACCTAGAATCATATTCTTTTTTTACGGAGTTGAAACAGGAACGCATATATAAACATATATAAACATATATATATATATATATATATATATATATATATATATATATGTTTATATATATATATATATATATATATATATATATATATATATACAATGTATATAAAATCGTATATTCTTTTCTTTTGTTCATTAGAATTAATAAATATTGTATCATAGATATTGGTATAAATATTGTCAGTCTATTTAAAAAGTATTAATTTTATAATGTTGTATTTGTTTGTATATCATTAGAAATTTATTCTAGATAACAGATTATACTTCTCAATTGTTGTTATTTTTGTTTAATTTACACATATTTAAACTACACATTATTATTTAGCAACGTAAAAATGCGGTCCGCACGTGACCACTGGTTTCTGAGAATTGAAAGAGACAAGGCTTCTAGGCTGTTTTTAGTGACCTTCAAAGAACAAGAAATTTGTATGTAGACTAAGAATTGGTAGGATATGTATGTTATAGAATGTAATCTACTCATATGACAATAATGTAGCGCCGCTGTTGCTTTGCTATATATATAGTCATCCGGAGTCAGACATACATAGTCAGACTATGGAAGAAGAAGAAGAAGATTGATTCAATTTCCGGTGGTAACAACATTATTATAATGCAGAAAACTTTTCGTATTATTTAATTTAATTATACCATCGCAGTTCGTTCCGTTTATGATACAGTATATAGTTCTATAGCAGAGTAAGTATGGAACTGTTTACGAAATGTAACAGTTCATTCATAGAGAAATTATAAATGTTTCAACTACTTATAACATCATATAGCACGGTAGTACATCTGGCCAAATTTTAGAATACCATTACCTTATTTACAGGAAGAAATACAGACGGTTTTCAGACGTTTTCGTGCATCAAACAGTGACCATTAAAATACTTTGCAAAAAGCAATGATATCCGATCAAAAAATAAATATGAGAGGGGTCAAGTTTTTGCATATAAAAAGTATTGATATCCCAGCAAAAACAATAATGTTCGCTTTCAAAAATAGTGAAATCTTTAAGTAAGGTACAAAAGTGAGAAAATAATTGTGTATATATATTTATTGTCGAAGTTTCTTATGTGCAGGATTTTCATATTTTACTCGGCAAGCTTACGTCTTTGTAAGTAAAGTATTCAAAATCTGACGACGTTTCAAGTAAAATATGAGATATACTGCTCCTGAGAGCCAATAATTATAGATATACCAATCATTTTCTTCCTTTTGTTAAAAAACTTGGTCCTTACATAAAAATTTACTACTTTTGAAGGTAACATTTTGTGTTTTTGCTGGGATATTCATACATTTTGTATGCGAAAACTTGTGGCCACTCTTATATTTATGTTTATTGTCGGATTACAGTTTACAACTCTATTCATATTTCAATACAGACCGATGATGTAATTACAGTTAACATAATCTTAAGGTAGCTCTACTAAAACTATTTTCTTACGAAAATTTTTATGTAGCTATTATACGTTTAAAGGTATAATTAGCTACTTAAAGATTCAAAACGTAACGATTCGATTCGGTAAAAGATAAACATTGATTTTTCTCTTGAACTCACATATTTCAAATAAAATTTTATTATGTTTGTACTTCAATTTTAGTAGCTGTTTAAAGTTATTTCACTTACGATATCTCTGGATTATCGATGGATTATTGAGATATTATTAAACTTTTCAAAATAACTAAAAAATCTAATATCTATTTTATTAAATTTTTTGTCTATCGACAAACCACAACAATAAAAATCTATTGTTGAAATATTATATTTTAGAGTTTTTCTTATTCAAAAACATCTCGAACAAAATTATCACCTCGAATATTCTAGGTGTACGAGTATAAGCATGCATATATATATATATATATATATATATATATATATATATATATATATATATATATATATATATATATATATATATATATATATATATATATATATATATATATATAAATGTATATAGTCACATATGAATTGTGCTAAAAACATTTTTTGAATAATATTATTTTGTTTTTTTCGGTAGATACCTTATATTGATACTCGAATACCAAAAATATACTTATACATACTGAATATATAAAAAATCAGTTGAGAAACACTCATACGACCTCTATATACATCGTTTAACAAATATAATGTAATATACAGCTGGTTTTTTAAAATACACCCAATCTGGCATACTTCATCTATCGCTGTCTATATGTAATGTACTATGATATAGTTTACTTTGTCGCACTTACATCAATCAGTATTGTATTATAACTTACATAAATATGATATTATACTTATCACTCTCTAACAGCAATCATTTATATATAGTTGCATCTTACTCGTGCATGTATACATTGTCAATATTGACCATTGTGTGAGTGTAACACCATATCATGGCATACTGTGCATAGACAGAGAAAAATGCACTACACAATGTTGCTTTTGGTCTATTTTAATTTACGTAGTGTATAATGTATTTAATGTATATATAAAAATATACATAATGTATATAAAATCGTATATTCTTTTATGTTGTGCTTTAGAATTAATGAATATTGTGTAATAGATATTGATATAAATATTGTCAGTCTATTTAAAAAGTATAAATGTACTATTATATAATTTTATAATCTTGTATCTGTTTGTATATCATTCGAAATTTATTCTAGATAACAGATTATAATTCTCAATTGTTGTTATTTATGTTTAATTTACACATATTTAAACTACACATTATTATTTAGCAACGTAAATATGCGGTCTGTCGGTCCGCGTGTAACCACTTGTGTCTTAAAATTGAAAGACACTATTGTAGGGTTAGTAGTAGCGGAAGGGTGATCGAAACCGGGTAAGGAGCTTTTCTTGGCTGTTTTTACTGACCTTTAAAGAACGAGAAATTTGTATGGAGACTAAGAATTGGTAGGATATGCGGCTGCAGGAATCGTTGATAGGAACTATGCCAAATATTTATCTGGAGTTTGTGAAAGGAAACTGCAGAAAAACATTCACAAGCATAGCCGATTACTTATGTTCTTGTCCATAAGCCCAATTAATTTTTTTTTTGTAATTAATTTAATTAATAAACTGTCAGTGTTGGGAATCGAACCAGCAACTTTCTAGCTTCGAGCAGAACGTCTTTCACAACTAGACCACGTTAGTGTATGGTTAATAATATTTTTAGTATACCAGTAGTACAAAGTTAAAACAGTATCGTGTTGTGTTATATACTTAAAGTATCAAAATATCTATAATATCGTTTTCACTTCTTCAGTGTGACGTGTTATCGCTATATATATATATATATATATATATATATATATATATATATATATATATATATATATATATATATATATATATATATATATATATCTCTGGGTATTATCATATAAGACTTGTTTTGAGTATTTCTAACCTCATAACAAGACCACACATGGCCACAAAAGTAGCAGCGTTCATTTATCGAAATTGTAACTCCAACTTATACGTTACTGGATTTTCGGAAAAATATTACGAATAGAAGTTGTTACTTACTATATTATAATGAACAACTTTTATTCGTAGCATTTTTTTGGAAAACCAAATGATACAAATCAATGATAACAATTTTGGAGATATAAACACATAAATATCATTAAAATACGATCCGATTTATGGTATTCAAGATATCAGCCTCGCAGTATTCCATAGTGCTAAAATTCCAACTCGTGAGAATGGAATTAGTGATGTTATAAGTGATGTTATAAATTTTGATAAAACCATCATATAAAGCTAATTTTGATCCGTAGAAAACGATGCCGTTCATTAAAATACGATCCGATTTATGGTTTTCCAGATATCAGGCTCACAGTAGTCCATATTGCTAAAATTCGAACTCATGGGAATACCGAAACCAATATCTAAAAATCCACCAGTCAGTAAAATGAACATGATTTTGGTAATTTTTGGGTCAAAATTATCTTAGAAAACAATTTTTATTACCATCGGCAATAAACAAAATTTTCATTTTTCTAAGGGGCACCCCTTAATAAAATTGTAAAAATTCGGCAAAATTTTTTGTTATCAATTTTGATAAAACCTTCATCTAAAGCTAATTTTCATCCGTAGAAAACGATGCCGTTCATTAAAATACGATCCGATTTATGGTCTTCAAGATATCAGCCTCGCAGTACTCCATAGTGCTAAAATTTCAACTCTCGAGAATGCCAAACAGTATCTAAAAATCCACCATTCAGATAGTAAAATGAACGTGATTTTCGTAACTTTTGGGTCAAAATAATCTTAGAAAATGATTTTCATTACAATCGGCAATAAAAAATTTTTTCATTTTTTTCACAATTTTTCTAAGGGGTACCCCTTAATAAAATGGTAAAAATTCGACAAAATTTTTTTGTTATCAATTTTGATAAAACCTTCATATTAAGTTAATTTTGAACCGTAGAAAACGATGCCGTTCATTAAAATACGATCCGATTTATGGTTTTCAAGATATCAGCCTCGCAGTACTCCATAGTGCTAAAATTCCAACTCAAGATAATTTCGAAACCAATATCTGAAAATCCATCATTCAGACAATAAAATAAACGCGATTTTCGTAATTTTTGGGACAAAATTATCTTAGAAAATGAACTTCATTACAATCGGCAATAAAATAATTTTTCATTTTTTTCACAATTTTTCTAAGGGGTACCCCTTAATAAAATGGTAAAATTCGGTAAAATTTATTACTTATACTTTCCAATCACACACAAACACACACACACAGATATGTAATATTTTTATCAATGCACATATCATATAAATGTGAACAATATGGTTTGCAAAAATGTTCCATGCCTGCATAATTACAATCTATTGATATTCAAGCTATTTTGTTTCAGACAAAATTTATTCGGTTTGAAGGAAGTTTTTTCTTAAAACCCACTAATTTTAAGTAATATTTATCATTTCTAATGGTAGTCTTTTGTCCACGTTTACCCAATTGCCAGATGTACGGAACACGACCCTGAATTTTTCAGATCTGTAAGAAATATATTATTATTATGACATCGACTTTTTTATATGAAAATTCTTAAACACTGGTAGAGAAATTATACACGTAATACCATAGCATCTGAATAGCTCAGTTGGCACTTAGCTATTAAGCCCTGGTATTGAATACCAGAGGTCTGGGGTTCAATTCCCAGCTAGGATATGAAAGGTTTTTCATATCAATTCATGAATGTTAATAATAATGTTACAAATATTCAGACATATTACTTAAATGCCAAATTAAGTAAACGTTAGTCACCTCTGTTAATATAACATAACCAAAAGGCAACCATTTTAACAATCGATAGACACAAGAAACATAAATTTTGAAAATCAAATGACTCAAATTTAGAAGAATTATAAATTTTGGTTTGTTAAAATCGGATAAAATTCTACTAGGTTAGATAAACTTTTAGCGAAATTTCAGTTGTCAGGCCCGATACACACGTTACGGTATACCGGTGCAGCCGCATGCACAGGCATAGCTACCTGCACAGGCGACCGAAGAAGAATCGAAATTCAGTATTGGCTACCTGTGCAGGCATGTAGACCTGAGCGTGTGTATGAGTCACTCCGGTATGCCTGTGCAGTTTTTATGTTAGGTGTGTCTAGTTTCTTGAGTAGAGAGCGTCTGCTATTTTAGAGAACTGATTCCGTTACCCATCTCTCGACTGAGTTAAAATCTTCCGGTTTACCGTAACGTGTGGGTGCTCTAGATTTGCACAGGTATACCTTTACGGTATACCCGTGCAGGTTTGCCTGCACAGGTATACCAGAAATGTACTTAGCCCAAGCTAACTAATTGAGGTTAAATAAAAGTTTAACATAAGTGCCCTTGTTTTATGGAACGGTCTCATAAAATAAAAAATTATATTAAAATTCCAAGCAGTTGCACATAGAGATGTGGTGGGTAAAAACATATCGAAAATTCTACTAAAAGAGAATAAACAATAAATTTTTATAATTTATATATAGAAGTCGAACTTAAGGTGTTTTATTCAATTAAAAGAGCTTAGATACTTATTTTATGCCATCGTTCATTTACGTATATTCAATTTTCCGAATTTTACGAAGATGGAAGATGTCCAGTAAATTTAGTCCAACTTAGAGTCACTTAAGGTAGTTCCAGCATGAAATCACTTTTCGACAGATTTTGCTCGTTTTTTTCTTCACAGGCTACCAATACCAAGTTTTCTAATAAATCCCGAAGTTTCAGAATGTTTGACCGCACAAGTATCTAATATACTATACAGCTAGACATGAAGCTGACTGACTGACTGACCGACTGAAGTATACAGGTTATACACACACAATACAAAAAAGTGCGCACGATAGGTTGCGCACAAAAAACGTAACGAGGTCATTCGATCACTAAATTTTACTCTTATTTTACACATATTTTTTTCATACCGGACGCCTTATATGAAAATCGATTCTTAAGGAATAAACTCCAAAAATCAAACCTTAATATTTTTGAAGCTTCAGTGCTCGTACATCCTTAAGTATATAAGAGGCAAAACTATTACCATTTCTTCTGAAACACTCTGTATATTATTGATTTAGTTATAAATAAGTATATTTGTAACACCATTTATAGATATAATCAATCAAGTCTCTAACAATATAACAACAGTTACCATTTTAACACATTTGGCTGCTATTTGGCTCCTGTCATTAAATTAAAAAGTATGTCGACTCGAACAGGAAGAAAGGAGGATAATCTATCTATCTATTGAGTATCGATGACTGTCTGCTCAATATATGTATAATTGAATTAATTGTTATTGACATGTGTCATTTAAAAACATGACTAAGTAATCGATTTATAGTACCGTCATTTTATTGTCAAAGTTTTGCAACATACAATTTCAATACTGAGTTTGGTAAAATCTTATACAATTCGCAAATGGGGAGACAGTAAAATAAACATGATTTTTGTGTCAAAATTATTTAAGAAAATGATTTTCATTAAAATCGGAAAGAAATTTTTTTTTCACAATTTGTTAACCCCTTAATAAAATGGTAAAAATTCGACAAAATTTTATTGTTTTCAATTTTGATAAAACCTTCATATAAAACTAATTTTGAACCGTAGAAAACGTTGCCGTTTATTAAACTACGATCCGATTTATGGTTTTCAAGATATCTACCTCGCAGTACTCCATAGTGCTAAAATTTAAACACATACGAATTCCGAAACCAATATCTGAAAATCAATCCTTCAGACAATAAAATGAATATGATTTTCCTGATTTTTGGGTCAAAATTATCTCAGAAAATGATTTTCATAAAAATCAGCAACCAAAATTTTTTTTCGTAATTTTTCATTTGTAAAGAAAGTGCTTGTATTGATAATGAACTCAGAATATCTCGAGTATTGATATTAACTCAGTTAATTGTTATTTCTATTTGTTTGTTTTTTCTGGTTTAATTAGTGACCTACACAATTCACAAATAATTATGTCAATTATACTTGTCAATCTTTTTTATTAACTCAAACAATACAGATCACATTCTTTTGTTTGGAACGTGGCTGGCTGGGGGGACGCACCGTCTATGGAATGTGGTTTTTTCGGAACATAACATGGTAGTCATAGTAATGCATCCAATATTGTTGTATTATATAAAAAAATTGTTATTATATAATCTATATTGACAGGTAAATAATTTATTTACATTATAGATGCACCTTATATAATCATTATACTTGAATACCGATTACCAAATCCAATTTTCCGTGCGGTCTTCAACGCATTCTGCTTGGAACTGGAAGGGTACCAGTTCCAAGTTCCAACAACGAAGTTTGATTCACAATGGTGGCAATTTGTCAATTATAACTATTGGGGCGAATAAATGACAAGACTGTCTGCGTATGGACAAAATCGAAGTAACTGGCATTATTTGTGAAGGTTTTCAGCAGTTTCCCATGACGAACACCAGATGAATATATATGTAAATAATAGTTTAAAAAAAACTAAAAAAACACGCTTTTATAGAAAATCCAACTAATAAATAGAAAATAACATTTAATAAATTTTGGATTAAGAAAAGTGTAAATAAGAAACAAATGTACATTAATGGGAAAAAAGCGTGAGGTGCATAGTGTCAATAGTTATTCCATTAATATACATTTGTTTCTTATTTACACTTTTCTTAATCCAAATTTATTAAATTTTATTTTCTATTTTTTAGTTGGATTTTCTATAAAAGCGTGTTTTTTTAAACTATTATTTATTTTTCATTTTTTAGTTGAAGTTCGCGCACTAGCTCGATCTCTCTTACTCTCATGCAAAGGATGCGGAAAGAAATTGATGAATCCTGGCGAATCTAATCAGCGCAATCGGCTATTTTAATCGAATTATTCCATTGTCATCGATCTTTGACAGGTGTGCAAAATTTGAATTAAATCTGATCGTTCAAAGTAGGAGAAAATCGAGTCCAAAAGGGTCGGTTACAAACATACATACATACAGGTGAAACTAATAAAAAGCGTATAAAAAGGCAGTTAATTGACTAAACTGTCGGCGTATGGACAAGAACGAAGTAACCGGCTATGCTTGAGAAGGTTTTCTGCAGTTTCCTTTAACTCTAGATGAATATCGGCATAGTTCCTATCATAGTCGGTTGCAGCCGCATATCCTACCAATTCCTAGTCTATACACAAAAATTCCTTCCACTCCACTCACATCCTCACATCCTTAGGCATCACAATGGACCTTATGATAACAAAATAAGAAAGGCGCATTTGTGGTCCACGCCGTAGGTTTCTCTTGAAAACGTCTTGCACATGGTCCGTAGACGTTTAGACTGTCGCTGGCCACGGTATACCCGATGGGCTAGCTACGAATGACTTCGTGCTGTTTTCATTTTCTTTTTCAAACTTTCGTTTTTGGCACTGAATATTCTCCCTTCAAGAAATAATCCAATAGAATTGACATACATATTAAACTCATTCGAATCATATGAGTTCACAAGTAGTAGAGTCTAAATGTCTCTAGTGTTGTTTGTCTTCTGAGATGGTATATGTTGTAGCTCTACTTATACGGAGCTATATTTATCTATCTGTAGTTTCTGTGTAAGTTTATTGTGCATTTAAAAGGTATTTAGAGAGATAAAACTGTGACATAAAATATTTTCTACATACACCCGCAACGAGAAATAAAAAACAAAATAATCATAAGAATACTTTAACTGAGACTGTTTAAAATTCAAACAACTAGAAATAAACAGCAAACAAAAAGTTTAATACCCAAATAAAATGAGGTCGAGTTGATTCGAGTTATACACTCGAATACAGGATAGCGCGAACATTCATGTTTTTGCCAATATTCTATGACATTAAATGCTTGATTGGAAACATCATAAACATTTAGGATGGAAATCGAACCCACAATTTCTGACATTCTAGACCAATGCTCTGCGCCTGAGCTACCTGAGATGTTATGGTAGTGGAATGCATATAATCTCTCACTATTCTTGATATCGATGTATAATTAATTTACTATTAACATATTTTTTTAATTGTATTTAGTAAACTAGCGTCTATTTATATCCATTGTTAGTATGGTTACCTTTTCGGTTATATTATACTAACAGCAGTGACGAGCGTTTTCTTAGTTTGACATTTAAGTAATATGTTTAAACATTGATAACATTATTTGACATCTAATGCTTGATTTGAAAAAAACGTACACATCTAGGATGTGAATCGAACCCACCACTTCTGGCATTCTAAACGCCATTCAATGCCAAATTAAGTAAACGCTAGTCACTTCCGTTGGTATAATAGAACCGAATGGCAACTACACTAAAAATGGATATATAAGGTTGGTCACCAATTAAAAAAAAGTTGTTTTCCTTTGAACAAGGATGTTTTGTGATCACCATTTTTTAGATTTAGATACTTTCATATTTAGAAACCTTTGCGAACACACTACATATGCCCTTTGTTATTTCGGTAACTTTATGTTCTACATATAAACAAACTATAGTGAGAGTGTTTATCAGGCATTATAAAGTTTGATTTCAATCCCATAATCAGTCTTTAATTAATTTCTTTACGAGCCAGATTTCAGATCTAATTCGAATCCTCTCTTCAACCCCAACAGATATATAGACGTAAGTTGACCAAAAGAATTCAATTAATTAGCTCTATTTCCTTCGAGTAGAAATTCGCTAATAAAAAGAGCTACTCTGTACATAAAGGCTTAGTCTTGTGTATTTACTGTTCCAGGTAGATAGGTAGGTAGGTAGGTACACATTCAATTCGTAAATGTAAGTAAGATGACATTCACTAGCCATCGTTACCAATCATCCCCCAGAGTAGGTAACCATTAAATCACATTAAGTTGGAGGTAGCTTATGCAAGTAGACGACATTCATATGATGATTCATTTGACGTAGCCGTCTCTTTTGTTGGGTTTCTCATTTCTTGCATTCCTCTTTTAATAAAAGAATATGAAAAAAAATTTAAAATTGTGATTCGTATACTCTTCTTCAAGCGCTTCTTGTAAAATGGTCGTTTTCAAAGCAACTAAGTTCTTACTAAACTAGGGGTTATGTCTACTTGGAACTGGGAGGTTATGGGCTCAAATCCGGACATCGGCAATTTGACAATTATTAAGAAAGAAAGAAAAAGCGGTTAATTGACTAAACTGTTGGCGTATGGACAAGAATGAAGTAACCGGCTATGCTTGAGAAGGTTTTCTGCAGTTTCCTTCACGAACTCCAGATGAATATCAGCGTAGTTCCTATCATAGTCGGCTGCAGCCGCATATCCTACCAATTAGTCTATACACCTAGTCTATACACAAAATTCCTTCCAGCCGACTCCTATTCTCACATCCGTAGGCATTACAATGGACCTTTATTTTAAGTACCGCTTTATCCTTTACTGCGTTACAAACAGTATTTATTAAATACCTGACGTTGTCTTCCAGAAAAATTCAATATTAAAATAGGGGCTTCTTTTCATATTCGATTTAATCTATATCCTAGAATTCAGGAATAGAATTCTTTTTTTATGACAAAACATAGATGTTTGTTAGAATTTTTTTATTTTTGTGCTTTTATATTGGTAAAATATCTTTTGATATGAATTTCTTATTTGATATATTAACTATATAGAGAGTTATATCAGATATAAAATCATATAAATATAAACTTAATCTGATATAAAAGGTGTTCACTATAAAAGCCGGACATTGTGGCAAGCTTCCTACTTCGATCGAACGATTCGGGACTTGATGTGAATTTTTTTTGATTTATTATTAAATAAAACAAATATTGGAGATATTCGTAACAACCCTCACTATTTTTATTTCTTTACGAAGCATTGTGTAGTTATATAGTAAATAAAATTTAACATTGATTCTCTATTGGCAGCGCTTTCCAAAACAGACGGTATTACAAAAAAACATTATTATTTAACATGCATTAAGAGATCATTCATTATTTAGCTCTAACTTGATATACAGCAATTAAAATATACTTTGTAGAACGTTGCCAGACATTTTTGAGTGTAGGAAGAAATTGCTTTGATTTTTGTGTGCATATTTTTTTTAAATTTCTCAAAAACTATCAATTTTACAAAGAAAATTTTTTAAACAAACAGTTTATGAAGTTTATAACTTTTTTATTAAACTGTGATCAATTTTATTCAATGGAAAATCTTATTATATAACAGATTTTCCTATCTTCTATGTTCGAAATTTTTTATTCAAAATTGAAAAACTCAAAAACTACACAGTGAATTTCGTTGAATTTCGTTCAAATTTTAAAAGATCATGTCACAAAAAATAAATACTAAAAATTTTACGAGTTCTGATAATTTTCGCTTAGGTATTTAACTATGAGAATGTTAAAGTTCTTCTTACATTCCGGCTACGAATATTAGATCAGAATTACATACATTGTAGGCGAAGCTTTAGCAGAGAAAACGATTTTCTTTATCGTCTCCACAAATGCTCTATATAAAAACTATATATATATATATATATATATTTATGTATTTATGTACACTCCCGTTCAAAAAAAATGAAAAGACCTGAACAGATTCAGTCTCTCACAATTTTGATTATTCTTGCAGTAAATGTTTTTGTTTACATAAATTGTTTACATAAATAAAAAATATAAAACTTCCATTTCTTTTTTCACATTTAAAAAATATACTACTTATCTTTGTTTATAAATAAATAATATACAAAGAGTTACAAAAGTGAGGAGTTTTATGAAATGGTAAGAATATTAACATTTCAGGTCTGTTCATTTTTTTTTTGAACGGGAGTGTATGTATGTATGGTTTGATTTAATTGAGTTAACCGAAGATCCAGCTGATGATATGTACATATATATTAAAAATTTAAAAAAAAAAATAGAAATAAAACAACCAAATATTTATTTTGATTTGAATAAAAAAATATATACCAAATCCGTATTCGTAATATTTGAAATCATATTTTTATATACCAAAAAAAAATAAAAAAAGTCGTAACGCTGGAGCTCAGCATCAACTTCCCCACGAATTTCCTCATCATAAATAACATGACTTTGACGTGTAAACATCTATTCTATCGTTACACTGGTGATCGATCGAACATTCTTGTGTAACGGACGAAATATCGTCAGATTTCAATTGGTAACATCTTTGAGGCTAATACTGCGTTTACAATGGTTGCGCCCAAAACTGATAGATCATGTCTTTACGAATCAGTCGCGCTGTATTTGTTTTGCTTATGACATGATCGTAACAGTATAGGCACATGCACGTGAATGGGTACGAATTAGCTTTGTGTAAAGTTATAAATAGATGATGTGAGGAATTGCGTTCAGTTAGGACATTGATTCTAGTGTCATTGTGATCTCCTTAAGGTTGTTGTGAAAAAATTCAATTTAATGACAGGTTCTTCAAAATTTTACCGCTTATTAATTCAATAATACAGAATTGTACTGTCAAAATTTGAAGTTGATCCTGTTTTTTGTTTTTGAGTAAAAAAATTTTAAATTTACGATTTTTAAAAGATTTTTACATAGCTTAAATGGCCTCGTCGGTAAAAACATGAATACAAAAATGTATATCTCGACTACCAGATATGCGCCAGTGTTATGAAAAACTGTCATAATATCTATCAAAGTCTTATAAATACCTGGACCAAATTTCAAATTAATCTTGTTTTTAGTTTCTGAGATAATTAAATTTGTAGATCGAAAAATGTTCTAAATCTAGTTTTATTCTAAGTTTTATTTATTTTTATCTAGTTTTATTTTTAGTTATATTTATTTTTATCTAGTTTTATTTAGTTTTATCTAGTTTTATCACCATGCAACTTTTTTTAAATACATAAAAACATATTTTTAACAATTAAAACTCTTCGAAAAAATGGGAAATTTAGGATTTAAGTTTTAAGTTTTCAACAATAAGTTTTTTACAAAAATTAAATTATTTGAAACGATTTAATTGCAATTTTTTTAATTATTTAGAGTTGGTAATGGATGAGATTTCAATGCATTTAGTATACGATAAACTCACCACCCCTACTTTCCCCTATCAGTTTCACAACAACCTTAAGTACAAATCATAAAAAAAATACCAATTTTAAACTGATTCTCCATAGAATCAATTTCGATTTGTAGTGATCGTGATCGTTCTACCTTAAATAAATAACTAAATAAGAGAGCGCACGCGTTTATGTTTTCTTTTGTTTTGCCTCTCAAAATGATAATATCATTGAAATAATGTAACTAATAAAATGGCAATTACTTGTAACTTGTAGCCAAATTACCATATTATTAAAGTTTTTCTTTGTTACACATAAGTTTGTAGAACAGAGCTTTTATAGAGAAGTGAATAAAAAGCTTTCATCATCCATATGATATCGCATAATTATATGATAGTAGTGCCTTGAGAAAATATTATGTCTAAAAAAGTACCACAAATATATACGTTAAATTTCAACAAATTTTATAATAAACTTGCTTTGCCCAGAAGGAGACTCCATTCCTCCCACTTGACTCATGGGTGACATTCGGCCTTGGCTTTGCGTCCTTGACCTGTACAAAAAACCGCTTCTTTCTAGCATGAATAGAAGTGGACTGCATTGGGCAAATTAAAGTTTCCCGATTTATCTCGTGAGTTTGAAGGTATTCCGCATCGAATGCAAAACAGCGCATCCGTCTATCATGTCTAGAAGTTAGTTAGAATTTGTATACGTGAGTCAGTCAGTTACACCAATGGCTGTATATATTATTAAAGGATATTTAACATCAAAATGGTTTCAGACCAATCTTTATAATATTACAGCCAGTAGTTGGCAGGGTAATAATATTTCAGTAAAGTTGACATGTTGAATCGCTCAATAGGGAATATGCATGAACATTTTTGTTCACTTGAATTGAAGCATGTTAACTTGACAAATATCAAGGTAAAATTACTTTTTAAATAACTTTAAAAATAAGCGAGATATGAATGATTGAAATTCCCGATTAGACAAAGAGGGTGATAGCTCTCTTGATATGTTATGTGACGTCATATTACACTTTCACCATTTAAAATACACGTAAAACTCCGTTTTTAGTATTTTTGCAAAAAAAAGACAGATAATAATCTTTAAAAGCTTATAGCTTCCTTAATATTTGTCGGATTTTAATTTCGTTTTTAAATATTATTAGAGTATTAGCAGTACTTTCATATTCTGAAAATAAATGTGAAAAAAAATTTTCATGCATATTCCCTATTCTACTATTATATTTAGCATACATATAATTAGGATTCCAAACCGTAATCGATGATTCTGTAGGAATATATCAAGATTGCACAGATTTTAATTGTAGACAACATCAAATATTCTTAATTATAATTCCTTCTTGTTCGAGAAATTCGAAAGAACTACTATATTTTGAGTAAATAATCGTTAGCAACAAGAACTATCATGAAACTAATAAACTGTTGTAACTATAAAGTCAAATAAGAGAATCAAAAGACACAACAGCAGTCAACATAACCTATAGCAACCAACTTACAACAATATTCGAGGTTGATTTGACGAGGGTTGCTCTGCAGAGCTGGGCACTACTTTAAATTATATTAGATTGGAGTCAGGAGTTGATAGATAGATATATCTTGGGCTCTAAAAGTCTTGCACTTCGACCTTATGGTCCATTGTGCTTCCCCTTCTACTTCAGTCTGACGAGATTAGTTTCTCCAAAATGTTGGCAATAGCCAGGAGCTTGTTTATCAGGTCTTCCTGAAGGTTTATATATTCGGGGTGAGATGCATTGATTATCCTGTATCTGCTGTAACCTAGAGTTTCGCAGTTAGAGACAATGTCACTGGATGTTTCTTCCTCCGTGCCACACAATCTGCACATAAAGGACCCGTTATGGAGCCTCATTGTGTGCAGATGCTTTCGCAGGAGATAATACCCGGTAATGAATCCGGTAATCCTCCGCAGTTGCATCCTTTTCAGCCTCAATGCATCGAGAGATAGCAGTTCCTTCCCGAGCGCCGGCCGCGGTACTTTTTCCCAGTGATCACGGTGTTTAGCTTTTGACCACTCGTTGATGAACTATTTTCATGCAGTCCTTGGAATTGGAGTCAGAAGTAAGTCTTATAAGAGCTTTTATACCGCGACCAATTTGATCTATTGCACCTCCTTTTCTTCAACGGTGTTCCAGGAGTCCTATGTTCTTGATAAACGTAGGATATTCTATTCAATATTCTAACCATTTCTTATATTCTTTTACATCCGGTATATTTTATACATCTGGGTACCTTAAGTTTAGTTCTGACTTTGTAACAGTTGAAAATATTGATCGCAGACACAAAATTGTTGGTAAAGGTGTTCCTAAAATGGCCAAATTAGGTCATTTCCGCATATCCGTCTGTCTGTACGATAACTAAAAAAAAATTCGTTACGCAGGAGCTGCTTCAACTTAGCGAATTTCCTTAGAATACATAAATGGCTCTCTAGCGGTCACAATTTTAGTCTGATCAAAATGAAATGTCGTATATAATTTTACTATTCGCAAGTCCAATTTTATGAATAAATGACCTACGTCTAGGGGAAGGGCGGGGTATAAAGAAAGAAGAAAACACAAAATATAAAATATCTCTCTTAATGTTAGAACAATCGAAAAAAGTGTAAGGAATAAAGTTGTAGAAAATTATGATTGCTACAATTCACCACCTTATCATTTTTGCTCAAACTCTAATGTGTACAGAGATATTAAGGAATTTAATTTTCAATCTTAAACCGTCAATATTTCTGTAAATATTAGCGTAACAGAAAAAATGATAAGAAACAAAATTACAGTAAAACTTAGTACCTACAACTGTATTTCTTATAAATTTTTCGATTTTTCGAATATTAAGGGAGATATGTAAAATTTTGTGTTTACCCATCCCTCTAAACCCCCCTTTCCCCTTGTCCGATTTTACCCATTAACGAACTTGACCTTTTGAATATCAAAAGCGCTTCAAATACCAAATCTCATTCCGATAAAATGAAAACTGTGACCGCTAGAGTGATTACAGACACATATATATATATATATATATATATATATATATGTATATATATATATATATATATATATATGTCCATAGATATATATATATAAATTTTACAGATGGTGATTTTTGACATTTATAAGGTAGGATCGATGGACATTTGAAGAAATTTTTGCGAAATTTTGACTTCGGTACGGGACCAATAGCTCTATTTCCTTTCAGGAAATTCGCTAAAAACGAAAAAAGCTAACTAGCTGAAATTTTCCAGACCTAGAAAGTAGGGCAAAGTTTGTGAACAAGTAAAATCGGACCATATTTGGGCAAATTGGGAAAAATTGCCTATCTTTGAAACCGTAAGAGATAGAACAAAAATGTAAAGAGAAAAAAGGTACCTTTTTGAAAAATAAACAACTTTTGTTATAAATTTTTTATCATAAATTCAGTTTATATCAGGTATTTTAGCAAAGTTCTTATTTTCACTTGTTGTTGAAATGTTCTCATTACTAAAAAAGTTATCTTTTCTACAATACTTCTCACTTAGTTCCCGTAGTTCCCCGTACTTTGCCCAGATCCGGCCGTGTATTTAGATTGTAGAATTCTCTAGATCTAATCACATTATAGAAATATATCTGCTGAGTGGAGGAGAGCAGAGCCGATAAAGAAGAAGGAGATAGTCAACAAACATATGACAATACACAACAAACTCGAATTATAATTCGAGTTGAGAGTTAACTCAACACACACACACACACACATATAGACAGGGTGTCACTCATTTTAAACAATGCATCTGTCAGGATGTCAGGATTCGAACTCATACCCACCCAGTTTCCAAGTTGGACTGGTAGAAGTGTTAGATCACGATCGGAGTGTTAGATCATTTCTTTATCTCGATGTTCACCTTGACCTTACCTTTCAAGATTATTTGAAGGTCTCCATGTGCTTTTCACACAGAAACTCAGGAATTTCACACAGGATTATTTTTTATAATCATGCGAGAACCTGATAAGACAGTAGGTGGCCGCATCCCCAAATCTCTTCTCGAGCATTCTCGAGCATAATATACTATCTTTAATGAAAGTTTTATCCCTTATTTATCCCTTTTCTGCAGTTTCCTTACACAAACTACAGATGAATATCGCCATAGTATCTATCAAAGTCAGTTGCAGTCGCGCAACTTACCAATCCTTAGTCTACATACAAATCCTCGTAAAAAAGGCCTAGAAACGCTTGCTTGCCAGACTTAGACCTTCTCTCCACTACTTATACTACTACTTAGGTCTTCAGAAAAGACATTTTCAAGAATATCAAGTTTTTATTTTTGTTAAGGTCACCATAACATGTCCCTCTCCAAAAAACGAGTCATTTTTTCTTCCTTGAAATAATAATCGGGTGCATTCTTTTTTTAATGTGACTTCCTGTGAATTTACACACAAATGTTACAAAAAGAAACTCCCGTACAGTTTTGAATTTAATAAATGATTTGCAAAATTGTATTCTGACTGATACACACTTGACGTTAATGCTCGGCAAACCGGACATTACCCCCTGCGGAAGCGTCTGCCCACAATGGGACTCCTTAAGGGGTCCATTGTGTGCAGATTGTGTGGCGAGGAGGAAGAAACATCAAGCTACATAATCTTTGACTGTGAACCTCTGGGTTACAGCAGATACAGGATATTCGGTACATCTTACCCCAAATATATGAACCTTCAGGAAGACTTGATAAACAAGCTCCTGGTTATTGCCAACATATAGGAGAAGCGAATCTCGTTGGACTGAAGTAGAAGGGGGAGGATAATGAACAATAATGTCGAAGTGCAATACGTTTAGACCCCAAGATGTATCTATCTATCTAATGCTCTGCAACTCATCTCTTAAAATATCTCTAGAAATCGAGTAGCCGATAAATTCGATATAAAGATGGATTCCCCTTGTATAATTTTTCTGTTTCCTTCTACCTGTTTTGCATTCTTTCCTGATTAATTGAAATTTCCAAATTTTGGAAGTATCAATTGCTAACAAAAGTTAGATTCAACTAATCTGTTCTAAAATCTACTTTTTTTTTTGTTAAACAAAATCAACTTTTATGAGTTTGTCACACAGATTAGCAAATTTTCTGCAAAGGATTCCAGAATAATCTTCGGAAGGGAAAGAATTTGAAATTTGTTGTATTGTCTAGTGATTTTTGTACCAGATATTACTCAAATAAAAAGTTATTATGAGCTTAAACTTGAATTAAAACAGATATTCTTTTATGGTAAACGGTTCGAAGACATAATTCTCTGTGGTATGTGGATCAGGCATTTTAGTACACAGAGAGCTAGCTAGCTAGACTATACACAATATTTAGTACCATAGTTGACTGGAATTGAACAACGTTTATACCACAGAGGTACGTTCATCCGTATATATATACCGTGTGTGTTGGAAAGCTATTCCAATAGAGAATCAATGTTAAATATTATTTATTACTAGCTGGCCGTGTGGTGACTGTGTGAAGTCAGTCAGTACACATCTAATGAGAGTGGGTTAAATATGTTCATTGAATTCTTAACTTAAGTATGTGCATCACAAAACCCCTACTCTTAAATGACAACAAACAACCAAAACCATACACTGTACTGTATAGTTTTATAGTTAATATTTTATTTATTTATTAAGCATTGATTCTCTATTAGAAATGCTTTTGAAAACGGTCTGTATATACCGTGTGTGTTGGAAAACTTTTCCAATAGAAAATCATTGTTAAATATTATTTATTACAGGCTGGCCGTGTGGTTACTGTATGAAGTCAGTGAGTACACATGTAATGAGAGTCATCTCGTACATATAAACATCTTGATAGTCTATAGCTATACAGTATGCGTATGGTTGTTTGTTTGTCATTTAAGAGTGGGGATTTTGAGATGCACATACTAAAGTTAAGAATTCAATGAACATATTTAACCCACTCTCATTACATGTGTACTGACTGACTTCACACAGTAACCATACGGCCAGCCAGTAATAAATAATTTTTAACATGGATTCTCTATTGGAAAAGCTTTCCAACACACACGGTATATATATATATATATATATATATATATATATATATATATATATATATAGACGTGGTTTTATACAAGTGTTAAAGCTCGCTGAAGCTTTTGAATATGGCTCTTTTATGAGGCAATAGTTTTAGTGGAATCCTTTCAAATCATGCTTACATAGCTCGACTACATAGAGCTAGCTCTCTTCTGTACCGTGTTCGGTTAGGTATTACTATTGTAGCATAAGCTTTAACAGTAGCAGCTTGCTAAAACTACATATAATAGATAGGATATGTTTATTCATAGATGTTTAAGAAAATCTTAAGGTAGTTCCCCCCAGCACTGTCTTGTATAATCAGGACAGAAAACCGGTTTAATTTCGGCATACTGCGATAACCTAATTTCTTTTTTTTAATTTTTGATGATTTTTTCAAGGTACACTCCCGTTCAAAAAAAATGAATACACCTGAACCGAATCAATCTCTTAAAATTTTGATTATTCTTGTAGTAAATGTTTTTGTTTACTTCAATTGCTTACATAAATAAAAAATATAAAACTTCTATTTCTTTTTTCACATTTAAAAAATATACGAATTATCTTTGTTTATAAATAAATAATATACAGAGAGTTACAAAAGTGAGGAGTTCTGTGAAATGTAAGAAAATTAACATTTCAGGTCTGTTCACATTTTTAGAACGAGAGTGTACAGTCCTTAGAAAAAATTTAAAAATCACAATATATATTTAGTTATTGATTTGAAGGAAAATTAGTTTGTACGGTAAATAGGAGCCAAAAACCACAATAACTCGGTTGGTTAAACGATATGACGGGTAGTTTCCGAGTTATACTTTCTTCACATTACTTTTTAACCTTCTGAGCTGCTTTGGTGCGCTTATTTCTATTAAAAAACATCTGATTGATAACTTTCAAGTGAAGTAATTTCATAGTGTGAACAGTTAGGTAATTTTTGTTATATCAACTATTTTTAATGCAAAAAATAGTTGATATAACATTGAAATATCAGTTGGAAATATCTATAACAAATTACGAACACATTTTTAATAGTTGCAGCAATCTAATTAGTTGTATAAAATAGTAACATCTGTGTGCACACTACACATAAGTTGAGCTTGTGTGTGTGTTTAGTCTGTCTGCTCACAACAAAAGCTCACTAAGAAAATAAGTTTCATCAACAGTTTTCTGTATGTAAATGAATGTAACATGACAACTAGAAATAATTTATTTCATATTGGATATTTTGTATGTACTTTTTTCTTTTTGCTTGTCGCAATTTCTATTTTCCAATTGACGTTTTTTTTTCTCTCTGTATATGTGGAAAGGAAAATCTTTGTTATGATTTTTCATTTACTGTCATATTCACATAACTCCACAAATAGTTGGAGGTTAGAGGATTTAGTGTTCGAACTGTGTTTATTTGTATTGAACTCTCGAATATTGTCACAGTTTGAGTGAATCAGTCTATTTTCAAAATGGAATGGAATGAAACATATGACTGTTTCCCCCACTTTAAGTCCATTTGTCATTTTAGTTAGAGGTGTGAAATATGATCAGTGACAATCAAAAAGTGTATTGTGGTGTTATTATATACAATACGACAACTAGGATTCGCAAATAGTGTTGTTTAGTACCACTGATCGCAATTTACTTAATATTCATCAATAAATATCAATCAATATATGATATTACTCTGTACCTAAATATTATTTTTATTATGGTAGGCGTAGCAATATATACAATATATAGAGAACAGTAACTAATTCAAATCGCAACTCAAAGTGACAGGGAATTTGTTCGTAACTCAGTACAAGGGATGCAAACTACATCAAATAAAGCAATGATTAAGATATCAATCAATCCGCTCATAAAAATTGAACCAGTTGAAACATTCTAAGTGTAACTGTTGGTAATATTAGTATATATTTAGTAATATATACGCTTAGAATGTGACTTTCTGGTTCAATTTCAATTGGTTCAACGGGAGTGTATATTTTGTATTCAAGTAATAATCACTTTTAATCAAAAAATTCACAACTTTACGTCAAACTTGACCAGCCAAGTAGCCACGCTTGTAAAGGCGTTGTGTGTACTTGGAACTGCGAGGTTTTGGGTTCCAATCACACATCGATATTTTTTTTTCAATTATTTAAAAAAAGGGGGGTGGTAAATTGACTAAACTGTCGGCGTATGAACTTGAACGAAGTAACCGGCTATGCTTGTGAAGGTTTTCTGCAAATTTCCTTCACGAACTCCAGATGAATATCGGCATAGTTCCAATCAAAGTCGGCTGCAGCCGCACATCCTACCAATTTCTTGTCTACACACAAAAAATTCCTTGTACTCCACGTTCAGGATAGCCTTTACAATATATCTTTCTATCTACGTCAAACTTGAGCAAATCCTTCCAAATATACCGCGTATTTTAAAGATCTGATTCTATTTTCGAAAATTGAGTTGAATGAACTTTGTTTATAATTATTTTACTCAATTTGTTTTTATTGTGCCGTATTTAAACCAGAAAGTTCTAGTACAATTCATAGAATTGATTCACGAGAATCTATTTATTCTCGCTTCTATGAATATAACCTATAATATAATACAACTACTGTCTATAAATCTATCATCAAATGTTAGGTTATATTATAAAAGCTGCAAGCACATTTTAATTATATAATAATAGGGTTGATGAATAATTGGGTATAGTAATGTTGGTACACAATGTTTTCTTGGTAAATCTGTGGACTACAAACTTCATTGTTCCATCATATTCATCATGTTCTTTCATTTCATCAAGACCACACAAATATATAATGAATATAATGATAATGTATATAATATATAATATAATATATATATATAATCATAAGAATTATTATTAATATCATAAATTTAATAATCCATGTTTTCACAGGACCAACCGGACGAATGGTGGTCGATTCTACAGACCTAAATGTATATATAGAAGGAGGTATCTGTTTATCCGGTTGATATTTATACATAGTGTTTATTAATTGAAAAGCCACATATAATATTTGTATACAAACTACGTCTGTTTAAGGTCTGGCCACGGAAAATTTATGGTTATATGATAATAAATTTTATTTTATTTTATGGCAATCAGTATTTAGACCATGTTTATTAACAAAGATGGGAAAAATGGGGCTTTTTAATGAGTTCAAATTTAAATAATTATCTTTTTAAAACTCAATATTTGATCCGTATAACTTTTTGGAAATATATATTTGATCGTAGATAATAATTTGACGAAGAATTATATTACTCAACAAATTGGAATATAAACCGTATGAAATTTTGTATTTTTTAGCGAATTTCCTGAAAGGAAATTGAGCTATTGGTCCCGTACCAAAGTCAAAATTTCGCAAAAATTTCTTCAAATGTCCATCGATCCTACCTAGTAGATGTCAAAAATCACCATCTGAAAAATTTATATATATATATATCTATGGACATATATATATATATATATATATATATATATATATATATATACATATATATATATATATATGTGTCTGTCATCACTCTAGCGGTCACAGTTTTCATTTTATCGGGATGATATTCAAAAGGTCAAGTTCGTTAATGGGTAAAATCGGACCAGGGGAAAGGGGGGTTTAGAGGGAGGGGGAAACATAAAATTTGAGATATCTCCCTTAAAATTTGAAAAATCGAAAAATTTATAAGAAGTAAAGTTGTAGGTACTAAGTTTTACTGTAATTTTGTTTCTTATCATTTTTTCTGTAACAATAATATTTACAAAAATATTGACGGTTTAATATTGAAAATTAAATTCCTCACTATCTCTGTACATATTAGAGTTTGAGCAAAAATGATAAGGTGATGAATTGTAGCAAATTTGATTTTCTACAACTTTATTCCTTACGCATTTTTCGATTGTTCTAATATTAAGAGAGATATTTTATATTTTGTGTTTTCTTCTTTTTTTATACCTCCCCCCATTCGCCTCGACGTATGTCATTTATTGAGAAAATTGGACTTGCAAATGCTAAAATTATATATGACATTTCATTTTGATCAGACTAAAATTGTGATCACTAGAGAGTGATTTATTCTAAGGAAATTCGCTAAGTTGAAGCAGCTCCTGCGTAACGAATTTTATTTTTTATAAGTATGTTTGTGTTTTATCGATTTTTTTCGGGTTTTATCAGTGTTCTTCTGCTTATACGGGTGGTTTGCGCATGCTCAATAACACTACTGATCAAATCAAAGTAGATAGATAGATAGATACATTGTAGAGCCTGCCCTGGACGGGCTACACTTCGACCTTAAGGTCCATTGTGATGCCTATGGACTACCTTAGGCATATCCATCTTCAGTATAGACTATCTTAAGAAGCAATCGATCGATTTAATTTTTTTTTTATCATGGCAGAATTGTATGGCCTTTCAAACGATGTATCACAAGGCAGGGGGTGCCATTTGAAATTTCAAAGTGGAGTTGGCTGGGGGCGAAGGGATGAAACCTAAAATTCTCTAGGTACCATTTTTGAACTTCCCCCTCGATATTTAAATCGACGTGTTTTCACTCAAAACAATAATCACATCCGTTCAAGAGTTATTAAGGGTGGATACTTTTGAAATGAACACACTGTATATATATATATATATATATATATATATATATATATATATATATATATATATATATACATATATATATATAAATTTAGATCTGATTGTAATGAAATTAGGTATTTGAGGCGCTTTTGGTATTCAAAGGTCAAATTTGTTAATGGGTAAAATCGAACAAAGGGAAAGGGGTTTTAGAGGGAGGGGGGGAAATTTGACATATCTCCCTTAGTATTCGAAAAATCGAAAATTTATAAGAAGTAAAGTTGTAGGTATTAAATTTTAATGTCATTTTGTTCTTATCATTTTTACTATTTCACTAATATTTACAGAAATATTAACGGTTTAAGATTGAAAATTAAATTCCTCAGTATCTCTGTACACATTAGAGTTTGAGCAAAAATGATAAGGTGATGAATTGTACCAAACTTGATTTTCAACAACTTTATTCCTTACGCATTTTTCGATTGTTCTAATATTAAGAGCGATATTTTATATTTTGTGTTTTCTTCTTTCTTCATTCCCCTCGATATATGTCATTTATTAATAAAATTGGCCATGCAAATACTAAAATCATAAACGACATTTCATTTTGATCAGACTAAAATTGTGAACGCTAGAAAGTGATTTATGTATTTTAAGGAAATTTGCTAAGTTGAATCGAAAGCGTAACCAATTTTTGTTGTTGTTGGAATAACTATGTCTCAACTCGAAGTCAACAAAAATTGATTTTATTATATCGAATAATTATTTGATACTACACCCTATATAACATTCTTCTGAATAATATATATATATATATATATATATATATATATATATATATATATATATATATATATATATATATATGTATATAATTACATCAAAATAAATGAATGACTAGTAGAATATGTTTCTCGAAAACAGATATAGACTGCTAGTACCAAATAGATGAGAGCTACTATATGAAACACACAACTCAAACCCAAATTCACATATAATTCCTGTATACCAATATTGAATTGAATAGAATAGATAGAAGAAACCTAGAGAGCTGACTGCTTGCTAGCCTGGCTCTTTATAGGAATGAATGAATGATTTGTAAATTAAGATTACACAGAATATTTAATTAACGTCCATTTTCAATTTTAATCGGGATCGTTCTCTCGTATTATTATTATTATTATTATTATTATTGTTGTGTATGAATGTGTATTTCGAGAAAGGAATTTGGTATGTGTATTTTGGTTGGTTTTCGAATAGAACAAATGTCTATTTAATGTAATAATAATAATAGGTTATATGTTATTATTAGGAGCTCTATTATTTAGCATTAATTATTATTTTAGTTAGTTAGAATTATTTATACAGAATATTGTACTGAAAATTACTATTCAGTTTTAAATTTAATACTGAAATTTCGCCTAAACTATTTGTTGTATGAAAAAAATGTTTAAGACAAAAGTTGTTTCTTTTTTTTAGATAAACATTTTTTTTTTATTTAAAGATTTTCTCGCACTGTTTAAAATATAGGTTTTAAGCGTGGCTGCCGCGCAGCACTGTTTCATCTTTTAAACGGGATATCTAACGCAAAAAGGATATTTCAAATCAGAAAGAATCCCCCTGGACTAATCTCCCAAAATCCTTAATTTTTTTTACTAAATGGTATAGTTGTGACATCAACTTATATCTCAAATTTCAAGCGTTAAATAGAAAAATCGCCTGTGGCAGATGAACCTTCGGACGCCTAAATTATCCTCTATTTTTTTTGTTTTTCCAATTATGAACACTAAAAATTATATCTATTTAATAATCATAATTTAAAAAGTATCGCCACGTAGAAGCTCCATAGACTATCAAAGCAAGGTACCAAGGTGAATGATAATGAATATCAAATCAATTTACCATAACAACTTTTTTAATTTTTCCTTACGGTTTCGCTATCAATACAAAAATGCCATTTTGCTACCCAGAACCTTCACCAAATTATAAAATCGATTACTTACTTGACAAAACAAATATATTGTGTGAAAATGACCTTAATCGGTCAAGTCATTCAGAAGTTACATGATTACTAATAGACGTACCGACTATTATATGTATAAAGACTGGCTCTGCTCGCAAAGGGGCTCCAGCAGAAGCGGCCTTCGATTTTGGCTTCACGTCCTAAAAAGAAAACATACCATACGTAGAGTAAATTTGGTAAACTAAAGAACACTTGAAATCAATCTGCCAACACAAAGGCGGTGGGCAGATGTGGTTCCTAGAATGGTCAAAGGAACTATAACGGGAAAATATTTCAAAGTATTCCACGTCGAATGCAAAAAACCGTAACTTTCTAGGATATATATATAGAAGTAAAGATGGTATTTCTGGGATTTATGCCGTTTTCGGGGGGAGTTGCGGTGGGAAAATTAAAGTTTTCCGATTTTTCCCATAAGTTTGAAGTGATTGCGCGTCGAAAGGATCCTTTTGGCATGTCTCGAAATGCGTAAGAATTTCCATACGTGAGTCAATCAGTGACTCAATCTGTATGTATTATAGGGTATATATTTGTATATATATACCGTCTGTTTAGTTTACATCTTCGTATCATATATCCCACGAGAATGAGAGAGTACATATGTACATATACATTAAGCAATGTGTATGAGAAGGAGGTCTTATATGTTTGACAAACAAGAATATTTTTCAAAATAGTGAATAATATTCATAACGAGTATGAGAGAGTACATATGTATACATTTAGCAATGCGTATGAGAAGGAGGTCTTACAAGTTTGAGTGGTTGGTGACCACTCGAACAGTTATGAAAAATATGCGTGTTCATCACACATATAAGACCTCCTTCTCATACACATTGCTGAATATATATGTACATATGTACTCTCTCATACTCGTGGGATTTATGATACGAAGATGTAAATTAAACATAGTGTATATGAAGGTTATTTTCGTTATTTTTGACATCCATCGCATTTTAAGCAATGATATAAAACCATCTGCTGAATTTTCGTATTTGCCAATAACCATCCTATACATACGAACAAATTGATACCTGATGATGAGAGGTCTATAATAAAGAAACGATAAGTATATTAATTAATAAATAATACTAAAAACTCTTACATCACTCTCTAAAGTACAAAATTGTGTACTGTACGTATAGTAATATATATAGTAAAGTTAGATTAGACATGATACTAGCAAGTACTATCTTCTTTATAAAAACACACACTAAAGCATGTCCTCCCCCCCTCCCTAACCAATGTTTGTTTGTTGAATCGTTAGTAACGTTAGCACGATGTCTAGTATTTATACTAAAGAATGATAGAGCATTACTATACCATATACTATCAACATATATAGTATTATCAACAGTCTATTATAATGCCCTCATTCATAACACACGTTAAAAGTGCTTAAGATCCAGGTATGGATTAGGGATTAAAAAAAAACAATATACTCAAAATTATTTTGGGGTAGAGAGCCAATCCCCTCTGTTATGGATCGTTTCCTCTAATCCTGTGTTCAATGACTAATCTACACGTCTTCTTTGCGAATGACAGAACTTTTCACTATAGTTGTATCGACGGTTTCGCAGCCGTCAATTCCGCAATGTCCTGGTACCATCTTCCAGGTGACCTATTTTGACCTTGCCAAACTTTCCAGTGATTCCGCACATCCCAGAACCAAAGGAGATGTTATTTTATCGGAGCAGATTACTTTGAGCGTAACTTGGTGGTGCAACCCACTACTTCCTTCATATTTACCAATGAAGGTATGGCATATACCTGTGTTTGAAACACTTTTAAAAACTTGTAAATAAACAAAAATAATACAACGGCAACAAAAAATAGTAAAAGATCATATACATGACCCTGCCATAACATCTAAGGTAGCTCAGTTGGAAGAGCGTTTGTCTAGAATGCCAGAGGTCGTGAAGTCGAGCACCATTCCTGGATGTGTATGGTTTTTCATATCAAGCAATGTGAAAAAATTTTCTTAACAAATTGTTTTAACGTTTTCGTGAAGCTGATAAAACATTGACCCGGTAGGTCAAACGTCATCTCCACAAAATGATCAGTTCAAGTGGCCGAGTGGTCTAAGGCGTTATGTCTGCGCAGTATGCTTACTTGGAAACTGGGAGGTTATGGGTTTGAATCCCGACATCGGCAGTTTGTCAATTATTAAGAAAAAGGGGCGGTTAATTGACTAAACCGTCGGCGTATGGACAAGAACGAAGTAACCGGCTATGCTTGTGAAGGTTTTCTGCAGTTTCCTTCACGAACTCCAAATGAATATCATAGTCGGCTGCAGCCGCATATCCTTGCAATTTCTAATCTATACACAAAATTCCTTCCACTCCACTCACATCCTCACATTCTTAGGTATCATAATGAACCTATGGTCGAAGTGTAGCCCGTCCAGGACGGCCTCTACAATCTATCTATGTAGCCATCAAAATGTGTTTGATTTTCCATATCGAATCTTGAAGTGAATAAAAATTTGGTTTTTTTTTATTCCACTCCTGGCCATAAAATGATTTTGTTACAATAGTTGTAGGTAACTTTCATAATATGAAAGTGCTGTGTGTTTTCAAATACTAATGTACCAAAGTATATTTTGCCAGCCATTAGTCTAAATTTTCTCTAAGATGTTTCATCAGCCATTATGTAAAAAATATGTACTTTAAAAAAGTTTCTATACGAGTTTTCCAAAATTATGAAGATGTGCCGTGCATCCATTTATTGGTTTATATTCACATTGTTTATAATCATTAAATATTATTTGAAAACCAGTAAAATAACAACTAACTGAGTTAATTGTTTGAATACCCAGTATATACCAGAGTTGTATATCAATGATTGAATTGTTAACAATTCTGCGTATTCGAATTGTTAACAATTCTCTATCCGAAGAACATTTAATTACAGATTATGAGAAAACTATTGAGTTTATGAAAACATTTTTCAAACAAAAGTTGTTTATTTTAAAAAGAAGAAGATTTTTGTTAACAAAATTTTTTTCTATCTCTATCGGTTTCAAAGATGTATATTTTCCTCGTTGGCGGGGGGAAAACACGTTCCGATTTTTCACATTCTCAAACTGGACCTTACTTTTTTGCTCTAGAACACTAGTTACATCTTTTTGTTCTTGACTTGTCGTGTCCACGAACAGACAGACGGGCGGACATGCGGAAATGACCGAATTAGGCCATATATGCTAAACATTCATGCCTACGATCAATATTTTTAAGCGTTACAGTGTTGATTTAAGTCGGTATCAAACTTAATATACCTTGTATATTTACATATACTGGGTATAAGAAGCTTTCATAGTGTTCCTTTCCAACAAACCGACCTTGTCTTCAAAGCTCAGAAATTACTATGGGTTAGATTCGTTTAGAATTAAATATTTCAATAAAATAGATTAAAAAACTGAAACAAGCAACTGAGTTAATTTCTTAAATATCTGATATATACTGAGTACAGTATCAATGCTGGAACTGTTAACTTTTCTTTTTACAAACACACAAATGTACCAAATTACAAAGCAGTGTAGAAAGACACTTGCATATATATTTTTTAATCAAGTGTACTTACAGATGTTTGAGCTGAAATTGGGATGAAACTATTCAATTTATGTAAAAAAGTTTCAAACAAAAGTTAATTACTTTTGACAAACAAACTTTTTTTGTCAATAAAGTTTTTTTCAATTTCGTACAGTTTCCAAGATAAATATTTCCCACACTCTTGGTGGTTATTGTCCATACATCCGATGACTATTTAGTAAACATGAGCTAACTATTTTGGAAAATGAAGAATATGATCTTAATTTAGTGGGTGGGTTTCAAAAAAAAATTCCCTTCAAATCGGATAAAATATAACCAAGATATTCTAAAAACCAATTTTTTGAATTTGTAATATAAATCAACTTAATCAGCAGGATAATCGCGAATTAAATACTACAAAAGTTTCACTTGCATGTACTATGGACCACAATAGTTGATGTCATTTTTATAATTTGTACCTTCTTGATTCGGTTTTCGGAAAAAAGCCTCTCCTTGTTTCGTATAATTATGTATTTATCTCATTATTAAAAGACACACCTTCTAAATAATACAATAATAAAGTGTGATAAATACAATAAATACAAAAAGTACAAAAAGTTTAACAGATTTTCAGTTTACTCTAAGCCATAAAAAGCTTCACGTCAATAATACAGTTATTTTTTTTTTGTAATTTCGACTGCTGTATTCAAGCCCAATAATAAATAAGATAAGTATTTTACATCAAACACACTGTATAAATATAATATTTTCAGTAAATACTTGTACTTAGCGTATGTTTATGTGCTGTAATGAGTGAGTAAGACACCAACCAGTGTGTGCTTTCTCCGTACCACGTATAAGTATAAGTAAGTATATAATATGTATATTTTCGCTACAAGTGTTAAATGTTCCAAATAATGAAAATATATTCATTCATTTTCTCCAAAACTTATGTTGTTATAATACATCTTATGTATGTATGATACTGGTCTACTAAAAATATTATTATAATATCGGGTACGACATTATTGTAATATCACTATCGCTATATAACATAGTAATCATTATGGATAAGATTATGTATGATTGTCCCCAAATTCACGAAAATGATATATATATATATATATATATATATATATATATATATATATATAGATATCAGTCTCATACTGATTGTGACTACTTTTCAGAAAAGCGATCCGTTACATGCTGAAAGTAGTATAACTTCCAAAAAAAACATAACCAGTAAGCAACGAAAGGAAATACGGCCGAAATCATTATTCCCAGACTCCCCATTTCATGTGAGGCAAGTCTACTAACTCCACTAAGTATGATCTTTTCTGAAATTTCGTAAGTCTGCTTACTACAATCTCTTATGCCGGCAGTACACTCTCGGCGAAGCAAGTCGAGATATAACAAGCATGAGATGATACTCACAATGATCGGTCTGCCTCGTGTCGACTCGTATCGCCTCGTATACGCTCCATTAAAAGTAGGTTTTTTGACACGAGTAAAAGGCGACTATGAACATCCTCAGTACACTCTCGTCTACATTCGATTGAACTTTCAATCGCCATTTTTGAACAATCTACTATCAACCGCTTTCATAGTTCAATCAAAACTTTTCAGGCTTACCAACGTAATTTCTCCCCAAGTCGAATATGGCCACGCTGAACAATCGGCGAGACAGCGAAAGTATACACATCTCCTCGCCTTACGAATATCTTCCCGTGCGACTCGCCCAGAACTCTCGCCAAGTGTGTACTGCCGGCATTAGACTCGATAATATTTTTAGTAAAGTAGTATAAAATCCAACATCTAAAAACATACACCACTGATGCTTTGTTAAACCAAGTGGCTGGCCTGGCTTGGTACATTATATACTACACTTTTCTAAACTGTTCTACAACGAACAGCAGCACTAACGCTAACTTGTAGTAAATCGTCGTAGTGCTATTCTACATTTACGCCAACAAACAAACACACATACATACATACATACAGACACACTCTGCACAGAGAGATCTCTTCTCTCTAAATATTTGTTTTTACAGTTAAACTTTATATAAGTTTCTAAGTAAGAGATATGTTACAAAACACTCCTCACTACAAGAACTATTATAAACTTTACACAACACACATGAAACTTTAATAGTACTACACTAAAAAGTTAGTTTTAATACTTCCAACTGGCTCCAAGATGCTGGCACCCCATCTATGGAATTTCGGGAAAAAAAATTAGATCATCTAATTGGTCACTAATTGGTCATAAATGGTCAGGTAGTCCCATTATTTGGTTAGGGATAGAAAACTTTTGATTGATCTTTTAATTTTTTCAAGGTCATAGAAAACTTTTAGTACCCCATTCATTGAATTTCGAAAAACCAATTATACCATCTAATTGGTTATAAATGGCCAGGTAGTCCCATTATTTGGTCAGTGATAGAAAACTTTTTATCGTTTATGTTTTAAATTTTTTCAAGGTCAAAAAACAATTTATCAGTCCATATTCCATAAAGAGAAAAAATTAAGGCACTAATCGATTGAGAATAATCCACTGATAATTGGTCAGTTAAAATAAAAAATTGATCAGACCTATTTCCTGGGAAAAATCTATTTCATATGGGAAGAACTTAAAACTGGGATGAAAATTTAAAACATCGATAAAAAGTTTTCTATCGCTGACCAATTAATGGGACTACCTGACCATTTATGACCAATTTGATAGTATAATTGGCTTTTCGAAATTCCATGGATAGGGTGCTAAAAGTTTTCTGTGACCTTGAAAAAATTAAAAGATCAATAAAAAGTTTTCTATCCCTGACACCAAATAATGGGACTACCTGACCATTTATGACCAATTAGAGACCAATTAGATGGTATAATTGGTTTTTCGAAATTCCATGGATGGGGTGCCAGCATCATGGAGCCTTCAAACTATGTAGCCTGTGTAATAGTTCTTAGAGTCTACGACGCTACTCAAATGTTCTAGTAAATAATAGTTTGTCAAATTAACTTCTTCGTAATTCTTTCGTTTTGTTTGATGATGTTTATGTTTTGGTTTAGGTATTTATTTCGTTTTTTGATGGGACAGTTTTTCTGACTAAACTTTGTTATCATCAACCATATTGTTATTGAAAATTATA
Organism: Nineta flava; assembly: GCA_963920215.1. Classification (NCBI taxonomy): domain Eukaryota; kingdom Metazoa; phylum Arthropoda; class Insecta; order Neuroptera; family Chrysopidae; genus Nineta; species Nineta flava. The sequence continues at coordinate 138,996,456 of OY986041.1, forward strand.
AAACTTATACCATAGATAGATAGATAGATTGTAAAGGCTGTCTTGGACGGGATACACTTCGACCATAGGATCCATTATGGTGTCGAAGGATGTGAGTGGAGTGGAAGGAACTTTTACGTGTAGACTAAGAGTTGGTGGGATGTGCGACTGTAGCCGACTTTGATAGGAACCATGTCGATACTCATCTGGTGTTCGTAATGGAAACTGCAGAAATCCTTCACAAGCATAGCCGGTTTCTTCGTTCTTGTCCATACGCCGACAGTTTAGTCAATTAACCGACTTTTTTTTTTACTTATACCATATAAAATTTACCATAATACTCGAAACAAAATAATATATATATATATATATATATATATATATATACATACATATATATATATATATATATATATATATATATATATATATATATATATACATACATATATATATATATATATATATATATATATATATATATATATATATATTGATTCAAAAAATATAATTAAACAAGTAAAAATAACAACTGACTTACATTGTATATATTGAGTTTATGAAAAAAAGTTTCAAATAAAAGTAGTTTATTTTTAGAAAAGCGTCATTTTTTGTCTTTAAATTTTTTTTCTATATCTTATGGGTTCAAAGATGGATGTTTTCCCCTCTAGCAGTTGAACCAAGATCCTATGTTGCACATTTTTAGCTGCTTTAGAACACGCATACAAAATTTATCAGGCAGACCAAGAATTTTATCGGGAAATTTATCCACAAAAGATATAAAACTTACTTTCGCCTGATCAAAAATAGACTACGGTTTCTGACGAGGTTTCTAATGGGGCATTGTAGAATTAGGGGACACCTTAGGAAACTAGACTTGATAATAAGGGCTTGATAACTACAGGTTTTGTGGAAAATGGAGGAAACTCTGGAACACTTCCTAATTGACTGTGATGCCTGCATACATAAAAGCCTACAAAGTCATAAAATAAAGAAAATATAAACCCATTTATACACAGTTTTACTGTAACGGTATAACCATATAAACCAGAGGTGGGCAGGAGTTGACTCGGCCAAGCTCTGAGTGAGAGGTAGGGAAGAGAGATAGAGTTAATACAGGGTAACCTACCAATTATTAATATTTTCTTTTTTTAATTAAAACATTTTCTGAAAAAAATATAATAATACCAAATCTTTTTTATGGTCACTATTATACAAAGTAAATAATACATACAATCATTCAATACATACTCTGGAATTTTGGGCTGGTAATTAGGGTCATAAAATGTACCTTTTTAGTATATATCATATTTGTGTATGAATAAAATAAAAATATATAAAAAATATATATAAATCTTTTGAACCTTTAAGTTTACCGCTGGACCATTGTAATAAAAGAGGGAAATTTTTGCAAAGGATAATTTAAATAGAATTATAGTTTTGGAAATTCCAAATAATTTGTCTAAATATTTTACTATTCATATCCGAGAACTAATAAAGAATTATTTACCTGATTTAATTATTTTTTCTTCGTATGGAGTATGCTCAGTATAGTGTCATGGGAATTTGATGAATTGAAAAAGTGAAAAGTACTTTTTGTAGTAGTGGAAATTATTTTTCGCATAATTTGTTTTTCAAAAAAAATAAAATATTGACTATACTATAGACGATACTATATAATTATTGAGCAATAATCGGTAGGACAACCTGTATTGAAACATCGTTCCGTCTTGCTTCAAAACATACCTTCTTTACTTACTCTCACCCAGCTTATGGAGAGCCCGTAAGGCTCAGACGAGCTGTCTGTGCCCACCTCTGATATAAACCCATCAACATAAATATTTATTATTATGGTTATTATTACTTAACAGAAAAAAATATATATACATATATATATATATATATATATATATATATATATATATATATATATATATATATATATATATATATATATATATATATATATGTATAAATATAGCAACCCAAACGAACCATAGTGTGAATTTGTTGAATGTTGCAAAAAACAAAAAACTCCCTAGTATTTTCCATTTACTATTAATACAGTTTCCAATGTTACCAACCATACAATAAACAATTATTAAGTATCATAATAATATATCATTCACTATTACTTATTATAGAAAAAAGAAAAAAAAAACTGCAAATAACTTAAACAAGAGTTTATTAAAAGGCAAGGACGAAAGAGGTCACCTTGATGTGACTACTATTTGGGAGCCGCACTCCCATGATAGGGGCCAGACCCATATCTAGTAATAACTAGGACACAGACTAACTATTTTCCAAACGAATGGATGGATTAGTCTATGGATAGGAAATGGAAAGATACAACAAACAATGCCGCAATATCAACCTGGCTTATTGGCAAAAACCCGAAAGAGATAAACCTTCTGGTTGGAGTGCTTACTTGGTACTACAGGCCTCTAAGACATCTACCACTCATGAGTGTGGGGGGGCAGTGCGATCAATCCAGACTGTATCGGGGCGGATGATATGCCCTTCCATCTCCTGGCAAAAAGTCCCTACAGAGCCAGAACGAGGTACCTAGCCTTCGGCTCAACAGAAATGGAGGAATCTGAGGTAAAATAACTAAAGTGGAGATTGGTCCTGTTATTCGCATAGCAGGCGGGTAGGTTCGACAACGAACTCAAGGCTAGAAGAAACGAACCAGATGTGATGATAGAAGAGATTGAGGGGATGAGTTCCTTAGTGGTCGGCAAAAAAAGCCTAAAAAGACCTACTTGCCAGGCTTCGTCCTCCCATCCACTAAAACGTCCATTATTCCTCATTAAAAATTTTATTTCGTTTCCTTTGAAGCTTTTTCAACTACTTCGAATACCGACCTGTCAGTTCCTTTTAGATAGATAGATCGATTGTAAAGGCTGCCCTGGACGGGCTAAAATTCGACCATAGGGTCCATTGTGATGCCTAAGGATGTGAATGGAGGGAAAGAAATTTGTGAGTAGACTAGAAATTGGTGGGTTATGCGGCTGCAACCGACTATGATAGGAACTATGCCGATATTCATCTGGAGTTCGTGAAGGAAACTGCAGAAAACCTTCTCAAGCATAGCCAGTTACTTCGTTCTTGTCCATACGCCGACAGTTTAGTCAATTAACCGCCCTTTTTTTTCTTAATAATTGACAAACTGCCGATGTCGGGATTCGAATCCATTACCCCCTAGTTTACAATTAGGACTGGTCAGCTCCTTCCAACTTCCGTAAATAAAATTGAATAGAGGATGCTAGTCTCGCTTCTCTTAAGCTACTCATCAATTTTCATCCATTTAAAAGATCCGGACCGAAGATCCGTTGGTTGTTTCGACAACTTTCTGATATCTATGATTACATAAGTTTATTTTATATTTATATATATAAATATTAAATAAACTTTTATAAAAGTACCTGCGTACTCTAAGTACTTTTTACGGTTGGGAATATGTTAAAATTATTGTCATGCACTTTTCAGAGAGATGATTATGATACGCGTAACGCGTAACCCATGACACGATACATACATGGTGGAAATTCATTCGTCATATCATTATTATGATATTATTGTATTCATCCCTGAACAAATTATAAGGGTAATAATTTTATTTATATATCAATTTATATATGTTCCAGAGTATACAGGATGGTCTCCAGAAATTTCCTCTCACGTCTCCTAAACTTTTGGAACAATATTATACAAATTTATAAACAAAACTCACATTAACCTAGATGGACCTAGTTATGGACCTGTTCGTTATCGAAATACAGAGTGCAAAATTTTGCATCTTTTATTGTAAACTCGCGTCTATCCATCGATTAGTTGGATGGTTACTCTTCGGTTATATCATACTAACGGAGATGATAAGCGTTTACTTACTTTGGACATTGTATGTCTGAACATTGACAACAATACGGAATATGCATGAAAATTTTTTTTCACTTGAATTGAAGCATGTCTACTTGACAAATATCAAGGTAAAATTACTTTTTAAATAACTTTAAAAATAAGCGAGATATGAATGATTGAAATTCCCGATTAGACAAAGAGGGTGATAGCCCTCTTGATATGTTATGTGACGTCATATTACACTTTCACCATTTAAAATACACGTAAAATACCGTTTTTAGTATTTTTGCAAGAAAGAGACAGATAATAATCTTTAAAAGCTTATAGCTTCCTTGATATTTGTCGGATTTTAATTTCGTTTTTAAATATTATTACAGTATTACCAGTATTTTCATATTCTGAAAATAAATGTGAAAAAAAATTTTCATGCATATTCCCTATTGTTGGCAAAGAATGTCGCCAAAATTGGTTTTGTAAAGTGAACAGAAAAGTCAATTAAATCAAGCACCACGATAGCACCATATCTACAGGGGCACAGAGGACCTCTTGGTCTAGTTGCTAGGGACCCATTTGCAGTACCCGTCTTGCTAATTATTATTAACATATCTTTGACTCCATATCGCGGAGACAGTTACGATTAGCAGACTCATACCGATGATGACTACCTTGTAGTCGAAATACGTATTTATAAAATACAAATAACTGTTCTAGAAATAACTGTTTAAGAATGATTAACAAAATATAAATGTTTGGACTTTAAACCAATGTTTATTTTATTCTCAATATTTAATAATCACATACAAGTTTGTTGATGGCTGCGAGGTGTAAGCTAAGGACATATGTATATTGCATTTAAGGTGGCTAGATAATGAAATATAAGATCTAGTTGTGATATCGATAAGTATATAGAAAAAAAACATTCATTATTGAGACGACCTCTAATGAATACGGTCCTGATTGCATATGTAGGGATGTTTTTGCACCCCTTAGTTTTTGAAATGTTCACTCGTATGTTGTGATATAATATGATGTGTGAGTTGTGTGTAAAATATACAACACAACTCTTAATTGAAAATACTTGTAATTATTTTATTAGTTTTTCTCAAAAAGAAAATTTCATCATCATTATTGCCTGTTGCCTGCTTTATGCTGCCTCCATGCTGTCTCTATGCTGCCTCTGTTGTGTTTCATTAAAAATTTTAATTAAATTTTCAAGTATCTTGAAGGCAAAGCAAAAGCAAAGCATTCTCATTCATTTCACATTGGTTACTTACTTAGTTAAGGGTCCCATACACTCACTTCTCTAAAGGACAGGATTTAATTGTTCCTCTCTTTCTGGAATACACTATCCCGAAAGTAATAACTGAAAACTGAACTGAACAATCCAAAAGACAAGAAGTATAACAGGAATAGTTTAGGGCAATAGTTTATCTCTCGTCAATCTTGTATTGAAATACTGTTAGAAGATTAGATTTGAAAGATGGGGGCACAAGGCAAAGTTTGCTATTTCTTACGCCCACAATATTGAATATGTTATTTTTTCTGTCTTTTGGGATCCCGAAATCAATTCCAGATTCTTGATGAAACCCAAGATTCCATCTATAGAGTAAGTTGCACTCCGCTTGGTAAGGGGAAAGTTTCACTTAAGAAATTCAGCATTTTCCGGCCAACGGCCTCACAGCTGCATAGTAGATGGTCCATTGTTTCTGTTGCAGAAATTACAAGTATCACTCCCAGCCTTGCGGATCTTCTTAATTCCATAGCTTAGTGGGCATTGTCCAGGCAGAAATTTGATCTGCCATGTGACCGGATCATCTTAACCCTCTACGAAATGCTCTTTGCTGAGGAGATATGGTCCCTGCGATTATCTATCCTAAACGGCACTGCAACTTCGAGGTAGGATTCAGGACCCCCAAAAATGGTTTCGCTCCGAAAAATTGTAAGAAAACTTGTGGACGAGAAATATGGTCCAAAGAGTGACTAAAGAATAGGAGACAGTTTTCTCACATAGACATACTTTCGGAATTAAAGTAGAACCTGACGATTGATAGAAATTTTACGTTTTATTATTCTATTATGATAAAATTTATTTTGAACAATAATCGCCCAATCAGGTGAATAGAATACACTTACACAATTATATCTCGTAGACCACGACTAATTATTGCTTCCTCTGGACAGGATAAAGTGTTAGCGGTGTATGGGGCCCTTTACATTCATTGTAAGGATCTATTTACAGACATCACATCACTTTTGTATAGAAAAATGATATTGTCAACTAATTTTTTATGCTCCAACAAAGAGACTTCAACAATCAGAGCAACTCCAGGTGGAGTATTTTGATTAAAAATGTAACACCTTACAAATAATGCACATGAGAATAATAAAGGTTTTTGTAAAAGGTAATAGTAATAGTAGTCGAGACTTAAACCTTATTGTATATATATATATATATATATATATATATATATATATATATATAATATATATATATATATATATATATATATATATATATGTATATATATATATATATATATATATATATATATATTTATATATATATATTATATATATATTAAAATATATATATATATATATATATATATATATATATATATATATATATGCTGTTTACCAGAGTGCGACCACGAAACTTTTAGGCCGAAGGATATGTCACCGGAGTTGGAGCAGAAAACATCAATCTACTAGCTCTAGTTTATAATTTACCCACCAGAGAGCATATCCAAGTGCTAGAATTCCCAATAAACAAGAATTTAGTAAGAGTTATTATTTTAATATCGAAAATTGATTTTGAGACTTCTTCTTTTTTTATAAATATTTGGGTCTCAACAGCCAGTTAAATAAATAAAAAGTCAGGAACGAAGTTCCTTAGGCTTTGTAATAAATGCTTTAAACTTTTATTCTTCACGCCTAACCTAACCACTCAATCAATTAAAATACCCTACACGTGATAATAGTGAAAATACAATGATATATAACGATTTATAGTGTGCTAGTATAGTTTATAGTTACTATGGAAATGACAATAAAAATTGACATTTTAAAATTGAAACAAAATTTTAATAAAATAATTTTATAGTTATTTTTAGGAAGTATAGTTCCTGTGGAAATGTCTTTTTATTATACACACAGTATACTCTAGACACACTGCTTACTATATACACTAATACACACACACAGAATACCACATGTTGTACCACACCATCAGAATACCACACCATCCGTAAGCCGTGTTCAGGAACTTCGTTCCAAAAAAATAGGATTCTCAATCCGCCAATGTCATTGCTAAATGAAAAGACCTAGAGGATTGCAAAATATTAACTTAACATATCGCAACGAAGACATTATTAAAACTATTATTATAGTAGAGTCAAATAAGGATTTTTTATGCAGGTTGCTTGGAACCGCAATTTTTTTTTTAAATCGATTCATCTTGACGTCCTGAATATGACCCTAAATTTTTACGGTCTGACTCGTGACGGAACAGGGCCAAAATTGAATTTATTTATAACAAAAAAGCGTTGTTTCTTAATATCTTTTTAAAAACAAAAAATTTTGAAAATGACATAAAATCGAAATTTATTTCGAAAAATCCTAGAGTTCTCTTTGATATTATACATAGAATAGTATTCAATTCTATATAAAAAAATAAAAATAAATAAATGAGCCCATAAGCACAACCGGTTTATTAGAATTCGAGAAAAAAATTCCCAAAGTTCGAAAAAGGCAAAAATTTTTAAATTAAACTAAAAAATATAAAAATTACTTCATTTTGTTTTAACAATGGCAAAATATGCCTAATATGTGTTAAAAATAAGGTGCCCAATTTTAGCCCTTAAAAAAAATCGGTTCCCGAAAATTAATAAAATACCATGTCACCGATTTTTATAAATAAATTGGTTGCGGCTCCGAGCAACCTGCCTGAAACCGACTTTTTGAAGCTAATTTGACTCTAATATTACAGATAATTTCCTAAGTAGAGGTGGGTCTCAAAAAACATGGCCTGGCTATAGATGATAATATCTGTAAGTGAACCAAAATTAGCTTTCAAAACTTGAACCAAAAACTTATAATATGCATACAAGAAATACAGTGGAAGGAGAGAGAGCTTTTTACATGTAGGTACCTAGTGATGGTTTAAACAAAATTTACGATATGGTTACGATAGATAGGTAATATACGACAATGTACATGCGAGTACGTATTCACGTTTGGGTGATGATAACATGCATACTGAATGTTCCAGGGTTGTTTTTGATTCATAAAATCCAACATATGCATATAGAAAATTATAAATTAATACAATTGGTATATTTTGCTAATTAGTCCATTTCCGCATGTCCGCCTATCCGTAGACACGATAAGTCACAAAACAAAAGAAAGATATTACGAATTGAAATTTGTGGGTATGTTCTAGGATTAAAAAGTTATGCTAAGTTGAAGAGTGGGCAAAATTTCTCTTCACGGAAAAACTGCAAGAGATAGAAATAAAATTATTTGACAAAAAATGTTGCTTTTCTAAATATAAACTACTTTTGTTTGAAACTTTTTCTCATAAACTGATTAGTATCGCCGCTATTTCAGTTCAAACAGAACACAGTGGTTGTTCGTTACTATACCGTACATTCAGTTTACATCTTCGCATAGCAGATCTCCCACGAGTATGAGAGAGTACATATGTATACATTAAACAATGTGTATGAGAAGGAGGTCTTATAGGTTTGATAAACAAGCATATTTTTCAAAACAGTGAATAATATTCATAACTGTTCGAGTGTGGTTGGTGATTGTCTACCTTCAAATGCCACAATAAATAAATTGACACATTCCTGTGCGGAATACCCGGAAAAGTACCATCAAACAATTTGCACTTTTTCTTCTTTTGTGTAATAATAAAATCATTGTTGTAATAATACCAATAAATATAAAACCTATTTTGAAAAAATGGAAACCCGACTTCTAAAATCAAATATTCTATAACAAAAGATGCACTAAAAAGTAAAAAAATAATTGCATAATTCTTGTGCCAATTTTAGTCCACCAAACCAAAAAATTTTAAATATATATGTACAATTAATGTTATTTTTGGAGGCGGTGTCACCATAGAGAAATTCACATAACTTTTGGACACCGCCTCCAAAAATAACAATAATTGTACATATATATTTAAAATTTTTTGCTTTGGTGGACTAAAATTGGCACAAGAATTATGCAATTATTTTTTTACTTTTTAGTGCATCTTTTGTTATAGAATATTTGATTTTAGAAGTCGGGTTTCCATTTTGTCAAAATAGGTTTTATTTCTCGCTTTTTAGTGACTTTGAAGTTCTATAACTGAATTTATTTGTCTAAATATGGGTAGACCTACTAAACGACTAACTAATTTGTAGTGAATTTTTTTATAACACTTTTTTTTTATCCCTTTTTTTTTTTATAATTTTTAGTGCATTTTTTTATAACAGATTTTCAGTTTTTTTTCACAATTTGGTTTTTTTTTGTAAAATTTTTTTTTTTTTTGGGGTCGGTTTTTTTTTTGGAAAAATTTTTTTTTAAGTCGGTTTTTAAAAAAATTTTCTTATTTTCCCATTATGAATGAATGAGTATACCTTTAAAATAAAAATAAAAAATTCGCAAAAATCGGTTATCACATATAAAATGAGGATTTTTCTCGATTTCCCGGGGATCCCTTAATCAGAATCCAATTTGGTGACAATGGGACCAATGGGAAACCAAACCCTTTAAAACAAAAAACAAAAATTCAAAATCGGTTCATAAATGACGGAGTTCTGAGGGGACACACAATAAAAAAAAAAAAAAAAAAAAAATACAGACGAATTGAGAACCATCCTCCTTTTTTGAAGTCGGGTTAAAAATACACAAACACGTATTTTCTAAAAGCATTCACATAGTAATGATTGCATATTATCAAAACAATTAATAATATTTGTATTCAACAAAAATCCCCACTCTCTAAAATTTATACAGGCACAACACAACAGTAACAAAGCAAACCTATAAGACCTCCTTCTCATACACATTGCTTAATGTATACATATGTACTCTCTCATACTCGTGGAAGATCTGCTATGCGAAGATGTAAACTAATCGTACGGTATATAAAACAAATATTTTTGTTTTTACACATAACCAGCTGTAATTAAGATACGTAAAGTACGCGTATAAACAGTACAAATTCTCCAGTCATACAGTGTGGTTAGCATATATATAAATTCAGTACAACGTTTTTATGTACAGTGAATAATATTGATAAAGTTTTTTTCGGCGCCATATTATTAAATGTTATATACAATTTATATAAATAATTAGTGAATACAATTATTTTAAATTAACAAATTGCGTTATATATTTATCCAGCGGGGAGTGATCCTTCGAGTTTTACTAAGCTTTATTATTTTCAACGAACTGGCGAGTTTATGATTCCTGCCAAATCCATTTGCATTGGAATTGTACAATTTCCAACTCACAAACAACAGTTTTGGTCAAGAACCTATCCTAGTGATTAAAGTAGATGAAAAATATCGTACACCCTGTACTACAGAGAAAAGATATTAGAGAAAGCTCCTCTCATTTATGATATAACTACTGTTTTGTCTTAACCGTTCAACAACAACGTTTCGGTTCGAATATATACGATAATATATACACACACCTTTATCGCTTGTTAAGTACACTGGGTAGATCGACCTCATTCTACTTCTAGAACCATCTAGATCTGAGGTGGGCAGGAGTTGACTCGGCCAAGCTCTGAGTGAGAGGTAGGGAAGAGAGATAGAGTTAATACAGGGTACCTACCAATTATTAATATTTTCTTTTTTTAATTAAAACATTTTCTGAAAAAAATATAATAATACCAAATCTTTTTTATGGTCACTATTATACAAAGTAAATAATACATGCAATCATTCAATACATACTCTGGAATTTTGGGCTGGTAATTTGGGTCATAAAATGTACCTTTTTAGTATATATCATATTTGTGTATGAATAAAATAAAAATATATAAAAAATATATATAAATCTTTTGAACCTTTAAGTTTACCGCTGGACCATTGTAATAAAAGAGGGAAATTTTTGCAAAGGATAATTTAAATAGAAATATAGTTTTGGAAATTCCAAATAATTTGTCTAAATATTTTACTATTCATATCCGAGAACTAATAATTATTTACCTGATTTAATTATTTTTTCTTCGTATGGAGTATGCTCAGTATAGTGTCATGGGAATTTGATGAATTAAGTTAAATTTTACATAAAGTGGGAATTTGAGTTCTTCGAGTTAGTCTACTTTGAATTGAAAAAGTGAAAAGTACTTTTTGTAGTAGTGGAAATTATTTTCGCATAATTTGTTTTTCAAAAAAAATAAAATATTGACTATACTATAGACGATACTATATAATTATTGGGCAATAATCGGTAGGACAACCTGTATTGAAACATCGTTCCGTCTTGCTTCAAAACATACCTTCTTTACTTACTCTCACCCAGCTTATGGAGAGCTCGTAAGGCTCAGACGAGCTGTCTGTGCCCACCTCTGATCTAGATAGAGTGTTATGTCGTTGTTGTACTTGGAACCTACACCAACGAATACACTCAGCGTCGTTATACAGACCCTAACTAGCACAACAACCCCCAGCCCCCAGAGATATGTATTTTGTTAAAACACGCATAATTAATTATTCAATATTTATGAGACTTTTAACATAAATTATTAATAAATTTAAAATATCATGATCATATTATTATTAGGTTGTATACACACCGTATACTTATATATATATACGGTTGTACATGGGGAATTTTAGCAACACTTCGGGCAATGTTTGGGCAGTGACAAGTGTTTAGCAGGGCTGTAGCTCACGCATTAAGGTACACATGGTGATAAAAGCGCTCATTTTTGACCAAATTTTATAATTGAGTGAATGTTTTATTCATTCGGTTTTCGAAAAAATGTTTCGGATAAAAAGTTGTTCATTATAAATAGACTAACAACTTTTATTCGAAACATTTTCCCAAAAACTGAATGAATACTTTTGTGGCCAATAGTAAACTTCATTAATGAATACAAAAAAATTCACTCTCTAGCGGTCACAATTTTAGTCTGATCAAAATGAAATGTCGTATATTATTTTAGTAGTTGCATGGCCAATTTTATTAATAAATGACATACGCCGAGGGGAAAGGGGGGCACAAAGATAGAAGAAAACACAAAATATAAAATATCTATCTTAATATTAGAACAATCGAAAAATGCGTAAGGAATAAAGTTGTAGAAAATTAAATTTTTCTACAACTCATTTCCTTATCCTTTTTGCTCAACCTCTAATGTGTACAGAGATATTAAGGAATTTAATTTTTAATCTTAAACCGTCAATAGTTTTGTAAATATTAGTGTAGCAGAAAAAAATGATAAGAAACAAAATTACAGTAAAACTTAGTACCTTCAACTTTACTTCTTATAAATTTTTCGATTTTTCAAATATTAAGGGTCTTCACTAATTCGGTGACAGTGCAAACCGTCACCAAATTAGCAACAAGTAACATCTCCTCGGAGAATAATTACAATTAGCTAATTCATACTGATGATGACTACTTTGTAGTCGAAAAACGTGTTTATAAAATACAAAAAAATTTTGATTTAGGAAATTGGGGCAAAAATCTAAATTTAATAACTTTAGTCTACAGAGAAAAATTTCTCCCTGTACAAAAATATAAGATGCTGTGCGGGTTTGAAACAAACACTTTTATTATGTGATTATATCAACTCGATACAAAAAGTAGAAAGGGATAGGGGAGTAATGGTTGGGGGTGTACTTATTTCATACACTCTATAATTATCGATTCACAGTTACGAGGGATATGAAACGAATCCTTTAAAAAACTTTGTAATAACTCTTTACCTTTTGTTTTTCGTTGGGTGTTAAAATTAATAATAGTATTTGAGGAAAATTTATATAAGCGGAAAAAATAATTATGCATTGACATTAATTTTCCATCGTATTTTTCTACTTAAAAAGGATTCCGTATTTAAAAGTTAATAATAATAATAAGTTTATTTGTTTGAAGATTTTTACATCTTGTACAAAGAGGTTTAACTTTTAGCCCAAATGACAAACAAATATTAAAAAAATTGGAAACTAGCAGTGAAAATAGAGTATAAATAACAACCATAACAAAATACAGATATAATAACATTAGTAGAAATAAATAAACCATATTTTGACAAAATGGAAACCCGACTTCTATAACAAAAAATGCACTAAAAAGTAAAAAAATAATTGCATATTCTTGTGCCAATTTTAGTTCACCTAAGCAAAAATTTTTAAATATATATGTACAATTATTGTTATTTTACGAGGCGGTGTCAGCATAGAGAAATTCACATAATTTTTGGACACCGCCTCCAAAAATAACAATAATTGTACATATATATTTAAAAATTTTTGCTTAAGTGAACTAAAATTGGCACAAGAATATGCAATTATTTTTTTACTTTTTAGTGCATTTTTTGTTATAGAAGTCGGGTTTCCATTTTGTCAAAATATGGTTTATTTCTCGCTTTTTAGTGACTTTGAAGTTCTATAACTAGTTTTATTTGTCTAAATACGGGTAGACCTACTAAACGACTTACTAATTTTTAGGGAATTTTTTTATAACACATTTTTATTTTTACCCGTTTTTTTTTTTTTTTTTTAATTTTAAGAGCATTTTTTTATAACAGATTTTAAAGAAAATAAAAATTTTTTTATTTTCCCATTATGAATGAGTATACCCTTTCAAAAAAAAAAAAAAAAATTTCGCAGAAATCGGTTATCACATATAAAATGAGGATTTTCCTCGATTTTCCGGGGATCCCCTCATCAGAATGCGATTTGGTGCCAATGGGACCAATGGGAAACCAAACCCTTTAAAACAAAAACAAAAATTCAAAATCGGTTCATAAATGTCGGAGTTCTGAGGTGACACACATAAAAAAAAAAAAAAAAAAAAAAAAAATACAGACGAATTGAGAACCATCCTCCTTTTATGAAGTCGGGTTAATAAATGACATTTAAAGCCAAAAGATTCACTCATTCAGTAGAAATGACCTTGTGCACAGAATAGTCTTTACGAAATTGTATATTTTTCTGAGTTGTCCCGTATTATAAGCGATTAGAATTTGTGACAGATTCAAATCTGGACCAACCATGTTAATTCCCTTCAAAAATTGTCTCCGAACATAGCTGTAGGAAGGACAAAGTAACAGTAGGTGCACCAGATCTTCCTTATGATGTAAGTCATATAAAGTGCAGATCATTTCGCAGTTAATAGTATACACAATCCTGTTTAAAACAATTCATAGCACTATTTTACCACAGGTACGCAGCTGAGCCAAAAGACGAATGAAAAGTTCCTTATGGGAAATATTACGTAACAAAATCAAGTGATATTTTTGTAAAAAAAATATTGGCTTTTTCCAGAGAATTGGCTATGTAAAAAACTCATTTTGAAAAGAAAGAAAAACATTTAGTATAAAATACTCCCATGACCTCTATGTATAGAATTTAACAAAACGAATAATAATCGTCGAATTCAACATTGCAGTAGAATATATATACACGAATATTTATCAAATATATATCAAAATTGATTTTGAAAGAAAGTATATATATATATATATATATATATATATATATATATATATATATATATATATATATATATATATATATATATTATTCAGTTTATGAAATTATGGTTTGTACAAAAGTTGTTTATATTTTTGTCGGGAACAATTTTGTATTATAAATTTTTGATCTATTTCGTACTGGTTTTGAGAAAATTGTCAAAAACTAAAAATAAGTCAAATGTAAAGTTCCACTCTCAGTGTGTGTAGATTTCAGTAAACTACTTTTTCTAACAAAAATGGAGGTAATCGACGAAGTATGCGAAAATCTAGGTCTTGAGAAGTATAGGTAATAAAGTTGTACAATAATCGTCAGGATCGTTTTCGAGAAAAGACCATCAAATCTTAAAAATAAGGGTCATTTTCGATTTAACTATTTCTACCAAAACATTATAGTCGTGTGAGGCGGCAATATTGAACTGAAGGTAGTTCCAGGAAATCAATTTCATGCTGGAACAGAATATGATAGTTTTAAATTTTTTTCTTTCAAAATTATTATATTAATTTTGTCCTGATTATACAAGACATTGCTGGAACTATCTTAAGTTTAATGTATCATGCCTCTCGCTAATATCCGTTCTTGAGATATCTTATTCACAGGCATACACATACATAGATAGATAGATACATCTTTGGGTCTAAAGAGTATTGCATTTCGACCTTATGGTCCATTGTGCCCCCCGCCCTTCTACTTCAGTCCGACGAGATTCGCTTCTCCCATATGTTGGCAATAGCCAGGAGCTTGTTTATCAGGTCTTAAGGTTCATATATTCGGGGTGAGATGCACCAAATATCTGCTGTAACCTAGAGGTTCGCAGTCAAAGATTATGTGGTTGGATGTTTCTTCTTCCTCGCCACACAATCTGCATTGTGCGCAGATGCCTCCGCAGGGTATAATTCCCGGTAATGAATCCGGTAACCCTCCGCAGTTGCATCCTGTTCAGCCTCAGTACATCGAGAGATAGCCTCTTGGTTGCTCTCTGAAGCTGTACCTTCCCAAGCTCTTGCCACGGTACTTTTTCCCAGTGATCACGGTGTTTAACATTTGACCACTCGTTGATCACCTGTTTACATGCCCATACACAGAACTACTTTTATCCAAAAATGGATTTTTGATAATCAGAAGATCTCAAAACGTAAATATTCGGTAAAATATCAATATCGATTTTCAGCATATACAGGTATAAAAAGACTCAAATTTCTCTGACCGGTTTTACAAAGAGAACATTCTGTATATCGAGAGAGCGGGGCAAAACCTTTTACCTAATAATGTCATCAAAATATTATCAGCTGGTCCTTCTCTAAGTCCTTCTTCTTCTCCTGTTCAACACAAACTACCGAACTAATTCATATTAAATCATATTCTATCAGAAAATTTATAAAAAAATATTATTATCATATTTTTTTAACATATTCAGCACACCCACCCCCAAGAGAACTACTACAATAAAATAGTTGGGCTGGAACGAAGACTGGGAATGCTTGGGATAGTTTACTGGTTACCAAGGATATTATTGTATAAAAAAAATGTTATTTTATTAAAAGAAAAAAAAAGTATTTATACCGATTGTATTTTGAAATTGTTTTCTATTAGAATTATTACCATTGTTGGAATGTTGGAGCAAAAAATTCTGTAAAATTTATATTTAGAAGTAGAAGAAAATTATTTATATCAAGCGGCATGCATATCTTAATTCAATGTTAATAATTATTATTATGCAATATTTGTTTGTATTTACAATCTTATATGAAATAGTGCTACAAGATAGATAGATAGATTGTAGAGGATGTCCTGGATGGGCTGCAATTCGACCATAAGGTCTATTGTGATGCCTAAGGATGTGAGGATATAAGTGGAGTGTAAGGAATTTTTGTGTATACACAAGGAATTGGAATGATATGCGGCTGCAGCCGACTATGATAGGAACTCTGCCGATATTCATGTAGAGTTCGTGATTAAAACTGCAGGAAACCTTCTTAAACATAGCCGGTTACTTCGTTCTTGTCCATACACCGACAGTATAGTCAATTAACCGCCCCCTTTTTTTTTTAAGAATTGACAAACTACCGATGTCGGGATTCTAACCCATAAGTTCTCAGTTTCCAAGTAGGCATACTGCGCAGACATAACGCCTTAGACCGCTCGGCCACTTGGACCTGGTGTGCTACAAGATTATATCCGTTCAAGATTTACAAGATTATCATAAACTCTTAATGATACCAATAAACATACAGGCTGTCCGAACAAGAGCTTTCAATTATGAATAAGACACATTTTATCATCGATATATATGGCATATACAAGGATTATTAAGTTTAATGCCGACTTTGTAATAGTTGAAAATATTGATTGCAGACAAAAAAATTCGATATAGGTGTTCATAAATTATCCTAATGACTCCGTTTACGCATATCTGTCTGTCCGTCCGTGGACACGATAACTCAAAAACGACAAGAAATAACAACCTGAAATTTTATGTTTTCTTGAGATAAAAAGTAACTTTAAGAATAGAGCCACCATTAGGTGTAGATGGAGGGTGAGTATCCATCTTTAAAAACGCAAGCGATAGAAGAAAAATTATCAATTAAAAAAATTTAAGTTTTCCAAAACTTTCAGCTCAAGCCTCTGTAATTTCGGTTCAATATACCGGGCATGTTTTTTAACTAATTCGAACTTTAAAAGCTGTTTAAAGGAAGAAAAGAATGTTACGTTGGTTGGGGTACCTCAAAAGAATGTCAAGTGTGAAACGAAAATAATCGTCATTTTTATGTTATCATTTAATGCTACAGTTTGTGGTTAATTTATGATTAACTTATATAAATTATGTATAAAACTCACCATTATTTATTTAAAACATCTCAAAATCTAATCGTTTCATTTTGATATTTATTTCTTCAGGTGCTGAATTATGTTTTATAAATTTCTTTTTCTTTTAAGTAGGACATCGGTATAAACTTTAGAAACCTTATTCAGTTCAAATATTCGACAATAGGATTCGTTGCTGATATGGACGATGGCCGACTGTTTGATTTTTTTTTTGTGGAATTATGCCAAATTGAAAAATTACCTCCATGGTGATTTATTAAAATATCAACTCTCTTGCGTTTGTTTTATCGATCAAGACGGTCGAAATTGTCCGATGAACGTGGAATTTACTTAATATTTCAATGCGTTTTATTTCGGAATATTTACAGACATTATTGTCAATTAAATTAATTATTGTTAATTGTTAAAATTCGTTATTTTTGGTGTTTAATTGATGTATTCTGTTAATTCGTGTAATTGTTAATTATTCAAAACTGTTTAACTGTTAGTGTGTATAAATTCAATGCATTTTTGAAATAACATCTTAAAAACTTGTAAACTGCAAAGTGTATGTATCATATTTATATATTAAATAAAACAAAACTTTAGTCAAAATATATGAAATGTATACCTGTGTGTTACTAAAGGATAAATTAATTCGTAGAATTAATTGTTTAATTAAATTAAATATATCTTTTAAATTAAAACAATATAAATATCTTTATTTTTATCCAGTGTGTACCAGTGAATACCCCATGTGCAATTTTGAGGTTATATTAATTTACTGGCAAACGAATTATAAACAATAAAAGTGCGTGAATTGACCTCCGTATGTATATGGACTAATTTAAATTAAGGGAATTTTTAATAAGAAATTTAAAAGATTTCGATTTAAAAAAAAAAACGTTTTAAATAGAATTTGAGAGTAATTAAGATCAAAAAACACCTATTACGTCTCAAGTGGAAGAGGTGCGAAAATGATATACGGTAACAACCCAGAAGGATTTAGGCAAGTAGGAACACCAAGTCTACGATGTATGGAAGATGTTCCACTAGATCTTCGCCGACTTGGATTCGGGAATAAGATAACAAAAGTTCAAGACAGAAAGACCTGAAAGACTCTTTCAAGTGAGACCAAGGTTCTTCATGGACCGCAGATTCAAGGAATAATAGTAGTTGTTATTTCCACGTATATGTATTTGATAATTAATCATTATTAGAAAGTTCTGAATGTAGCTATACAAATAATTTCTAACTAAATTGATTTAAAATACAATCTATATAGATTTCGGATAGACAGAGATACTTTTTTTCTATATAGCGTAGAGGAAAAATTGCTGATATTAAAAATATTATCTATAATCTATTTTTATTTGATTACACATTGATCATTCAATCTATACAATATGATTATTATTATTATTATGATAGGAAAAAGAGAAGAAAATTGAAGAAAAAAAAAAGGTTTCATTAAGTGTGAGGTAAGACCACACTTTAGTTGTAGGCAAATAAGTGGATCTAGTTCAAATTTCATAATATATTAGCGGCTCCAACAGACGTTGCCTGTACACACGTCTTAAATTTTAAACTTTTTTTTGAAAACCATTTTTAAACTAAACCATTCTCGAATCCACTGGAACAAACACAAAAAATTTGATCAAAATCGGTCCAGAAGAATTATATATATTAAGGTATGAATGCATCCAAATAGTTCTACAATTCATCGCTTCTAAAACTTTTCAGAAATTGGTATGAATGATTGGTATATATTTATTTATTGGGTAAGTTTCTCAGGTGCAGGGTATTTCATACTTTCCTTGGCAACTTTATTTCTTTGTATATTAAAGATGTACGAGCACTAGATATAGTCCATTTATAAAATTCTTCAACTTCTTATTACATTCATAAAAGTCCACAATAAAGTTTTAGTAAAAAAAGGTATTTAAGGAATAAACCTGAGATTTAGGGTAATTAGGCTACCGCCGACAGAAATGAAATATATCCAAAATCTCAGTTTTTTTCTTAAATATCTTTTTTTAGGCCCTTCATTAGATCAATCTCAGAATTAATATTTCTTCCTTTCTATTGCGTAGTTTTTTTTTTTTATCCGTCTTATTTTATTCTAAGGGAAAATTATCAAAATATGTCGACGCTCACGGGTTTCTCCATAAGAGCAGTGCATTGAAACTCGAACTTTAATATTAAATAATTAATTCAAGAACTCCGTACCCCCTCCTGAAACTTTTATAATTGATGCACTTCAACTACATGTAAAAAAAATCAAGCCTTAATCTGTTTGAAGCTCCAGTGCTCGTACATCCTTAAGTGTTATAAAATCTGACCACTTTCTATGTAAAATATGAAATACCCTGCACCTGAGAAACCCAGAAAATATATACCATTTTCTCACAACTATTTGGTACGTATCGTCAGAAGATGTGTCTCCGTTACAGAACCCTAAAAATTGTCTCTAATTACTGCTGTAAAACATGGTTCGGTAAGCGTCTATGCATAAACTTGTCCTGACGCACTATGTGATATTCACATTCTAGTATGTTACGGAACCCTAATCAAAACAAAGATTCATAAAAGTTCAACAAAGTTCTCCCATAAAAAAAAAACGGGAGAAAAGATAATAATTACATAATAATACTAATAGTAACCCATTGACGAAAGCACAAAAATGCTAATTTATGTATATTTATTCAAATCGGTTCTCTCTACTTTACCGTCTATAAAACCTTCTCTTAATTTCCATTTTTCCCCACTATTTAGCAACAAGCAGCATTTTTTTCTACGCTGTTAACACGATTTACCATACAAGAAATATTTATATTCAACACAATATAAATAAAAGACTTTTTATAAAATTAAAATAAATAATTTTTCGAACGAACAAACTCAGGTAAAGTTTTCGACTTCCATTATTTGTGTATACTCCATTGTGGAAGTAATGAAAATTTTCAACAAAGGAAAAAATGGCAAATGTCGTGTTTTGCCTTCAAAATAGAATTTCTTAAGCGAAATTTAATTTGGAATTGTCCATTGTTAGTATGGTTGCCGTCCTTCGGTTATATTATACCAACGGAAGTGACTATCGTTTACTTAATTTGACATTTAAGTAATATGTCTGAACATTGATAACATTCTTTTGACATCAAATGCTTGATATGAGAAATCGAATGTTAACAATGTTCAGATTTACTTAAATGTCAAAATTAAGTAAACGCTAGTCACTTCCGTTGGTATAATATAACCGAAAATCAACCATACTATCTATGGATATAAATAGATGCTAGTTTACAAAAAAACAATTTAAAAATATTTAAATAGTTAATTAATTAATTAAAAATACATCGATATCAAGATAGTGAGAGATTATATGCATTCCACTACCATAACATCTCAGGTAGCTCAGAGGTATAGCATCGTTCGAGAATGCCAAAGGTAGTGGATTTGATTCCCATCCTAGATGTGTATGAGTTTTCATATCGATTGGATTTGTACCGAGTCCATTTTTGGAACGAAGTTCCTTAACGCGGCATATGGGTGGTGTGACTAGGTACAAATCGTCATAAAACAAAATGTGGTATTCTGTGTGTGTATTAGTGTGTTTAGTAGTGTGTCTAGAGTATGCTATGTGTTTAGTAAAAAGTCATCTCCACAGAAATTATACTTCTAAACAATAACTATAAAATTATTTTATAAAAATTTTGTTTCAATTTTCAAATATCAACTTTGATTGTTATTTCCATAGAAACTATAAACTATACTAGCACACTATAAATCGTTATATATCGTTGTATTTTGGCTATTTTTAAGAAGTTTCACATATATTACGTGTACGGTGCTGCACGCGCATTTTAATTTAACGAGTTTAGTTGGTTTATTTCGAATTACATTCGGAGTTGAAGAAAAAGTGTAAGGAACTGCATTCCTGACGGGGGTCCCCCGATCGCACCCGCTTTTTTTTTAATGCTGCGAATAAAGTTATTTGCCGTAAAAATACCAAATAACTTTTATTCTAAACAGTTTTTCGAATGAATTCGGCCCAAACTCAGAACTTTTCTTGTCAACTATACATTCAATGGTAAAATGTTTAAACGTCTAAAACATTATTATTAATGGACAACCAACATTGAACAACGATATCATCCTTTAAATATCCATGTTCCTGTCTTCTAAAATTACCTATCAATATAATAAATACTACAGGTAAATAGCCGAGAATATCCTTCCCTCATTTACAGGAACGGAAAATAATATCCTTTTAAACACCAAACCCCAAAAACATTTATGTTGATGACATGTGGATTTATACATTATTAAGACACCATCAACAGACCAGACACAACCAGCATAACATACCTTACATCACATCTTACAGAGAAATTTCTAGGTGAGATTGAAAATCCGTAGGTGGTATTACCTCCCAACGAGGAGGGGAGCGATGAGGCACAGGTAGGGTTGTGTATAAAATAGGTACTGAGAATGAAAAGTTGAGGACACGTTTCCACCGAGACACCGAGAGTAAGTTGAATAGTCAGTATTCAAAGTATACATCCATAAATATTACAGTCATGTTCGAAAAAAAGTGCTCCAAGTGAATTTTTAAAAGTAACCCGCACAGACATTCTTGTTTTTTCACAATATAAACAAGAATATTCCACTTGTAAGAGACTTACCAGATCTTCATCAAGATGAATCGAATTTTTCCATACAAACGTATTTAAACAGGTCAAAGTCCCATAAAATGTGAATGTTTTATCTTCCATTGGTAATGCACCAAGTTTGGGATTGATTTTGTTTCACAAAAAATAGATTCAAACATTTGGATTCCCGCAATTGATAGGAAAAAATTCATATAAAACTACACAGATCTTGAAAAATCCTGGCTTTTGCTAATGTTCATTTGCAATTTTTGCAACCTGATTTTAGACCTACTTTTTACGCATTCTGGATTTATGGGGACGCAACTTCGGGGCAAACTACGCTAGGCAAACTAATAAAACTTAATCCAATTAGAATCTTTTGAAACTTTAAAAAAAGAAAGTGTCGAATTTTATTTCTGCTATTAAATTTCGATAGCTTGTGATGCTAACATTTAATCCGCCAAAGGGGAAATTAAAGCTATACTCTAGCAACAGGATATTGTAGCTCAGGTTAGATTAGATTCCGCAACCAATTTGATCACAAAGGTGCTCCAGGAGTCCTAGATTATCTTGATAAACATTAGGATATCCCTTGGCGACACATCATTTATTTCATCTCAAACGATAGTGTCTTTTGAGAGAGAGAGAGAGAGAGAGAGAGAGACTTTGACGCAGTTATATCTTTGCTTACTTCCGTTCTTAAATTTTCCGTTTCAACTTTATCACATATTCTCTTCTCACCAGGAATTTCTAAACCATTTTCAATATATATTTTCTATTTTGAATTTTAAATACATTCCTAAAAACATTTCATTTAGCATTTAGAATATATTTGAAAGAGCATTTAACTATTTCTATTTTTAAGATATATTGCCCTGGACGAGTTACACTTCGGCCATAAGGTTCATTGTGATGCCTAAGGATGTGAGGATGTGAGTGGAGTGGAAGGAATTTTTGTATATAGACTAGGAATATTGGTAGGATATGCGACTGCAACCGACTAGAGATCATGTATGTTCCGTATGGACTCCAAAACGGGTGGACTGATTTTGATGAAATTTTCAGGGAATCTTCAGATTAATTCCAACGGGTGATCCTGTAGTAGATCACCCGCAAGTTCGGTAGATTTCAGAAAAAAATTTTTTTTTTTGTAATTTTGTGTTATATTTTCAATTTTGTGTAATCTGGCTATAAATTTTCTTTGGTGAAAAATACTATGTCTTACGTAACCTTAATGGAAATTGACATTAGTATACACGGTTGTGACGTTTGTGAAGTATACACAAATAATAAGATATAAAAAAGGAAGAGCTATGATGATTACATACATATATCCGAAATCCTTTATGTATTTATGCATTATACGATTGAAGGAAGGACTGTATATTATATTATATGATATGATATGTGTTCAACCCTTAGGAGTGTTCGGCATTCTGCCAGAGAGAGAGAGATATTCTCTAGATCTTTTAATAAAATATACATAATAAATCCCTACTTTCTGTCTCTCACATTATTATATTATCCTTGATTCGTTCAAAATAATATTATATTTTATATACTATAACAGAGGACATCTAGTCAGGATAATCTAGAGAGATTTTTTTTTTTAAACCGATTTATAAGGAATAAAAATGCTTTTTAATTATTGAATATTCAATTACATAAAAATTAAATTTGATTAACATAAATATAATATATTTATTATTTGTCAAAATCGGTTCAATAGATTTGGTCTAAGATCACCAGTCCAATTGGCCGAGCGGTCTAAGGCATCATGGCTGCGCAGTATGCCTACTTGGAAACTGGGAGGTTAAGGGTTTGAATCCCGACATCGGCAGTTTGTCAGTTATTAGGGAAAAAAAAGGGCCGGTTCATTGACTAAACTTTCGGCGTATGGACAAGAACGAAGTAACCGGCTATGCTTGTGAAGGTTTTCTGCAGTTTTCTTCACGAACTTCAGAAGAATATCGGCATAATTCCTGTCAGAGTAGGCTGCAGACGACTCCGATTCCTAATCTACCTATCTATCAAATCAGCTGTAACAGAACATTAGATCCCTTTTGATACGAAACCTTAATAGCAAAACCGTACAAAATGAAACCTAGGACCGGAAGACCGGAAAACCTTGTTTTCTCATGCATGAAGAATCACTCTGTTTGAACAAACGTATCTAGATCACCCTGTTGCACTCGTACAATGATGATGTACAGTATTGTTCATTACAATCATCACATGATATGTTGTGGGTACATACCCATTTGGTGCGGAGAAAAGAAGCGATCTGATCGGGGTGGTGAACAGAGTAGAGAGGGGAAGTAGTGCGGACATACAACAGAGCTTTAATAAGCTTTTATATTCCAACGTCAAATCCCATCTCTTTAACAACATAAAAGTCAGTACTATCATCTAGTCCCAACCAGTGGTGGTCCAACAATAGCATCCAACTGTTCGGTGTACGGGTGTACTAAAAAAGTATATGCGCCATGCTAAAGATAGAAAAATCTAGTACAGCAATATCTTTTACTCAAAACCTGGCAATACTTTGTATTATCAAAGAAATCAAGCAAATTATTTGTTTATAAATTTATTTTCGAATTGCCGGAAGCTCAGCAAACAGAAAAACGCGAACAGAGGTTCTGGAAAAACCAACTCGGGCTCAACTCAACAAAAATTATGCTATTTCAACTGAATCAAGTTTCAACTGAAGAAGATCCAAAATATTTGCTTGTATGGTAGCCCAACACAGTTGGGCACCAATGTATAAATAAACCAAGATATCCTGGTATATTAGACCTAAAACCTAGGCTAATTAGAAGTGTAACCTAGGGACATGTATTGTGCACTGAAGGCGTCTAGATATTGAAGTCGAAGGTCAAGCTGCGAGTATAATACATGCTAAATAGTCCGTGTACATGTTGGAGGGGTTTCTTACAATGTTAAGAGTCAGAGGATCCCTCAAGAGTAAACTAGCTCTGAAAACCAAACAGTGAATCTAAATTCCCTAGAAAGCAAAAAATTAATTCTAGAATACGCCTTGTGAAAATATTACATTATAGAAAATAAAAATCCGATCCTTGGGAGTCAAATCAAATTGCGGAGGAAGATTTATCATCTTTAATTCCACCCAAGCGAGATTCTTTCCTTCATATGCAGAAGATGGGTAGGTCTCAAAAACGAGAGTGATTGCAAATTCTGTAGAGAAAATTCTGAAACATCTCTTCAGGGTATGCGTTGCCATTTGTTGAAAATGGATTATATTCTTGAGAGGATACAAAATTGTGAAAGACAAGCTACTTTCTCTAGTACCATTCAAACCAGTCTATTTCCGTCCTAAATGGAGGTTGAGACTGCTCAGCAAGGACCAGGCGAAGAAGTTCAATAGATTTTCTTTGGTCACAATTACTTCGCTGACTAGCTCATATCAGACCAGTCCGTGTGGTCCAGTCGTTTAAGGCGTTCAGTTTTTCTTAAATAAAAAATCAATGGGGTTGTTAATTGACTAAACTGTCGGCGTATGGACCAGAACGAAAGTAGCCAACTATGCTTGTGATGGTTTTGTACAGTTTCCTTTCACAATCTCTAGATGAATATCGGCATAGTTCCTATCAAAGTCAGTTGAAGTCGCACAACCGACCAATTCGTAGTCAACATACAAATATCTTATCTTTTAGGGGTCGGTAAAAATGGCCTAGAAAAGCCTAACTGCCTGGCTTTGACCTCCTATCCACTACTCCTACTAACTCATATCTACGACACAATCTATCTAATATATAATAATATTTTGAGTATCCCAATACCTATCTGATTCACATACCATGAATGTATGGTACTATACAACAACATCACGACGGCATCATGGTCCGTCCATAGAGATTCGTTAGTAACCAAACACCCTCTGAACGGAAAACCACATGATTCATCTGTGAACATCGTGGAATCCCAATGCTGCCATCTATATAGTCAGTCGATCGCCCTATGTTGCATCCTACCTTCTACCAATCTACCTTGTAGCACACAAACAACAAAGGTGGTTTTGGTTATGTCGTGTCGTTTTGTCTATCTATCAGAGAGTTTTGGTGGTTTTGGTCTATTTGGTCTGATCTCCTTTACATTTACAATCCTCTACTACCCAATACATTATTATACCAACGATCGTCCGTCCAAACAATACCACAAGTGGTCTTGGTACGTCATTAACACCATATTACTATTATGTCGTAGATAATCCAATTGATAATGCCACACGACACATCATGTGACGTTCCTTGAATTACTTACTCGCGAAGTGATCATCAAACTACAGTTCACTGGTTTTCACCCAAAGGCACGCGACCAATATTTCTACAAAAATATTAGATACTAACTGCCCGCACAGGCTTCGTACTGAAATTGTACCTAAACTAGCTGTTGTATGAAAATGAGTTTCGTACAAAAGTTGTCTGCTTTTAGACAGATAAGATCTATCGGAATCGTGATATAGGGTCTTCTTCGACTCCATCAGCTCAAAACTGGTATGGGGGTGCTTAGACAAACTTAATCTTGGCAAGAATAATAGCGTCACTCCACACCATAGGGTCCCAGGTCACGTGGGAATAGAGAGGAATGAAGCATCTCCTACAGACCCGGAGCTATTCTGTGCACTGGGTGATTACTTCTACGGAAAAGAGATCAGAAAAGAAGAAGACACCAAGAGAAAGCAATACTATGGAGGAACCTTGCAGGCCAAGAATCTTCTAGGTAACTATTACCGCAAAAGATACAAAACCTGCATTGCCCTGAGCGAAAATAGACTGTGTCTTCTGCTGAGGTTTCTTACGGGGCTTTGTGAACACAGGAAGTGTCTTTCAGGAAGAGGGAAATAAGAGGGAAACTCTGGAACACCTCCTAGTAGTCACGCTTAATTATACACAACTAATAATATGTAGAATAATAAGTTAACGTTGACTTCAAAGTAATACTGTCAATGATATGAAATAGATTCATTCATCTATTTCATCCGTGATGTAACGGTAGCACATCAGGTATTAAATCAAGAGGTCTCGGGTTCGATACCTATTGGATGAGTTCATTTTTTCATACCAATATTAATTTAAAATGCAATGGCATTATTGTCTATATAGTATACGCTAGTTCTTTCATACTATGTTTTAATAAACTTAATGAAAATTAACATTACTATATATTAGTCAAGGATTGTCTGGAGAAAGTTCTGAAACTGGCAAAACGGAACAATGTTAGATTGATCTGGGTGCCGGGTCACAGTGGTTTCGAAGAAAACGAAAAAGCAGATACCTTAGCAAATAAGGGGGCGGAATGCACTTCATAGGCCCAGAGCCTATTTAAGGAATTCCAAGGACTGCATGTACACAGGTGATCAACGAGTGGTCAAACACCGTGATCAATGGGAAAAAGTACCGCAGCAAGAGCTCGGGAAGGTACTGCTTCAGAGTGCAAGAAAGAGTGCTATCTCTCGATGCACTAAAGCAGAATAAGATGCAATTGAGGGTTACCGGACTCATTATCGGACATTAGCCCCTGCGGAAGCATCTACACACAATGGGACTCCATAACGGATCAATTATGTGCAGATTGTGTGGCGAGGAGGAAGAAATATCCAGCCACATTTTCTTTAACTGCGAACCTTTGGGTTACAGCTGATACAGGATATTCCGTGCATCTAACCCCAAATATAAGAGCCTTCAGGAAAACCTGATAAGCAAGCTCCTGGCTATTGCCAACATATGAGAGAAGCAAATCTCATCGGACTGAAGCCAAAGGGGGAGCATAATGGACCATAAGGATGAAGTGAAATAGTTCTAGACCCCAATATTAAATCAATCAATCAATCAACATTAGTATTGTATTGTGATGCTTAAGTATTCACATATAATAAATATGTGCTTTTTGTTTTTATCATTATTTGAATAACATAATATTTGGTACGGAATCTTTCCAAAAAGCACACGAATGGGGAGATGATGTCTCCAATGGATTTTTCGCCGGTTCTATAAATGTTTTTAAAGTTTAAAACTTGATACATAATATAATATTGTATTATTTTTGCTTTTTTTTTACATACACACTCCTATTCATAAAAATTGAACCAGTTGAAACACTTTAAGTGTTATTGTATGTAAAATTATACATATATTAAGTAATTTATATACGCCTAGAATGTGACTTAGTGCTTCAATTGTTATGAACAGGGGTGTACATACATCTATCAAGTTCCTACTATTAACGCAAATAAAATTAGTTTTAAAACTGGGCTTTCAGAGTTTGCTGAAAGTATAGAGAAAGTTTTTTCTTTTTTAATATTTTTGTTTTATGTCATAAAATAATGAACAATATAAAAATTGAAATAAACGACCGTCGTTTTCATTTAGTTTTTCATTTTATTTGCATATTTTTTTGCGAAATTTTTTAGTAACTTTTCACAATTATTTTATGATGTAATAACCCGTATATATATGTACAGGGTGGTAACTCTGCTTAAGGACTGATTCCCTACATGAGAATATTTATATGAGTCTCCTAGATAGCTGGATTTTTCGAAAGATATGTATTTAAGTATACCGAACAATCCCGAACAAAATTACGGATTACGCTAAACGTAACTATCACAGATGAGTCTAACTGTGATAAAATAAACAAAAAATTACTATTTTGTTAATGAAACTGATCTTTTGTTATGAAAAATAAAACTAATTGTTTTAATACAGCCTGACTAAAGTCGCCATTTTGGAATATGACGTCTTGTGAAACCTTACCAATAATCTCGTTTCATGTGTCATATCTTTATCTTTAAATAATATAGAATAAAGTCGGTATCCACGCCTGTCTATTTGTTCGCTTGAGGGAAAGTTCTGTTCCTTGGGGGAATCCACTAAACTATGCAATGGATTTGAGACGCGGTTTTCACCATTTTTTAGAGAATTTCTTCCGGAAGGTTTATGTATGGAATACATTCATATTAAATTTAAAGCTAGTAGAGAAATTTTGATGTTGTGTCATTAAATCGTAAAATGGTGGCTTTTTAGGGTGTTTACATGGCGTACGCTGACATTAAAATTTGGCTTCGTATCCGTGCGAAGCCGAAATGGATCGCAAGTAATGTATAGTTTATGTATAAAAAGGTAAAATATGGATCTGTAGAGCTGAGACGTTACAACGATGTTCGTATAAACATTTAACATTACAGAAGTTTCACCACATTTTTAATGTTGCACCCTGTATAAATATTTAGTTGTACGTAAAAAAGTGTATACTATTAAAGACCATATTTGTTACTATTTTACCCAGAATATTAATCGTAATAATTATGGCTATCAAGGCGTCAATGAAAATATTAATAAAACTTTTTATAAAAAAAAAATTTTTTTTAAGTCTAATAAAAAATATTGCTAAAACCACTGATGTTTTTACCGATACCTAAATCGCCTACAATGCCCGAAATCGAGCATACAAATACAGAATGGATTGATATGTTTCCGATTTCCAAAGTAACGACCATACCAAGGACCACAGTTCACCATCCAAAGTCATCTTTAAAGAAAAACAAAAATTTTCGAATCCATGCTTATTTTTTAACAAAATATTTTCCATTTCAAGATGTTCTTTGGACGTTATGAAACCGATATCGTTGGCCAAAATATGATCACAATGGTTTTAAAATTTTCTTTCCCCCAACAATTATATTTCCAATTTTTCATATTGAATTGGTCGATACTTGACGAAAATCCAAAACAAATATTTGCGATTATCGTAGCAATTTCTTTATTTTGACTCTAGTTTTGGAAACACAGTTCCTTCTACAGAAATTGTATAATAATGATCCTTCGTCAGAAAAAAATACAGAAGAATGACTAGCTGAAAAAGCCGGCGTTATTTGGGCTTCAAAAATTCCTTTTAGAGAGGGTATAGGAAATATGTGTTAAAAAATTTATTTTAAATGTATTGACAAATAACTTATATCCAAAATGTTGTTAGTGTAGGTATTTCTATAGAAACTATAAGCTATATTAGAGATCTAGATGATAGAAAACGTTGCTACCGTCAGAAAACGGCTATAACTTTACAATGGTTTGAAATTTTGAACCTTTGGTAATTTTTCTGAAGTCGTAAGGATAATTGTATTTAGATTATTTTCTTATCATTCTTTCGCTATCTCCGACAGTTTTCTGCAAACCATTCGTACAAACACACACACACACACACAACTCATTTTCTGTTTAGAGATTATTACACAATTACTGAAGAAGGAACTGTAATTTCCGAAACTATAGTCAAAATAAAAATATTGTACATACGAAAATCTCAAATATTTGTTATATTTCCCTAAAAATATTTTCTCGATACGCTTGAATAAAACATTTACGAAAATCTCGAATATTTGTTGTATTTGCCTACAAATCTTTTCTCGATACGCTCGAATAAAACATTAAATAGCATAACGAGAGACAGAAATAAAATAAAAAGGCTTAAATAATAAGAGTACATTATCAATTGACACACATAAAAGGATATCAACGGCAAAGTGATTTAGTATAATTTTTCATCGTTCATTTGCTACGTGCATCTGGCTGGCTACACCAGCGCGTAACAAAGTAGTAGCACGACGTATCGACACTAAATATTAAAAGAATGGAAATGGGAAAATATAATCTAGAAGATACGGGAGAACGAATCATTTAGATTAAAAAAAAAAAAGAAAAACCGTTGTCCAAATACATATATAAATATAACTAATGCTATCTTCCATTCTGTTACAGGACGGCCCAGGATAATTACATCGAAATTTCAACAACTTCTGCCGGCAAAATACTGTGAGATATATGGCAGCGTGTAATGTCATGGCAATGTATCTGACTACGATACTTTCAACAGGTCTCCTGTTTAGTTAGAGACTGCCGTACAGAATTCATAAAAATTATGACACGCTAGATGCAAGGGGCTACTCGTCCCTTCTATAACCAGGCGTCAACCTACAGCTCAGAAGATCAATTCGAAAAATCACAGTTGAAATAACGCATAAAAGAAGAAGCCAACATTGCTCTTCTCTGGAGGAACCTTTCAGTAAAAGACATGCAAGGATTTTTATCAGAAGCTTTAACCGAAGAAAATCCAAACGTCCTTTGTTCAAACGTGAGAAAAGGACATGATCTCTGAAAACACTTCACTCAGTAAAGTAAAGAAAACGGAAACATTGCTGATTCTGCGTAGACCCGGAAAAAATACTCTCGTGACACTAAGGAAATTACCAAATGACAAGAGCAAAGTTGCCACAAAGGTCTTTTTCTTTCAAAAGATACTGCCCCGATTAGGATGTGGCAAGGACGAGATCGCTCAGTGTGCACCAGACAGTAGATTCTACAATGTATGTCGTGATGCTCTAAATCTGTCTTGCTCACATTAAATGTTCTCTTCTGATCTACTGCGAACTCCGGTGATCTTAACAATGGCCAGGATCTTCCTTGACAGGTTTTCGCTGATATTGTATCTGTTGTAATCGAGAGATTCGCAGTAAAAGATAAATGTTTGTTTCTCCTCCATTGGGGAGTGATATTGTATGTAGATGCTTTAATAGATGATAATGTCCGGTTATGAATCCAATAACCTTTCGAATTTGTATTGTGTTCGGGTTCAGTGCATCGAGCGGCAGCCTCTTGGATGCATCTCGAAACAATATTTTTCCGAGTTTTTCTAACTGTCTAGGAAAATATCACGGTTTTTTAAATCTATCCACTCGATCGGCCCTGATCAGAACGCTATTTTGAACAAGATGGTCTAAATACTTTAGAGGACTCTGATCTACTATCATTCTTTAGATCTGAAACAGTAGACATCCTGTAAGTAGTAAGAGAAAAACATTTGGAGAAGCCCACCACCACCATGAATCTCCACGTTCTCTCACACCTTGGAATACAAAATAAAATGAAGAAATGGCGTGTACAATGTACGCTATATACTATGGACTGCGAGACTGCGAGACCGTGTTCAGCATGCGACGATCAAAGCAATAAATAGAGTGGAAAACTTTGGATAATTGTAACAGATAAAAATTATTTGATTTAGGTGTATATGAGAATCTTTATATTGAAGAAAATGAGAGAAAACCATTCGTTTATATACAGGTTGGCACACTGCATACTAGACAAAGAATTATCTGCAGTTGTCTTTGATAGGAACTATGCCGATATTCATCTGGATTTCGTAAATGAAAACTGCAGCAAATCTTTACAAGCATAGCTGGTTACTTCGTTCTTGTCCATACGCCGACAGTTTTGTTAATTAACCGTCCCTTTTTTTTCTTAATAATTGACAAACTGCCGATGTCGGGATTCGAACCATAACCTCCCAGTTTCCAAGTAGGCATACTGCGCAGACATAACGCCTTAGACCGCTCGACCACTTGGACTGATAATCCATTAGAATACACAAAACACAATTTCGTAACCAGTTTACTTGATAAAAGCCTACCTTAAAAGATGACCTGACTTTATATTTTCTCAGACAATATGTCCTTGCTGTAAAACTCGGCACATGGTCTAAAGAACCTGTGATATCTTTTCTCCAATCAGACACACAAGATAATCAACAAATGGTAGGAATTCCAGTACACTATCTCCAGAGAGAGAGAGAGAGAGAAACAGAGAGCCACCCTATACATCTATATAACAGTACAGTTCAATTTATTTATTTGATTCCAATCCATAGTACGATGTCCTGTCCGTTTTATAAACGTATAGTTTATTAGAATGATACCTTCCTTATTTCTAGAGCAGCTTAGTCCTTATACACATCCCATCTATTTGAAGCGACATACATTCACCATTTGGACGACAACATCTGGATTTGATACCATTATTTTCAAACAATATCCTCCTTCGATCTTACATACCAGTTGAAATAATAGCTGCATATAATACTTAGCTTATATATATATAGCGCACGGAAAAACGAAGAAAATACATCCGATATACAGGTTGAACTTTAAAGATGCTGATTTGAGGTAGAATTGTGGCAAGACTTTTAAGTTTATGAAAAAACTGCATTTCAAATTTTGCCTCAATTCTTAGAACATTTATTTGTATTTTATAAATACGTATTTCGAATACAATGTAGTCATCATCAGTATGAATTAGCTAATCGTAACTATCTCTGGGATATGGAGTCAGAGATATGTTGCTTGTTGCTAATTTGGTGCGTGTCTCACAATAATATTAAAAAATTATTTTATACGATTTGACTGAAGGTATAATCTGACCTGAGGATTATTTGTGTTGACTGACTAAAGGATTAGGTGTATGAAGAACCCCACCTATTTATTCGGTATCTTTTTGTGACTCTGCGGCGTTGTTTTTGTCACTACAGTGAGGGTATCGAAGCTAACCTTGATATTCAGGTATTAGATTTTTTGAAAATGGTTTAATTTTATTAAATCAGAATTTGGAATTGGGCCATTGTCTAAATTCATTATCTGTTTTCTCATTTTGTATATGTAGATACTTTCGTATGCATCTAATTCTGTGGGGTTTCTACCGATTTCTAGGTTCTTTGAAGTGTTATTTCAAAAAACTTAGAGTTCTCTTTGATTATTTTAATAATCTTTATTCATGAAAAAAGTTTTCAATAAAAGTTTGATTGTTTTTAAAAAAATTAACATTTTTTGTAATGAATTTTTTTCTATATCTCTTACGGATTTAAAGATGGATATTCCCCTATCGATTGATATATCCCTAAAGATAGATAGATAGATATCATTTGCATTTAATTATTGTGTTGAAGATGATATTTGGATTAGAACAAATTATGAATACCTGTACGAAATTTTTTTTTCCATTGACAATATTTCCAACCGTTACAATCTTGGACCCAACCTTATAATTATACTTTAAATAAACACCAGTCGTATACCAGTTTCAACAAAAGTCTTGCAATCAACAACGAAGATCTTTAGACTCTATATCGAAATTTCTTTTAAGAAAAATTAGTTTTGGTTCAAGCTTGTAATTATCTTCGAATTTTAATCAATTCGCTTGAAGATTTATTCAACATTTACCTTAACCACAACTTTCAAGGTTATTTGAAGATCAGCTTACGTTTTTCAACTTACAAATTCTATTTTGGTTAATAATTAACTATTTGAAGGCCGCAAGCTAACCTTGGAGACCATGGTTCAGGTAAAAATCAACCACCCCCATAAGATGTCGTCCTTCCGAACAATATGCTTCCTTAAAAAAGTATTCTGGTACATTGTAAAAAATTAGCCAACCTGTATAAGAAGCAAAATGAATGGAATGAAATGGAATACCGTAATCCTTGTTTTTGGGTTATAAATATATATCTGCCATTTGAACAGTGCATTGATTCATTATCTCCATTTTATTATACTGTTAGTACTTTCTCACTTTCTCCGCCCCCTCTCTCTGCGCTCTGATAAAATTTATTTATTTAACAGCGATAATAAATAATTATGTCAATTTTAAATCGAGCTGTGTGTTAATTAGCATACCGCACATTGGGGAAATTAGAATTTTACCACCCCCCCCCCCGTCTAATATTCGTAATAAATTCTGAGAGAAGTGAATATATTAACTTTTATCCAGTTATTTAACTTTGGTTTGATCTATTTATTGTTGAATTTCACACCAAAAATAAATTATATACCCAGATAAAATAGTTTTAATTAATATTCATAGATGTCTCTCATTTGATGAAATTTGTTTATAAATGCGTTCGTTCAGGGGAAGACCCTCCATGTTTATGTGAAATATAAATCTGTGTAAAATATAAATATGAAATACCCTGCACCTGAAAAACTTACACAATAAATATATACCAATGATTTTCTCCCTTTTGTTAAATAACTTGGCCCCTCACATAGATTTCACTACTTTTGAAAGAGCGGACATTTTTGTTTTTTACTGGGATATCACCACTTTTGGTATGAGAAAACTTGCCTCCTCGACATTTTTTTTTTTGGATCGGATATCATTCCTTTTTGTAAAATTAAAAAAAACACCACGTTTGGGGTCAATGATACCAAGTAAGTGTATTTTACATGTTTAGAACTATTAAAATGTCACACCCAAAACTTGTCTCCAGAATCAAGCGAACATGAATTAAGAAACATGCGAAATTCAGGCGAATTGAGCGCACTTCGGTAATTCGACGCTTCACATAGATTCAAATTATTAAAGTATTTTTACTTACCTGTATAAATAATAAATAAAGTTTTAAAAATTCCGTAACTTACCCAACGATAAGCTCCCAAGGGAATGATTATGTAAGGAAGGGCTTTAGTTAGAAAAGGGTAGAAAATTATCTAAAAAACTAATAAAAAAATTAGTGCGTCTTGCAATATAATTAACATTATTTTATAATATATATATAGTATACAATTTATTTTTTTAAAGGTATTTTTTTTTTAATTCTTTTTATTTTTTTTTATAATTAATACAGGAA
The DNA here is from genome assembly GCA_963920215.1 of Nineta flava. NCBI lineage: Eukaryota > Metazoa > Arthropoda > Insecta > Neuroptera > Chrysopidae > Nineta > Nineta flava. Next base: position 139,031,932 of record OY986041.1, read on the forward strand.
ATTTTTGTGCAATTTTATTTATAATAATTAAAATATTATTTTTAATTAAGGTACTCACATCAATGAATTTTTTGTTTGGACCAATCAAAAAATATCATAAAATAGTTTCTTTTTAAAAAGGTTTATATACAATATTTAGGCCCAATTGCACCAACTTCATTAAATTGTCACAAATAAGAATCGATTTGTCACATTAGAGTGATCGAAATAGGAATTACATTTTTCCCGATGACCAGTAAGAAATAATCTACAAAATTATGCCCAGTCAAAGGAATAAAGCAGAGTTCAATTTTTATTAGATAAAATGGTGAAAAATATACTTTTTGAGACTTTTTTTTCTAAAAAAACAGGTCAATTTTTAATTACGAGCAATTTTAAGTTGAAAAACGGCCTAAACACGGTTTTTTGCTTAAAAAAAATTAACTCATCCACCATGTATTAAACCCCGGATCTCGACATAGCGTTCAGCGCGCTGACCATTACACCACAGATGACTAGTTTGATTAGTAAATTTTTTTGACAATATTACTTTGAAGTCAACTATTAACTATTATTCTAACATATTATTATTTATGTATACTTAAACGTCACAAGACTATACCAATTTTCAGTACAGTTAAGGAGACACAAGTATGAAAAGACAAGCGTTAGTAAGTTTCATGACTAGGAAGAACCAGATTTTGTTGAACACTGAAATGAATTACGGATGTGCAATCTACCAAGCCCATATAAACGCGGATAATTGTTTGGGCTAGTGAACGTATTCCGACCAATTTTGACTTTGCTCGTAGGTTTAGAAAAAGTTAGAAATTAAACCATTTCTGGGGTAACTTTTTCATTCATATTGCAAAAAATATTCTATACTTCTTTGAATGTTCCTAATCACCATTGTTTACATAACTAAGTAGTTGAAACTGTCAACCTTTGATCCATTATCCAAAATGTTTACTAACATAATTGATGGAACCCATAGTTTAATTCATATCAACTAACCAACATTCTTTAATCGGAGCTGGTGAAACTGGGCGTTAGTAATTAAATATAATCAAAAATATCTACCTAAGAAATTAAAAATATTTTAAACTTTTATAATAATTGATTGATTGGTCCACTTTGATAAAAATTTTAATTTCATTTATTTATAATCAAATTTTTTTTTAAAACCCTTTTTTAGAAATTTTTTTGTCATTTTTTTTAAAGATATCTAATTTTTGTGTTTTTAAATATATTCAAACATTCACAAATATATTATTTATATTATAATTTTTTAATTTATTTATTTACAATAATTTCAATTTTTCGTTTTTGTTTTTAATTTTATAAAATAATTTTTACAAAAAAATAATTTTAAAACATTTTTTTTTTTAAATATAAACATTTTTTTTTTGGCACACGGAATTTTTTTTTCTTTATACATGTAGAAAAATTATTTAAAAATAACATAAATAATTAGAATTATTTTATTTTTATTCCAAAATAAAGTCTTCATTTATTTATCGGTAATATAAATGATATTCAATTTTATCATCATGGGCGTTATCAAGAATGTTTCGTTAGATTATTAGACCAAACTAAAGGAACTAACTTTCCACAAACTACCAATAAAATGACGTTAGTCAAAACGTATCCGGAATGATGGCAGATAAAAAATATCACTTCTGGGTGGTGTTTCTTTTTAAAAAATCCCCAAATAACATAAATAAAAACTCACAAAATCAAAATATTTCCCGAGTTTCGAACGCTTAACTTATTAATTAAACGTTTAATTTTTGCGTAAATTTTAAGATCATTGATAATTGTTGACATATGTTTCAGTCTATTCAGTATGACCATTTTCAAACTTAATGTCAACACAATAATAAATAAAACAAGCCTTAGGTTGAACTGAGTAGCCTCTGAGTGTTATATTTCTAAGTGTGATTCATGAGATCTACACTATCAACTTCCCAGTATTTAAGTTTTTTAATCTGAATACTTTTCGTAAATTTTTTACGGTGGGACATTTCTCCAAATTTTTTCACTGAAACACCGCCAATAACTGAAAGTATCTTTAGAAAAAAGATTTTCAAGTGTTTTTCCGCTTATTTTTTTTGGATCGTGAGACTTTTTTCCAAATATCGTCGTCATCTACGAACGCGCACACACACAGACATCTTTCCAAAAATGGTGTTAATAGACTCTGGTAACCTCGAAAAGATATGGTGAAAAGTTTATTTCGATTTTTGGATCGATTACCAAAACTTCCCCCACAGGAAAGTTAATAAATCTCTAAACCATAGAAAAAACTCGAAATATTTTAGAATCTCGAAATAAAAGAATGAATAGATGGAAAGTAGTTCACCATAAAATTTCCTACAAAAAACACTTTTCTTGCTCCAACCGCCGAATGTACGCGCTTTCTGGCCGCATTTTACGCCAGAATGAACGATTTTCATGGCCTTCTCGAGCTGCAGTGCGCTTTTACTTTCTGGCCGTTACCATAGCAATTGTTTTTATAACATAGCAATTATTCGTAAAATGCGGCCAGAAAGCGCGTACATTCGGCGTACATGGAGCAAGAAAAATAGTATACGACCCACGGCCAAAAAGTTGGATGCCCTGACGTATGTGATATGATTGCCTCGGCTTCGCCTCGGCCATCACATCACATACGCCAGGAAATCCAACTTTCTGGCCTAGGGACGTAATATACTATTTCAGTTAATTTAAAAAAAAAAAAAAAACATCCTAATTTTTACGGTAGAATCGAAGTGTGGCCCAAAAGTTTTGTGTTGGGAATTTTATACCTTTAATCAGTTCATTTTTTTCGAAATTTTAATACATTTCGAGTAGAGTTTAATGATTTGCTATGTTGGAAAAACAAACTCTAGCAGTGCTATTTTGACCAACGTCTGTCTTATAGAAATTTGTGAAAATGTTTCCCATTTTTTGCTTGATCTAATGTTGCATTTCGTATAAGGAAACTAACCAATAATAAATGATCTTTAAACGCCCATAACATTAATAAATTTGGTATAACATAAAAATAAGTAGATTTTTGTAATTCTATTCCGTTACGCGTTTTTTTGAATTAAAAAACACATCCATCGTTTTTTTTTTGTATGTCAACAATATAATTTGTTTTTAAATCAAAAATAATTGTAATTTGAATATCTTGTAAACTGTAAACAAGAATAACATCAAAGTTAAGAGAAAAAATATATATTATAAACGCATAAAAATCAAATCACATGTTTCAAGTAACATTCTAAAGGTGTTCACAGACGTTCTTCGTTGTGTTCAACAAACGCATAACATTATACGGATACGTGACAACTATATCCGTCAATCACAAAACTGATATGTGAAAAAATACAGGTTGGTTCACTCCAAATATAATTCGTATTTTTTTCATATAGAAAACTCGTTGTCTTAATCTCCAATTCGATTCTCTAGATATAGGAGCAAATGTTTGTTTTTTAATAAAAAAAAAAAAGAAAATTTTTTAATTTAGTAGACATTTAATATAAATGTAATATTGTAATCATAGACCACAGCTAAAATATATTGCATTGTGAAAACAAACAATATAATTTACGGCGTACGCAATGGAGTAAGAATTTTTCCAGATTACTGCATGTAATAGATCCCCTCGTCCCAAACTCTATGCAGAAAACAGCGAATGGCGAGGCATAGATGTTATACATATTGTCTATCATTCAAAACATAATTTTCTATGTTTATCTCAGAAAGTATTAGATCTAAGATAACATTTTTGAAGTAAAAACTGCTTTGAACACAAATTTGAAATGAATGAGTCTAATCCGTCACGCTCAGAAGTGAAACGTTCATTCGGGTATGTTCGACTTCTTGAGTGAGTAATATTTTTTGAAATACAGCTGTACTAAGGACCTCTAAAGTAACGTTCTATTTTCCAAATTTTATACTTGATTTGTGCCTTATACAATCGATTTTTGGGGAAAAGTTTCGAATAAAAGTTGTTAGTATATTGATAACTATTCACTACTATTCGAAGCATTTTTTTTCGAAAATCGTATGAATTAGGAACAAATTAATTATGAAATTTAGGAAAAAGAACGCCACTTTAACGCCAATATTTGGCTAGAAACCTCTTATCAAACAAAACCTTTTTTCCTCCAAGGAAACTTCATATCCCTAAGTGCACAAACACTATTAAACAATTTTGAATTTTGTTTTCCATCATTTTATGCGAATCATTTTTAATGGACCACCTTATATATAAATAACCCAGCTACAACACTGAGTAGAGTTCACTAATATACTGCAAATAAAACTGTCGAAAAATGAACGTCTATGGACACCTTAACATTATTTTTAGATCAATTTATTTTATGTTTTTACTTTACTTACATTCTTACAAAAAAACGTTTTAGAAACTGATTTTTCTCGAATTTTGGCAGAAAGAAAAATGTAAAGAAACAAATTTCAAAATGAAAATTTTCGTTTTTTTTTTGGGAAAAATTTGTACCACGATTTTCTTTTTTTATACAAAACAAAAAATACAGATAAATTTTCTTTTAGAAAATTTGTAACATTACATAGAAAATGAAATACAGTGAAAATATATGAGAATTTCTTGAACCTGGAATATTAAGAAAAAAAGAAAAATTAACAATTATTTGGGATAGATAATCGGATCTACACCATCAAAACTTTTAGATGGGTTTTATACACACTCAGTCTGGTATCAGTATAATCCATGTCCTTGTGGTTGAATAGATTGATGGTAAACTTATGAACCAAGTTTAGCCGTAGAGTTCACACGATCAGTCAAATACATCACTTAATTTAAAGCGGCTTCGTTTGGTATACAGACGACTCCAAAACTGGGGAAGAGGCCAGGCCGGGAATTTACGGTGAAAGACCCAAGGTAAACATAAGCCTCAACTTTGGAAAATATGCCACAGTCTTTAAGGCGGTCTACGCCATACTAGCTTGCGTCCGAGAGAACCGACGTAGAGGCTACATAAACCAGAACGTAAGTATTCGCTCGAACAGTCAAGCTGCTATAAAAGCCTTGCCTGGAACTGAGGTCACATTAGGGATAGTCAAGGATTGTCTCGAAAAACTGCTGGAGCTGGCAAAACGCAACAATGTTCAATTGTTCTGGGTACCAGGTCACAGTGGTTTCGTAGGAATCGAAAAACCAGATACCTTAGCAATGAAAGGAGTCGGAACACCCTTCATAGGCCCAGAGCCTATTTTAGGATTTCCACAAACTGCATGTAAATAGGCGATCAACGAGTGAATGAAAGCTAAACACCGTGATCACTGGGCAAATACCGCAGCAAAATGACTTTTGGAAATTACTGCTTTGGAGTGCATCCAAGAGGCTGTTCCCCGATGCACTGAACCTGAACAGGATACAACTGCGGAAGGTTACCGGATTTATCACCGGGCATCTTCCCCTGCGGAAGCATCTGCAGACAATGGGACTCCATAACGGGTCCATTGTGTGCAGATTGTGTGACGAGGAGGAAGAAACATCCAACCACATCGTCTTTGACTGCGAATCTCTCGGTTACAGCAGGTATTCGGTGCATCTCACCCTGAATATATGAATCTTCAGGAAGACGAGATTAGCAAGCACCTGGCGGGAGCACAAAGGGCCTTAAGATCGAAGTTCAATTCATTTATTGACCAAAAGATATATCTATCTATCTATCTAAGGAGGTTATCCACCAAAAATATGCAATATTCTGATAGCCTACAGTGTACATTTGATACATCCGAGAAATCGGGAAGAATTAAGAATGCTTCTCTAGAAATATCTATTGGGTATATAAGGGAATCGAACAGTTTAGTAACAACAAGTTGTATTTTACATGTGATACGGATTCGATAAAAGTAACAAGCAATACAAAACGCAGTCTAACAAACAGCTATGGACTGAGCGTGTAATTCCCATCTGCAGTAGGAAATAATGTGCAAACAAATTTTATACATAAAATTTACCTGAATTTTTGGACCATTCCATCCATGTTTGATTACTCAAATATGAATGTGGTGATTTAAAGACTGTCGTCAGTGCTGTATGATGTGGGGGGATTTGTGGTACAGCCGGTATTTGTGATACACAACGCAGTTCCATTGCTGAAGATGGCCCTAAAAATAATGATTTTTCAGCAGCAATCTTCAAGGTTGCTGAACTTGCTACCAAACCATCTTGATCCGGTGTACTGTGTATGGTGTCACTCACGACACCAGACGCCTGTAACCAAAAATTTTATTAAACTTATTCCACCAAAAATAAACCCAAAATCTAGCCTTTTTAGTTCTTCTAAATCATCCCAAAACCTAATACAAAAGTTGAATTCCTTCACTAAAGTTTTGTAATTTTAGTGAAAAAAACCATTTTATTTTTATTTTGCCGAAGATACAAAAACAAAATTTTTTGGCAGACACAGCTAAATTTTGTTCAAATTTAATGTGACTAGCTTGTCGGGCAAAATGGGACGAAGTTCGATACTTTAACGTCCCAAGCTATCTATTTATCTATGTATCTAGAGTAGGGGAAACCTGGTACGTAGGCCTTTCTAGGTCTTTTTACCAACCACTAAGGAACTCCCACGCCTGATTCGTTCATTTTGACCCTGTTTATGTTACTGAACCTACCCGTCTTCTTTGCGAATGACAGGACAGAGCAACAAGCTCTTCTAGCCGAAGACTAGGTACCTCATTCTGGCTCAAGACAGATCGCACTGTCCTCCAATCTCATAAGAGATAGATACCTTGGGCCTGAAGTAACCGGTAAGCACCCCAACCAGAAGGTTTATCTCGTACCCAGCTATCATTTGTTTGGCTTGTTATCTACCTATCTATCTAACTATGTATGGTGACCATAATCAGGTCAGACGGTGGTCATCATATAAATTTCCCAGATAATAAACGACATGAAACCGTTATTCTCGACTTGAACTCAAAATGTAAACAAAAGAAGAAGAAGACCAACACAAAAGTACGTGAGCAGGCAATAAATCTATCTCCTCTTAGTGTGTTTGCATTAAAACGAAAGCTCCCAGAAAAGAAAAACCAAATCAACAACATAGGTAGCAACATACAAAGTTGAGAAAATCATGATTATAAGTAAATACATCTATTCTTTTGCTATATGTTTTGCTACCAGAGAGTAAAATGGTTCTAATCACGAATACGAAGGTACACGTTGTTATTTTACGTCGTCGAACATGGAGAGAGAGACTGTAATCTTAACAAGATTGCGTGATAACAATACATTAATATTATCTGAGATATATATGGTGCTATAGTAGTATAGTAGTAACTAAATACTCATTTCTAAGTTTTCATCGCCTGATATCGTTGTTCTACATAGCAGAGAGAACTAACTATCTCTGCTCTGTTTTGTCCTTAGTCCTTCAGGTTATTATTCAGCATCTTTTATTTATTGAACAAACTGCACAGTCTCTAAACTAAACATATATCTGGATTTATCTCATATAATGGATAGAGCTGTGTGTTATACATTTATGGTCCACTGATCACAAGCTTTATATAGAATAAAGGCAAGCGAAAGGCAGATAGATACGACCTTACCAAAGAAAGGAGTCGCAATACCTTTCATAGGTCCAGAACCTTTTTAGGGAATTCTAAAGGCAGTATGTAAACAAGTGATCAACGAGTGGATGAACATTAAACTCCTTAATCACTGGGAAAATATACTGCAGGGAAATTCTGTTTCCGAGTGCATCCAAGAGGATGTCTGTCGATGCACTCATCCTGAACAGGATAAAACCTCAGAAGGTTGCCGGATTCATCATCGGACAATATACCGTTGGAAAGCATCTGCACACAATGTGACTCCACAATGGATCCATTATGTGCAGACTATGCGGAGCGAAGAGGGATAAACTCGTCAGACTAGGGTAGACGGGGGCAGCACAATGGGCTAGAAGGTCAAAATGCAATACTTTTTATACCGCAACATATATCTATCTTGCATCTGTCCAGATCCACTGACCAGATTTGATTCCAGTTTTGTCAGAGATCGACTGATTTGAGCAAGATGGTGAAAACAATCGCTTGGAATGGTGAGAACACCACATTGAAGAGAATGATACGTAACTTAAACTGGCCAAAAACTTTGCGATAATTTCAACTGGAAAAAATCAAACTCGGAGAAAGAACTGGGTGACTTTATCCCAGGATATTGTAAGCTGATGAAACACTTCATGGTTCGCCAAGTTTCACCTCGTAGGTTCGAAAGAATTACCAGTTCTGGGAATCATGATATCACGATATACTTTGGAATCTATTAGAGACATAATAAATTGACTCAGTGAAATTTTATCCGATTTGAATTAAATTCACTAATTTTAAGTCTAGTAATAGTAATTCGCTAACTTCGATAGTTCAGTGGAACTTCTGCATCTATACAAAAAAAAATATCCGGGTGTGTATCAGGTATCTACAGAAAACCAAATCACCCCAATCTTAGGTTCTCTCTTACCCGAGATCTGTACATTCCTAAGTTAGATTAGATGTCTGCAAATGTGAATTGATCCAGTGCTGGATTATTATTGTGAACCACTTTGCATAGGTAAGCTCCTGTAAAGTAGTTCTGCAATACGTAGCAGCTACAAACTACCTGTTCTATTGTTATTATGATTATTATATTTATTTTGTGAAGGAAAAAAAACTGCTTGTAAATCTTCCTTACTGATTACTCTCTATATACAGGATGATTTTAAAACAAACACTCATATGACAGCAAATGTCTGTTTCAGATCAAATATACTCGACAGATACTAGTCTCAGAGATTCAACTCTAGTCTCAGGGGCACAAATAGAAAGTAGTGTCGAAGGCTCAAATATATATATATATATATATATATATATATATATCGCCAAAATTGCTCTTAAGAGCAATGTGTCTAATTGCATGTTAAGTTATTTAAACTAGTCTCGAAATTGTTTCGAAAAAATCGAAACAATATTGTTTAACATAATCCGTCACATTGTTTTTCAGTGAAATCCGTACAAACATGCATTCAAACAATCTTTATACCTGGTATATAATGTATACCAGGGTATATTAAGTTGTATATTATACCAGAGTTATTGCAAAAAGACAATTTTAGGTTATGTGTTCATTAAATGGCCTAATTAGTCAATTTCAGCAAAGTTGTCCGTTCGAAAAGAAACATCGAGCTGAAATTTCGTATGTGTGTTCTAGAACTCAAAAGTAAGGTCAAGGTCGTGAATGGGCAAAATCGGACCATATTTAGGGAAAATGGGCAAAACGGTTTATTTTGGAATTGACCTTCTAGCTATAGAACGGAAGAGACTTCACCAACTTCGCACGACGGGACGACTCAGTGAAGAACAAACAGCCTTTGAAAGAAAGCAAATCGTTGACGAATGGCAAGGAAGGTAGCAAAATTCCACAGGCAGATGGATAGCTAGACTGATCCCGAACATCAACACCTGGTTAGAGTGTGAGCACGCTGAAACCAACGTCTGTCTCACGCAGTTCCTAACTGGCCATGGCTGTTTCAACAACCTGCACCAGTTAGAACCCAGAAGCAATTCAACCTGTAAGTACTGCCCTGAGGATGACGATGTTTCCCACACATTTTTTGTCTGTCAATGATGATCCCAGGAAAGGAACACAGCCTGGGAGACGATCGGAGAATCACCGCCACCTGACAACGTCATAACGACAATAACAATGCACAAGGAAGTCTGGAACGCCATGATGCACTACGCAGGAGCAGTCTTAAAAGAGCAGACGAGTCTATGAGGCGCTCAAAAGCGCACCCAGGGCTAGCCTGAAGTAATGCATGAGCGGTTTCCAGTTTGGCCACTTTGAAAAGGGAATGAAAAGGGGATTGCTTTTATTCAAGGTTTATTTTTGAAACTGTAAGAGATAGACCAAAAATGAAAAGACAAAAAATGATTCTGTTTTTTAATAAACGTAACTTTTGTTTGAAACTTTTTTTTTAAATTTAGTATATACCGGGTATTTAAGCAATTAAGCAGTTTATATATATATATATATATATATATATATATATATATGTATGTATATGTATGTATACATATATATATATATATATATATATATATATATATATATATATGATGCAAGACATAGATGACGTCACGGGATGGATTTGATGATAGTCGATACCCGAATTATTGATGAATAACGCCTATACAGAACTTTCTGATATCCAAAACCGTTTTTGAAACCTCGTTATATTACGAAGAGCCGCCAATATTACGAGTGTGAATATAATATTAAGTAAAGTGTTATAAATGTGCATTTTTTTTGATTTGCCATCAACAAACAAAAAAAAACCCCCAAAACCGATGTAATAATATTTGGTATATATGACCGTATTTATACACAGAGAGAGAGATTATAAACTTTTGTTTTAACAGATTATATTTAGTTTTAATTGTAATAGTTACGAAACTATATATACACCAACCGACAGTACCGAGCAACCTTATATTAAAAAAAAACACACACACACCTGTACATTAAAGTATATAATATTAAATGGAAAACGAGGTTTATATACCGGGTGTCCTCTCTCAGAATATGTAGGTCTTATTTTTACAGGAGTGTTGTATCTTTTTAAAATTTCAAAAACCAAAATTAGAATTTAACCTTATAGGTAAAGCACTAAAAAGCAAATAAGAATAAGTTTCATGACTTTTAGACTTAGGTGAAAAAACCAGTCCAAGTGGCCGAGCGGTCTAAGGCGTTATGTCAGCGCAGTATGCTTACTTGGAAATTGGGAGGTTATGGGTTCGAATCCCAACATCGGCAGTTTGTCAATTTTTAAGAAAGAAAAAGGGGGCGGTTGATTGACTAAACTGTCGGCGTATGGACAAGAACGAAGTAACCGGCTATGCTTGTGAAGGTGTTCTGCAGTTTGCTTCACGAACTCCAGATGACTATCAGCATAGTTCCTATCATTTTCGGCTGCAGCCGCATATCCTACCAATTCCTAGTCTATACACAAAAATTCCTTCCACTCCACTCACATCCTTAGGCATCACAATGGACCTTATGGTCGAAGTGTAGCCCGTCCAGAGCAGCCGCTACAATCTATGATCTATACTTAGGTCACTGTTCCCAGCTAATTAATTTCTGTAACCAGGTCAGACGCACAACAGATGTGAATTCAAAGTTTTTCGATATTTAAAAAATACAAATAAACAACTCCAAGTGCTAAGTTAAGATCCCTCTGCAAAGTCAGTATCTTTCTGAGCTTGCCATCATCTGCGGCAGCCCCATGTTGCCGAAGACGCTGAACCAATCGGTAAATTGTCGTCGGAACATGAAAGATATTTTAATATGGCCTTTTTGTCTGAATAATCGAATTCTGGCTTTCAGAATAAAATTGAACAACTTTGGTTCTTTGTTCTGTGCTAAGTTTTTCAAAGTTAATTCTAAAAAGAAAAAGAAAAAAAACGTAAACAAAAAATTATTTACTAATTAAATAATAACGTTACTTCTGCGACACCCTATATATATATATATATATATATATATATATATATATAAATAAAGATAGCAAATAAATGATTTACTATAATAAATATTATTTTATTAATAATATATTAATTATAAAATAGAGGAAATGAAAGATCATCACGAAATGTGGGAGGGTGGGTGGTTGGAGGCCTGAGTGGTGTTTGGTATGAATTTGTATTACACATCACTTCATTTTCTTTTCTCAATATGTTGTTGTTGCTGTACACTCCCATTCATAAAAATTAAACCACCAGTAAGTCTCACATGCTAAGCTCGTATATAATTACTAAATATATGTACCATTAACAATTAGAATGTTTCTACGAGGTCAATTTTTATGAACGGGAGTGTACAACATATAATAATTTTCTCACACTGTTTCTTATTGATTAATACCTTTTTATTTATTTATTTTATTTTTTTAAATAAAAAGGTAGAAAATAATCTATTTATTTCCTCTCCTGATATTTTCTCTCCCGTGGGTTATTTATACTTTTATAACAGACAGGTAAGGATACTCTGGATATATATTTTGTGCCGTAAATATATATAAATTTTTATCAGTAGCTTCCTTTCGACGAGACGCCCAACTTTTCTCTCGCAAAAATTTTCGATGATAGTGGTTAGCGAAGCGCGTAAGAGAGTAACTTTGTTTGACGATAGCAAAAATTTTATTAGTAACAGTTAATTTCACTTCAACAGAAGTTCAGTACTGTCTAATAAATATATAAAAAATATATATATTAAAAAAATTGGAATAATATGGAAAAATTGGCCGTTACACACAATCGTCTTTGGTGTAATGGATAGCACACTGGACTAGATATCCAGAGGCCCGAGGTTCGATTCCTGGTTGACGAGTTAATTTTTTCATATCAGTATTTAATTTAATTAATAGTTAATTAAATTGAGAGATAATGTAATAAAGACTTCAAAAAAACTTGGGTCCTACAAAATGGATGGTGTGACAGGCAGGACCCCCAGCCCCAACATTGTTCAAATAACGGGGTATACAACGAAGTTATTAGTAACAAGCTGATTTTAATGCTGTTAATTAATAACGGTATGTATAATTTGATGGCCACCTTGTCCTACAAATTCAGTGGTTCAATTTCCCAGTCCTACGTTCTGAACATGTCAATGTAAAATTTTCATTTAAAAATTCGAAAAATGTTTCCTTATTTCAATGACCTACAACGTTTAGACATATTGTAGGTCTCATTTCTATTGTAGGACTACTAATATTGTTTTTATCGTGAATAGACTCAATCGCGCCAAGTAACGGTTATTTAAGTAGCGCCGAGTAATAACTATGTATAACCCGTTATTTGAACATGTTGGGGCTGGGGGTCCTGCCTGTCATACCATCCATTTTGTAGGACCCAAGTTTTTTTAAAGTCGTTATTACATAATAATAATAATAATAATAATAATAATAATATAGCCTTTATTAACAATCTTATAAATTACATTTCATCTTATTTCTGCTGAGATTACTATAAAGAAATTTTTGTTTTTAGAAAGTAAATGTATATAATAGGTAATGTATTAGACACCGGTTTTTTGATTGTCTTGCTCCCCAGCATAGGCCTCCCCAAGTGTTCTCCACAACGATCTGTCCCTTGCTAACCTCGCCCAACATGTTCCTGCCACCTTTTTAATATCATCTTCCCATCTTTGATATTGTCTGCCTTTATTTCTCTTCTTATAATTAGGACACCATTCCGTCACTTCTTTGACCCACTTTTCTGTCTTACTTCTTATCAGATGTCCTGACCATTTCCATTTCAGTTGTTTGATTCTGTATTTTATATCTATAATCTTAGTTTGTTTTCTTATTGTTTTTAATCGTATTTTATCTTTTAGTTTTATGTTGAGTATACTTCTTTCCATTCTGTGTTGACAAGTTTCTAGTTTTTTCATATTTTTTTTTGTACAACTCCACGTCTGACATCCGTAGGTCATGCTAAAGTCGTTATTACATTATCTCTCAATTTAACTAACAAATTAACTGTTACTGATCAAATATTTGCTATGGTCAAACAAACAAGTTACTCTCTTACGCGCTTCGTTCGTCACTATCATCAAAAATTTTTGCGAGAGAAAATTTGGGCATCTCGTCGAAAGGAAGCTACTGACAAAAATTCAACCTGTTACTATTCATTAAAACAAAACCGTGCTGTACGGTGAACTATAATTTTTATATCGGAAAAAAACTATGGATAACAAAAATAGTGCTGGTTTTTGAAAATTTTTTAGTTAATTTGTCACTTTAGTCATACGATTCTCTGGGAATATGTTTCGAAACAAAGTTGTAAATATATTCAAAATGAACAATTTTTAGCCGAAGAATTTTTTTCGAAACCCGAATGAATACGGCACATATCAATTATCAAATTTTGTAAAAAGGTCGCTACTTTTGTGACCATTAGTAATATACCCATACGCTACATGCAATTTGTTTTCGTAATTTATTGAAAAGGTATAATTTATTCATGCTGTTTCAAAAAACGGGAGGATTTAAAGGGTGCAAAAACGAATATAGTTATTAATAATTTAAAAAACCATAATTTTAATCGAATTTTTAAGTAGAGACTTCGTAATTTTATGGTCAATATAACCTAAAATAAAAACATCATTGTGACATTTAAGTGTATACAGGAATAATATGTGGATATAGTTGATTTCAAAGTAATACTTTCCATTATATGAAAAAATCGACTCATCTAGCTATATCATCTGGTGTGTAATGGTTAGCACGCTGAACGGAATATTCAGAGGTCCGGGGTTTCGATTCCTGGTGGATGAGTTCATTTTTATACCCAGTATATTTGAAAATAAACGTAGGGTATATTAAGTTTAGTTCCGACTTTGTAACGCTTGAAAATATTGATCGCAAAAAAAACATTTTGTTATACAGGTGTTCGTAAAATTATCTAATTAGCCAATTTCCGCATGTGCGTCCGTCTGTCCGTCTGAAACGAAAAAACTTAAATTTTTTTTCTGTGTTTTAGAGCAAAAAAGTAAGGTCAAGTTCGTTAATGGGCAAAATCGGAATGTGTCTCCCCCCGCCGGAGAGGAAAATATACATTTTTAAAACCATAAGAAATAGAAAAAAAAATATTAACAAAAAATCTTCTTGTTTTTAAAATAAACAACTTTTGTTTCAAATTTTTTTTATAAACTTAATAGTTTTGTCATAATTTGTGCTCAAAGCGCAAATGACATATATATATATATATATATATATATACTATGTAGAGATACAGAACATGTCATATACTATTGGTATACCCAGTAAAGGTATTAACAATTCGATCATTGATATACAACTCAGTATTTACTGGGTATTCAAACAACTCAGTTGGTTGTTACATTACTCGTTTTTAATTAATATTAATTAATAAAAACATTATTTGCAACAAAATTGGCCACAGACAAAATGCATGTATACATATACATTCCATGCGTAAGTGAAACAGACAAGTCTGTTTGTCACATAGGTAGTGTGATCCTCTCCCCCACTCTTTAGTAGATAATAATTTTGTTTGTGATTAGGTACAAGAATGTCTTCATCATAGCTACTCCATGTTTCTGGTCAAAGAAGAATATTAGAATTACGAGCCACATTATCAATGATATCATTTTTCAGGACTCGTAAACTTTGTATATTAAATGTATACATTGATAAACCTGGCCTGGTCTTGATCAATTTCACTAACTCTGATTCTAATGTAAATAATGGATTTAATTCCAGTCTTTGAAACTATAATTTGAACGGAAGAAGTGTCGCTGGTTCTGTTCTACCATGATAAAATGTAGAATCCTTGGTTTTAGATCCAATATATAAGTTTTTTATTGTAGTTTTTCACTCCGATATCATTTTATTAAACTTTTGTGTCTTAATAGTAATGTTGACCTTCTTGAATATTATTTTAATAAATTATTTAAAAAGAATGATAACTTCGAACTACCCATTCATTTTCCATAAAGTGTACAAGATTTTTTCATGGAAGTACACTGCTAAACCAAATAAAATGAACTATCTTGTGAATAAATTTAAAAAAGTATTCTCATATTTACCGGTGGTGGTTGACCATTAATCAAGAATGATATTGTACTGGGCGGCTCTGAAGGACTGCTCATACACGTCACATTGATAACATCACCCGGATGATAGACAGCACGCAGTCCCGACACTCGAGGCCGTTCCTTCGGTATGGCTGCCACTGTAACATTCGTTGTACTCAACACAACGCGAAATGTTGGTGCTTCACTGGATATCTCACACTTGTATGCGCCACTGCTGTGGACCCGCGTTAAATTCACCAATGTTATCGTACAATGTGATTTCGAACAATACAATTGGGTCTTATCATCCCCCATAATGCCACCCGCCATATTATTATAGCTACGATGATAATTCTTATTATTATAGTTATTATTGCTATTATGACTATATTGGGATGAGGAATGGGAAGACTGTTGGTGGGATAGAACAGGCATTAAATGGACCCCGGGAACAGGGAATGTTAGTATTGGTGGATTTTGTAATGGCATGTAGCGAAAAAATTCCTCTTCATCTTTATACCATTTTACAGAGTTTAATTCTTCGCCACCCATCGTAAAATGGCAGCTCAGTGTTAAGGGGTCACGTGGATCGGCCAATGATGGTACGGACATATCTAATAAACGAAGTCCCCCACCGTCATCTGGAACAGAAAAAGAAATAAAAAATTAAGATCCAATGGATTTTCAGAGACAGTGCTGACAAAAATAAGCCGTATGGTGGATTTGAAAGATGAATGATCGTTATTATTTTGGTAAATAGCTACACCGGCAGCTAGAAGAACATTTAAATTTGAATATTCAGTTGAAATTAGGTACAGGAATGTCTTCATTATCATTGATATTTATTGATAAACCTGACCGGGCCTTGATAAAATTCGCTTGCTCTGATTCTAATGTAAATAATGGATTTAATTTCAGGATTTAATTCACACTCTAATTTGAATGGAAGAAGTGGCGCTGGTTTTGTTCTACAATGATTACACGGACCGATTACTATAACTTTTCTATATAGAAAGCGAATAATAGATTTTATAAGGAAATATCATTGGTTTTCTAAAATTAAAAAACAAATTATTTTGTATCGCAAAACACACGAAGTAGATAATTTTTCATACATAAAATTTTTACATTTTCACATCAGATCAAAAACAAAGAAGAATGAATTAATTTCCGTTATCATTTTCCGAACAGTTAAGCACGAAAAACAACAATTTTTCTTCTTTTTTTTTTTTTGTTAATTTTAAAATACACATTTTTTCTATATCGTATAATATTTATCAAAACTAATTCTGTTGTTTTTTTTCCATTGTAGATGACACAAAATACATACAGGATGTCTCAAATCAGTATCCTTAGTATCATAGAATTGATGAATTGCGGTCTAGAACATCTGTTTTACTCTCCCATCAACTGGTTCCTGTCAAGGAAATGGTCTAAAGCACCTCATCCAGCCTCGTTAAGTTTAGGAAGTACAAAATCTAGTTTGAGTCTAGGCATGGTAGATCGTCTGTAAGTATCTGGCCACAGTCTCGTAAGACATGATCCAGTAGTTCTGAATTGCGGTCTAGAACATCTATTTTACTCTCCCATCAACTGGTTCCTGTCAAGGAAATGGTCTAAAGCACCTCATCCAGCCTCGTTAAGCTTGGGAAGTACAAAATCTAGATTGAATCTAGGCATGGTAGATCGTCAGTAAGTATCTGGCCACAGTCTCGTAAGACATGATCCGGTAGTTCCTCCCTTTCTGTGGAAAGTCTGCAGTTGCCCACCTTTTCTATGTCCAGCTTTCTATGCACTATGAGAAACTCCGTTAGTAGCCGTAGTCTATTTTTGCTCAGGCCAAGACACCTATTGTATCTTTTATGATATATCTCCAAACAGACTCTTGACTCGTCCTTCCTCGAAATAATCCTCTAGATTGTGGTTGTTTTTTCCTCCCTCTATAGAAGTGATCACCCAATCCACAGAAAGATTTCGGTCCTGTTAGAGGTGGCGATGATGCTTCTTTCCTCCCCAGGGCATTCGCTATCTATTCCCACATCCGCTATATCGATCCCCTATATTCACCTATATTCTATCCATATGGGCCCAGTGGAGAGCGAGTTTATTATTCTTGCTCAGATTTTTGAGTTTGTCTAGATACTCCCAAACCATTATTGATCTAATGTTGCAAGAATTCAGCCAGAATTGCTGTGTCACGATGTTTCTATTTAGGTTAAACTGCGTCTCTGTGCCGTTATGTCGATCATGTGCGCGATAGATTAGATTAGTTTCAAATCAGAAGCAAATCTTATAAAGAGTTTTTGGTGTTAAACGGTGTTTCAAACTTAAAAGGTGTTTCAAGAGTCCTATTAAAAGTTTCAAATGCTGCAGAGATCCATCCCCGTGAGATGGATTTTGTGCAGATATTTCTTGCGTTTGCAAGTACGAGGTGCGCGATACCAAATTCATATTGAATCTTGACATATTTTTTCACGAAAAGCTTCCGAAAAGCAGTTATTTAAAGAAAAGAAAGATCCGCGAAGAATTTAAGCTTAAGGACAAATTTTCCAATCAAAAATACGAAATATTGAGCTGTCTCGATGAGCCCACGAACTGCCTCGATGAGTGAACATCACTTCTTGATTAAAATCAATTTGTGAGAAGAAAATTGTTCACTAGCATGCCCTTAGCCACTAGTGAAAACTGTGGTCGGATCACAGACCTTTCCATCTCACCTACGTGCTGATACTGAGACACTTCATTCTGCGTACAAACATTCACTGTTGTATTCGTGTCTGTGTTTCATAGAAACTCTCGATGAGAAACCTCACCTAACTACACCAAACGGAGTGTCAAAAGTAAACGCCCGGCTGAATAATTACTCTGTGACACTCGTTATCTAAGTAAACACTCAACCAAACCAGAAAATTTATAAATAGTTAATAAAAATTCATAACACGAAAATATTAAAATTTTCTTCACTTATATTATTATTATTATTTTGTTTATCCTTACGCGATGTTCCTGTTGTATTATATTATCCTTTTTTTTTTTTAAGTTTTTTAATCTACATATTTATCAACTAAATACTTTCGACAACAGGAGGTTGTTTTCTATTAAATTAATTTCCATGTACTTTCCGTCATTACACACGTTCGTTCAACAAATATACGTTCAACTCAGTGAGCGTGAAGAAAGTTTTTCATTTTAAAAGACTGTTGAATCTGAAAAACGATTAAAAGATTGGTCCTTAAGGATGAATTCTTTGTGGATCTATCTTTTCTTTAAATAACTGTTTTTCGGAAGCTTTTCGTGAAAAAATATGTAAAGATTCCATAAGGATTTGTTATCGCGCACCTCGTACTTACTTGCAAACTCAATCTGCACAAAATCCATCTGACGGGGAAGGATCTCTGCAGCTTTGGAAACTTTTGATAGGTCTCTTGAAACACCTTTTGGAGGAAAGGAGATACAATAGATCAAATTCGTCGCGGTACAAAAGATCTTTATAAGATTTGCTCCTGATTTGAAACTAATCTAATCTAATCTGAATAGAAACATCGTGACACGTCATTTATGGCTGAGTTCTTGCAATATTAGCTCAATAATGGTATGGGAGTGTCTAGACAAACTCAAAAATCTGAGTGAGAATAATAAAGTCACTAATCCACCATAAAG